>JAUCMX010000003.1:12761433-13106433 GCA_033459395.1 Hemibagrus guttatus
AGTGCTGCATGATGAAGTGCTGTGTGCTTAAGCACAGATAAACAAAGTTCAGTTTTCTGTATTTGCTCCTTTGCTTCACAGCTTTAGGTGAATTTTGGATTCTTTAATAAATGTTTGTCATTGCACAAATCCAGCAAATGAATCAGAAAATAATGTATGCCATAATACAGTAAGATAATGTGACAGAAGAATGGCTTTTAATATGGAAACATAAAAATACAGAATGCGGCAACTCTGATAAGTACATTTTCCACATGACTTCAACGATTTCTTACTGTGGGCTTTACATCTGATTGCTCTATTTTTTCACTGTTGAGCAATCTTATTTTCAGCATCTCTTTGACATAATCACGGCTGTAATTATTTCAACATACCCGCTCTGCAGTGACATACTTAAGCAGAGCATGCTTTTAAATAATGGGGCCAAATAGGAGGGATTTTCCGATGTATTTACCCCCACAAAATGCTGTGGTGTTGTATTTTGTACGTGCCCTAGGTATGCAGAATCGCTCAATGTACATTGAGCCAGTATGAAGTTAACAGCAACAAGTAAAACATGCGAATAAGATAAGAGATGTAGAAAAGTGGTTACAGATAAGCTTATAATTTCACTGCCGATGACGGTCATGTCACTAGCAGCTAAACTTGTTTATTTTCTAATTATCAGGGACGCCTCAAAAAAATACGTTGCATAGTATATTGATCAGATAAAGATTCTTCTTCACTTTTATGCTTGGTATTGTTACTTTTAGGCTTAATTATCTCAGTGTCCATTCTAGTGATTAAATGATGTGCATTGAAAATTCACAGGTTTAATTGTAGATAATTGTGTGTGTAATTGTAGATAATTGTGTGTGTCTGTACATGCTTACAACACTTTATATTGTGCCTTGTAGAAACAACATGCCAGACTGTAACAAGTTGCGAGTGAAGTTAACGAGGAAGCAAGGCGCTCGGGCATATGCCTGCCAGTGTAGCTGGCACTCTGCTATCACTCTGTCCGAACTCCGACACATACCTAAGCTCAAGTGGGTTTGTGGCCAACACACAGCTTGCTGATTTTTGTGTCTGACTCCCAAGTTGCAGCTATTCAAAAGGGATACCAAACAACACTGATGTGCTCTCTACTTAAAAGAAGATGCGGGACATTTTGAATTCTAATTTTATAATGTGTTACAGATTTGTTTCTATTCATTTAAACTGTTGTAGAATGTCATAAATACTTTTGTTCGGTTCAAAAGAGACTTGAAGGGGCATGTATATAGAAAATCCAAAAGACTTTATTTTAAAATATAGCATCTAACTAAATAAATATGATGGCAATCATTTCTTGTAAAAGTGTCTTGATCTGAGCTTATCAGTGACAGTGGCTTGAGCATTCACCAGTTAGCGACATCATCATAGTCACTGTCTGAAGAGGAGTGGACTGATGGTTCACTTCTAGCAAAGTAGCTCTTGTCTATTTCTGCGACATTTTCATATGGTTCCTCAGATGATGTGCTGCTGTCATCTAAAGACAAAGGTAAGGTAAACTGGATTACTGCATCCAAAATGCACTTAATACACAAACACACCATAACCTTAATCGTAGCATGGGTGTTGTTGTCAGATAGGCTGGTTTGAGTATTTCAGAACTTGCTGATCTTTACATCCATCTATAAAGTGAATAGTGTAAAAAACCTCCACTGAGAGGCGGTCCTACACTTTAGAACATTTTCTAGTTGATAGAGGACAGAAAGGAATGGGCAAAGTGTTTCAAGCTAACTGGAAGGCTACAGTAGCTCAAATAACGATGCTTTACCATGGTTAGCAAAAAAGCAGCTTGGAAAGCTCATCCAAACTGGACACTTAAATTGAATGATTGCTAATCTTCAGCTGTCCAGTTTGGGGTGATCTGTAGCCTCAGATTTCTGTTCTAGGCTGATTCGAGAAGAACTCAATGTAGTCTTGTAGGTGTTCAGTCCATTTTGGTAAATGTCCCTTGACCTGTTGCATTTTACAGTTGTGTGTGAAAATCCCAGGAGATCTGAAATGCTCATAACAGCACCATTCTCGCACCAGCACCTGTGCCACAGTGTTAATATTTCTGAGATGACATTTTCCCTTCATTCTAATGTTTGATGTGAACATCACACATACATATATATATATATGTGTGTGTGTGTGTGTGTGTGTGTGTATCCTCAGTAATGGGTTTCAGTATTACAGTTTTACATGTGCCAGTATCTCTGACTGAGTCAGTTGAGAAAAAGAACTTTCAGCAGAGATGTTACACATAGGAGAAGTACCTTGATCAAGAGAGTATGGCTGGGAAACACTGCTGTTTCCTGCCACCTGAGGTATGGGGTGATTCAGGGGGGGCTGCTCAGGAAGTAATGGGTCTCCCTCCACTTTTAAGACAGAAGCAAGAGGTGTCTGAAGTTATAAGCTGTATTTTTTTTTTTTGACATACAACACTTCAGTGAAGATATATGGCCAATTTTAGTGGTCAGTTAAAAAAATTTTGTGCTCACATGTCTGAAAAAAAGGTTCAGCATTCGCTCCTGTGTTTTCGTAGCATTCCTGAGAGGCTGTGCTGTCTGACTCAAACGAGTCTTCAACTAAAACAGAAAGTGTAGAGAGTTACACTTCAGTGTTTGATTTCATCAACAGTATTCTATGATTAGGTAAAAAAGACCAAGTTACTTACGATCATTGTTAGCTGATTCAGTGGTATTCTGTACAGGTGTCCTCTGTATACAGTTCTCAGGATAAAACTGGTTAACAGCTTTAATAAGGACAAAAATCATCATAATTTATTTGCTAAACATTTTGCTTAGTAAAATGCCATACAGATGCTAAAGGGACAGTAGAAGAAACTGTTTTATCAACAGACCTGGATTTAGAAGGTTCTCCATTTCAGGTTCTGTGTTTTCATAACATTCCCCTGACGATGTGCTTTCTGAATCAAGGGCATCAGCTGTACAGGGTGGAAAAATTAATCAGTGGTTTGATCGCTTTTTATTTCAGTAGCGCGATATAGTGATATAATGATGTACATGATAAATGGATGAATGTAACAGCATGCAGACGAATGGTCTCTTATTGGTCAGACTCTTAGATTGTGTTTTGCACTATACATTGTTATAAATGCAAATGTGGGTTCATGTAAACAAAAACATAAACTATTTTAAGATTTTATCTGAAGTATATGTAATTTAAGATTAAAATTCAATCAGATTTAAGTGTCTCTTGCTTTAAGTGGCATTCTAGTGGCTAATTTCTTTATTTTGATCTGTCAGGGTGTGTAATCTTTTATAGAATAAACCACTTTTTCAATTTAAATGTAAACTATTTCAAATGTGCATAACAGCTTAACAAGAATAACTAAATCTGTATGGAGGACAAAAGACCAGTTTTTTTTTTTATCAGTGATAAATTAATGTATGCTATTTTATGTCATTGCTATACATGATCCTTATATGCAAAGATTCTGCCAATACAAAGACCTTAACATTGCTCCAAGTCCAAACAGAACACAACACTGGATGCACATTCTTTACTACACAGACTTCTTTCACAGACTTCAATCCCATAGAAAACTTAATGAATTGTTTTAAATTAGAAGAAACTAAGGCAGAAGAGCACTTCAGGTTCTACATCTGGCCTTTTTCAAACTTTAACTGTCCAGTTTCACATAGACTGTACCCACTGTTGCCCCAGATCTGGCCATTACAATCCACAGACAACCAGTGAGGTGCTTGTTCAAATTATAATTTTCAGACTGGACATTATGGCTCTCCTCTGTCCTGGCATCAAGGTATTGAAATGAACCTTTCCTGGTTTTCGGACAGCCGACTGACTGCTATTTCAACCAAAGACTTAAGACCTACAGCTCTACACATGCTACTAATAATAATATATTAGACATTAACATAATAAATCATGTTAGATTCTTTTCCATTATTAATGTGCTAAAGCAACCAAAAAAGTTCAAGTGAAAAACAAACAGAAATACTTTAAAACATTTACAATAAACTGCTTGCTAATGTCTTCACACTTCTTTACTAATACTTTGTCAAAGCACCATGTTATAACTTTTTTTTTTTTTTTTTTTTTTTTACAGATTTATCAATTTGCATTGGGCTCTCATGTCCATAGCCCTGTTCAAGTCATTCCACAGGTTTCCGATCCAGGGATCTGACTGGGGAATTCCAAAAATCTGTGCCTTTGCTGCAGCCTTTCCTTTGTTGATGTGGATTTCTGCTTTGGGTTGTTGTTGTTGTTTTGCTGGCAGGTGGAATGTTTGTATTCATTTTCAGCTGTCTAACAGAGGCCTGCATTCATGATTCCCTTTATCTTAACTAGAGGCCCAGTCCCAGCTGAAGAAATGCATGTCCATAGCATGATGCTGCCATCACCGTGAGTCAACATGAGTATGGTGTTCTTTGGGTGATAATCTGTCTTGTGGTGCCCAGACATGCGAAGATTGTTTCCACATGTTGGGAGTGATCAGTAATTTTCAGATATTCCTACAGCTTCTTTAATGTTGTTGTAGTCTCTTGGCAGCCTCCACGAGTTTTTGTCCTTTTATCGGTCTTTGATGCAGGGTTCAATGTGGTGGCCCATTTTCTCCACTTTTAGATGTCGACTTTCATAGTGTTCCATTGTACATCTAGTGTTTTGGGAATTCTTTTGTACTCCTCTCCGATTTTGACAATGAGATGCTGTGCAAGCTTTATAAGATTTTTCTTTTTACAGAGCATGTCTCTGACAGACTGGTGATGTCAAGAAAATCCTACAGAAACTGCCAATCTCTTTTAGTGTTAATCGGAATCACTTCATTGTTGAAAGGTGCATGATAATTACATTTACTTGAATTTCATTGGTTGTTATATCACATTAAATGTGGAACAAGTCATCTGGCATGATTGAGCTTGGTTTAAATTTTTACACCATAAAGGCCTGCAATAAGGACTTTAATTCCTCTATACACTATCCACTTAACTGTTTTTTAGGTTTATGTTACTCTTAGTCCCTGAGCTGGTAAGCTAGCATGATGATGGATTTTTGATAAAGACAAAGCACTTCTGTAATTGCTCTGGAAAAGGGCACCTGCTTGCAATAACAAAATAATAAAGTGCTGTAATATAAATAAAGTGCTGTAAATGCTAACTGGCCAGTGAGTGTTTTTGCATTCCATTTAGGAGACTTAAGTTAGTAGAATAAATAAACTTTGCTGTCTAATTGTTTTAGCGTATGACCCGTCAATGAGACAGCTGAGAAATAACGATTTTCAGCAGAGATGTTACACATGGGAGTAGTACCTTGATCAGGAGAGTATGGCTGGGAAACACTGCTGTTTTCTGTCAGCTGAGGTATGGGGAGACTCAAGAGAGGCTGCTCAGTAAGTAATAGTTCTCCTTCCACTTTAGGACAGAAACAGGAGATGTCAAAATATATAAGCTGTGATTTTTTTTTCTAACATAGTACATTTCACTGAAGATATGATAATATAGCTTATTTTAGTGGTCAGTTAAGTAAATTTTGTGCTCACATGTCTGGATACAAGGTTTGGCATTCACTTCTGTGTTTTCGTAGCATTCACCGGAAGACGTGCTGTCTGAATCAAACAAGTCTGCTGCTAAAACAGAAAGTGTAGAAAGTTCCTCTGCAATGTTCACTGGGATTTCAACAACAGTGTTATGTCATTCACATCATCAAGTAAATAATGCCGATTTACTTACCATCATTTTTAGCTGCTTCACTGGTATTGTGCATAGATGACATCTGTATGCAGTACTCAGGATAAAACTGATTAACTTTAGCTTTAATTTAAAAAAACAAAACAAAAGGTAAGAATCTGTATTACTTAACCAAACAAAATGCCATACAGGTGCTTATGGGAAAGTAGAAGAGACTTTTTTTTTCCACCAGACCTGGATTCATAAGTTCCTCTGGTTCAGTTTCTGTGTTTTCATAACATTCCCATGAGGATGTGCTCTCTGAATCAAGGGTGTGTGCTATACACAGTGGAAAAAGTCATCAGTAGTGAACATTAAACATTTATTTGATTATTACCATGTAGTGAGATGTCGCTCAGATCCTAAAGCTTTCCCATTTTTCCTGATTTCAACTCATCCACTTCAGGAAGTAACTGTTAACTTGGTGCTTAATATATCTGCCCCTTTGACAGGTGCCATTGGAATGAAATAACCAGTGTGATTCATTTCAACTGTCAGAGGTTTTAATATTATAGCAGATTTATTTTATAGCTGCTATTTTTTGTTATAGTTGATATTTTTTTCTATATACTCTAGTCATTTGTGTTTGAGATTGAAAGATGATTATGAGACAATAGATCTCTAGATTGAGATGTGTTAAAAAAAACTTAACATTGAACCTTTTTTAACTCGCACATTTTATGTGGAAAAATATTGGAACATGTGATTGACAGTTTCTTTTTGTCATACAGGTGTGCCCTGTTAAATTGTTAGATGGATTGTTTTGAGGATTTGTGTCTGTGAAGACTGCATTTGTTGTTAAAAGGATGAACCAGTTAGAAGACCAGAGAGATGTCTATTGGAGAAAAGGTAAGAGGCAAAAGGAAAACAACAGCAAATAATTACAGAAACATTGTGAGTTGTGTTCGGGAAAAAACAACCAAAAATCAAATTGGAATTGCTGTACAAACCTGAAAAACAAGAATGCAACAGTTTGGTGATGTCGATTAGTTGCCTGCTTTCAAGCAAGGGATATGCAACTAAATATTAAGTGTTTATGAAGTAAAGATTTGGTGGTCTGCCATTAAAGGTGTTGTTTAACACATCTAGCTGTAAATATTGGGAAATGTGTCTTGGATTCGTCTTTTCATCTCAAACATAAATGTCTTTAGTCTACAGCAAAAACAAAAGACTTGGTCTTGCTGTTCCAATATTTTGGGGCAGGAATTCTGAAGATTCTAATAGAATTCAGCCTGGTAAGAATTCTTTTTGCTATTAAGTTATTAAGGGATTGTGTATAAAAAAAGTATTTTGAAAAATGACACAACCTAGGAATTTTTGTGATTTGTGGAAAACATATGCAGTGTTTTAAAACTTGGCTTACTTTGCACAACATTTCTTCCTTCACAAAATCCTCTTTGCTGTTGATTGCAATCGACAACCCTAAAGCAATCATCTAAGTCTGCAAAGATAAAATTACACTTTTCAGTCTCTGACCTTATTAGTCTGACAGCTCAAAATACTGTTGTATTTTAATATTTACATAGTTTTTAATCATTATTGTCATTATTATTAACCATAATTGATGTGGTCAATGTAACATTAATATGCTTTAATAATACATTCACAAATATGAAAAATGTTAAGGACTTGCTGAGGATTCAAATATTTTTTATATCTGATATTAGTAATGAATTATTTGACAATGTAAGTGGAATCTTACTTTGTTCATGGTTATTCTCAGTCCTAGGTTGAGGTGGGTGAGGGTCGTAGTAATGTTCATAATCTGAGTCACTTGAAGTGTCAGAATTATCTCGCTGTGAAGGTTGTGATGCTCTCCTGACTTCAGGGCCTCCTGTGGCAAAGAATTTTTAGAACAGCTGCATAGTGAAAGCATCCTCTACCATATATTTTAACTGTTATTTCAATTGTGTAACTCCAAAGCCTGCCCATGAATTAACATGTTTGCCCAAACTATGGCTTTTTGTTAGTATTCCATCACTTACTACTGAATAAAAAGGTTACAGAGCTGTTCAGGGATTTAAAGTACTATGAGAAGTACTAGAGTCTAACCTTCACTGCACTATTGTGTTCTATTATTATATGGATGTGATCGTCAGGGTTCCATACACATTTGACTTTATAGTATAGCTGTTGCACCATATGAAAAAACACCAGATTACAAGTTTTCTGCCACAGGAAGGTCTAAGGACAGATTATGATTTCTGTTTTGTCTTGTTTTGTTTCACAAACATTCTTTGACATTAACTGCATATAAACAGATTTTAAAAAATGTTTTTTTTAATAAATGTAAAAAAAAATTGCACCATTGGAAAACTGTTCTCATAAAATACAAATAAAACACATCGGCATGTGCTATCGGAAAATAACTGCTTTGTTGTGGTAACAAAATGTCACTGTTGTATTTTAATGTTTACATAGTTTTTCCATTGGTATTGTATAACTAACATCTCAGACATTACAGAATTTCTGTTAAGGTTTTTTCATTTACAATGTTTTAAGAATTTTAAAATGCCACTGAAATTAGAAATGATGTGCATAAAAGAATGAAGTTTTGATGTTATAATGTTTCTCTTTAAACCCACACTTTAGTGGTTATAAATACAAATGTGGTTTCAAGTGAAAACCTGACTTTATTTGTAGCAGTCACAACTTAAGATTTGATTAAATGAGATTTATAAGTGTCATTGTCAACTTGTTTACAAAAGGTGGATTATTTTCCTGACATTACACTCACATTGTCTGCTCAGTGAGTTGTAGAATTTAAATTTAAAACGATTTGTATTTGTAAAGGAAGTAGAACAAAATCATCATGGAGGACAAAAAAGAGGAATTCCTTTTCATTAATATTCATACATTGCCTGATGTTATTGCATTATGTAGTCATTGTTGCATCATTACAACAAGCCTGCCAATCCAAAGACATACACCAAGTGAGAAGTGAAGCCTTGCTTTATTCTAACCTTAGTCATGAAACGCTGCAATACAAAACAAGACACTGAAATAAATTGGAGGAGATTGTGTGTACTTGCCATTTCGTCTTTTGTAGTATGCACACTGAGCAGCATTTGAAAGCAACAATAAGAGCAGAGTGACAGATAGAACAATGCAACCCAAGACTGGTGGTGAAATCCCACCGCTCTTGTCCTCAGCAGCTACTACTATTACAGTCTCTAAAAAGAAACAGAGCATCACACAACACAGATATACCTCTGTGAATCTAAAGACAGATATGTGCTTGTTATTTAACACTCTTTACATTTAAACTAAAGATGTTATTGTTTCATTATTGCTTCAAGAGTGTAAGTTTCACCTGTTGTCCAGTTTGTGACATTCGTCATGAATGTATTAACTGTGGTAACTGGTATGTAGGAACTTCCTGTTTGAGAAGAAATGCATGTGATTAGTTTTAAATGCATCTGAATAAACAAAAATGTTCTTTGGTCCTTGTCAGTCAGCGATCAGCAGTGCAGTAATTGTAACAGAGACCATTTTGCAGTCGACCTTGCAAGCTGAGACTATATTCAGGCACTGAAACTTGTGGTCTGATGGTAAAGCTCAGACTTCACTTTGGTCTACACTATTGTGTACCATATACCTCTGTACCATATACTTATACTACCATATACCTCTTCATTTATAGACAAGAAATTATGCATTCTATCTTTGAAGGTGTCGCCGAACAGTACCTGAGCACACCACTGAAGCATCCTCTTTGTGGCCACAGTAGTTTCTGCCTCTGTTCATCTCAGTACCGCACTGCCAGAGGTTTCTCTCTGTCCCACTGCAGTTTATATGACTGATATGAATAGGACCAGAGCCGGCTACAAAATCCCCAGCCTCACCCATTACCCTTAAAGCAGTGCCACAACCCAACTGGGCACACACCACGTTTCCTCCTTTTAAGTCCCATCCGTCATCACACACTGAGCCCCAGCCTCCAGGACCAAACAGCTCCACGCGACCTGCACATCTGTCACTGCCTCCAGTCAACTGCACAGCTTGCCACGCTGTGAAAGTTACACAATGTCAGAAAGACTAACCTGCTACAACAACAAGCATAGATCTAATGCTTAGAGGACTCACCACAGGCCACCTCTACCATGTTGGAGCAGTTGTCTGGTGCAGCTTCTGTGCAGTTGTATAGGTTGGTGTTTTTGATAGTGCAGTCAGGCAGGCATGTATTCATGGATGCGGTACCATTTTCAGCAAAGACTCCTCCACAGCCAAGGTCTTTACAGAGCTGGGCCATGTCTTTCTTTGTCTCATTGCTCTGTTGTGTCAGAGTTACAGTCACCCACCCACCATGTTGAAAAGCCAACAGAGTCTCAGAGCAGTCCACAGAGATGCTGGCTGTATGAAGGAAAAAGTTGAAATAAGATGGTCTCTTATTGCAGTTATTACTATAAAATTGCTGCTTGAGATAAAATGCTATTCCAAAGGCAAAAGTAGAAACATTGCATAAATATAAATAGAAAGTCTGGCTAATGTGTGAAAATCTATCTGAAAATAAATAAATACTTCTGCCTATAAAAAGGAAAAGCAGTCACTAAAGTGCACTTCATAAAGTTAACAGGTTTTTAAAAGCATTTGAAGCTAAAAATTATTTTACTGAAATTACAAATCAGAATAAAGCTTTATTTCTAAATAAAGTAAAATGAAATCCAGTCACAGTACTCATTTAGTTGAATTTGCATTTCCCCCCATGAGAAACATTTTTAATCTTATGAAAAGCAATTGAGACTAATAGCCCTGTTTTTTTAAATACAGTTCATGAAGTTAACATAAATGGAACCCGGATGAACCGTTTGCTCACCGAAAAGAAATATTATTTGTGTCATGCCCTTTGAGGTTTCTAACAGATGTATGGATTAAAAATATAATGAACTAGTTAAGCTGCAGTTAAAGTATTCATTTTAAGTTTAGGTAACTCAAAATACATTTAGGTTGTTAAGTTCTTTCCACTGCAGGCCAGAGACTTATGGGAATATAATATTTAAAGCTATTTGGATAACAACTATTTATTTCTTTGAAGAACATATTATCTGATTTGGATAAATAAATTTAAAAAATAAAATAAAACCTGGTCAGCCAAAGGGACTTTATATGAACAAATATTATTGTCAGTTTATGGCAAATTCACTTCATTCTAGCTGAGGCTTGAATCGAGTGTTTTGGGAGTGGTTATTGTACTAAAATTAGTATTTTGATATTTTCCCAAAGGTATAACATACCGAATACAGGATTTTACATTCTTCTGCATTAATCGTTTTACTGATTTTGTTCAGTTGCATTGCATTATTACTAACATACACTCCCAGATTCATGAGAAATTTGTAACTACTTGTGAGTTAAGACCTGTGTGCTTAATCAGCACTTTTTTAAAACATATTTGTGTTTATGAGCCAATCACTTCATAAGATTTTGTTGTTGTTGTTGTTGTTGTTGTTTGCACCTTGCTTTTGGCCTTTTAAGTACTGCACATCTCTTCAGCTTTGGCTTTCCAGGAAGATTGTTTATTATCTACTACACACCCTGCTGAACTTCTCTCTTCATAATTTTCCTCAAGGTCACATAGATAGCCTCCTGTATGCCATGTTAATGCTTACAAATAAAGGAGTATCTAAACTGTTCACTTTTGCCTGGTTTCTGTGGGGACTATTGCAGAACCAACACTGTT
This sequence comes from Hemibagrus guttatus, assembly GCA_033459395.1. Taxonomy (NCBI): domain Eukaryota; kingdom Metazoa; phylum Chordata; class Actinopteri; order Siluriformes; family Bagridae; genus Hemibagrus; species Hemibagrus guttatus. Next base: position 12,772,837 of record JAUCMX010000003.1, read on the forward strand.
CTTGTATCCTAATAAAGATTTTTATATTTAAGTTAATATATCCTTTTAAGTAATGTACAGCCATGTGCTTTCTGTGTGCTTTAGTTACTTTCATTTCTAATTAAGAAGGTAAAAGGCTTTTGTTGATGCTGATACAGTAGAGTTGTGTACGCTGTGTTGCAAGAAATAAACTGCAACACAGCCACATCCCGTGAGTCATTTCCTGTGGAAATGTCAACCTGTGGCACAGGGGGACACTGTGGAAAACGTATTCTTTCCTTTTTTTTTAAGAAGGTTTGTAGTATAAAAGGCAACATTAGGCAATATTAATGAATGTTGATGTTATTGCAAAAGAAAGGAAGCTGAAATGGGTATCGTCATTCATTTCCTGATATGATCCTGTGAGGTTTTGTTTGAGACAATTTACACAGGGTCCTTTATGTAAGTCCTGGATTAGCACACCTCTATAGCAGTGTGGATGTTTCTTTTATTGTCTGTATGCACAGTAAAATGTCGCTATGTCCCAGCTTTTTAATTTCATGTCAATGTATTTTTATAACAATAGTGTATTTCTTAATAATATTTTAGTAAAAAAACAAGACATTTTTAATCTTTCTTTTGGGTTTGTTTACTGAAATTAATTCAGAAAAGATCCAGAAAGACTGATTTTTTCCCCAAAAGTACCATTTTGATTTTAGCAGTGATGCTACTTACTCCGATTCTCCACAAGCCTGTTACTTATTGTAGTGTTGGTCCCATTTTTATTAGAAGAAATAGCCGCACCCTGGAGTCCTAAAACCAAAAATGTGTCAAAATTAATAAATAAAATGGATAAATATAAACCCATGTTTTCAAACCTAGGCTTTAATGCCAAAAATACTGAAAAAGCTGGATTTCTCTTGTTCTAATTTCTATTTGGATTAATTTTTTTACTGAAATTGTGTATTAATATTAATTAATAGAGTAATTGAAAAGCTGTGCTGTTTGGCTTTATAGTATAGTATCTACGAAGTATATAAATGGAGCATATAATATGCAACTGTACACTGTCCCATTTCTCATCGTGCCATTTTAGTGTTATTATCTTAATAAAGAGCTTTTCCCAAAATCAAGTTAGAGAATAAGCATAGGCAAATGTTTTTAAATGTTTTGTAAATCTTATTTCTCAAATGATGTATATACACAAACATTTGTAGTTAATGTAGAATTAGTAATTTTAATTTTCTTCTAACAGAAAACATTGCAGACTGAAGTGAAAACGTAAAGTAGGGAAAGTGCATTCCATCTAAAATATTCTGTTTCAATTTTTTTTAGTTGTTATTTTACTTTATGCTGTATTAACTTGTATTTTCAGATTTGTATATTCATTAAAAACAATATCACTAGTATGTATGATATGTAAAGCAGGTATGAGTAGTAATATGTAAGCCGTGCGTAAACAATTGAAAAGAAGCATTGCTTTTTTCAATATATATTCCTATATATATATATAGATAGATAGGGTTATATAATGTGTAATGAAATAAAGGGTTTGTAAAACAATTGGCATGCTACACAGCCACATTTTATATATCATAGGATCTTACATACAGTATACAGAATTCATTATTACGAAAAAAACTTGACGCATAACATTACTCGAAAGACAATTGTTAAGATGTGAATTTTATTTTATATATATATATATATATATATATATATATATATATATATATATATATATATATATATATATATATATATATATATATAAAATTTTATCTGTATAATGAACAGAAATTATGTATATAATTTTAATAATGTTGCGCAAAGCTGTTAAGTCTGTTAAGAACTGCCTCCTATCAGCTTACAATTTCAATTTATTGTGCACATACTGAGGTTCATGTGTTTTTATGACTAGATCCACATACTTAAACAGACCACACTTGTGTAAAAGCATAATGATTTGTGTTAGACATATTAAATAATAACCATAGACATATGTATGATCTCTATGCTCTAAGGAAATCACTCTTATTGAGAAAAAGGCTCAAGCTTCAAAGAAGACTTAAAATAACCTTACTTAAAAAACAACTGTAACATATAGCAGTTTTTGTTATAGAATTATATCTAATACAATTAAGTTGCAGATATAAACTTATTAAATTAAAAGGTTGGATAGTAGGTAGTACGTGGATAGTGAGGTAAAGTGCTCATACAAACAGTGCAAAAAGCCATATATGAATATTTCTTAATAATGAACAGACTCCATCTTAGTTGAGTTTGCGGAATGAGCATTTACACAATGCAACTATTTCAGCTATTATAATGCATTAAAGCAGTGCTCTTGCAAAATGTACAATGACATAGATTTACTAAGACATGTTTTTATGTGGCAGTATGACAGTTGTTTTTGAAGTGCATGACCTGTTATTTAAGCCTTTTTTTTTTTTTTTTTACTTTAGTACATCAGTATGAACTACACGTGTAATTGCTGTATTAAACACAAGGGAAAAACTTAAAAGGTTTTCTGTGTTCTTTAGACTCACTCTAGTTCAACACACACTAACTATGAATCTTAGACTGCCAAAGAAATGTCAAGTGCAAAATCTTTTACCTTGATGCAACAACAAAGCATAGAGGACCACAACCATCGGCAGAACTTCCATTTCACAGCAGGTTGGTGAAAATGATAGATTGACTCTTAGAGCCTGACAACCCTGGATCTTCTTCTGGTGTATATTAGCTGATATGGTATCATCTGCATAAGTGTGACCCTGCACCTTCAGTCTGTGTTTGCACATTTGCAGAATGTGGTTTCTCCTATAAAGCTACAATGAGCACTGAGACACACACACACACACACACACACACTAATTTTGCATTTTACATGGGTCAAGAACATACACATCTGCTGATGGATATCTGAATGTTGATTAGCTTTTGGAGGGACAGTTTATATCTTTCTCTGTGGATATGCTTCTGTATGACCATTTATTTGCATTTTAATTTTAGGAGCTCTAACCTATACAAGTTTAATGTTCTTTGAAATCTTAGATAACATCATGTCATTGGCAACATGCCAAATTTCATTGTTATTTTTTTTGTGTAACCTCAAAAGAATGAAAAACAGATAGGTTTGTATGGGAACGGCTGTTTATATCTGTTACAACAAGTTATTTCAGGAACTAACTTCTTTTACATACATTACACAATATTAGGCATATAATTTACAGTATTTGATTAAAAGTACAAAATGTTGTTCTTTAATGCACTTTAAAAAGTAAAATCATGGCCAAATTTGTGGAATAGCTAAAAAATACTTTAGAATGTGCTGTTGATCATTTTTCCAGTGTGAACCCAAATGATTTGTCCTTACATAATGTTTACATTATTTTTAGTACAAATCCAGACAATTAATGCTGCCATTTTCAAGTACTAAATCTGTCCACATGGTGGCCATCCTGGCAAAGCTCTCAGGCAGAGTAATATAACAGATACAGATCAACAAGACCTTTCACAAATGCATTGGGTAATGCAGTGACCCATTCATATTTTAAAAAATGTACTGTCTCTTCCCATTGGGCCTTTTTCATTCAGCCATTTTCCCCAGAGTTGAAGTGTATGCTCAGTGGATTTGAGGGTACATGACTTAGCTGTCTGTTCAGTCACAAATATTTGTATTAATATGTGTTGTTACAGAACTGGGGGCACGGTGGCTTAGTACGTTTGCCGCACACCTCCAGGGTTGGGGGTTCGATTCCCGCCTCCGCCGTGTGTGTGTGTGTGTGTGTGTGTGTGTGTGTGTGTGTGTTCTCCCCGTGCCTCGGGGGCTTCCTCCAGGTACTCCGGTTTCCTCCCCCAGTCCAAAGACATGCATGGCAGGTTGATTGGCATCTCTAAATTGTCCGTAGTGTATGATTGCGTGAGTGAATGAGAGTGTGTGTGTGCCCTGCGATGGGTTGGCACTCCGTCCAGGGTGTATCCTGCCTTGATGCCCTATGACGCCTGAGATAGGCACAGGCTCCCCGTGACCCGAGTGTAGTTCGGATAAGTGGCAGACAATGAATGAATGAATGTTACAGAACTACATACACATTTGAAAACAAACTGGACTTCCAGGATTAATGAGTGTTTTCTTTCACCGGGAGCTTGGTTCCCATACAACCCCTGTATGGTGTGTGGTGTAAAATCCATAATTCTTGCAACTCTACTCACAGGGAATAGACAATGATCATGACAATGATCATGGACATAACATAATATACTGTAAAAAGGAAGAACACTATTCCTTTGGTTTATTTTAGTCTAATAAACCTAACTTCAAAATAGATCTGTATTGCTATCATATTTCTGTAGAAACAAAAGAAATATGCTTTTATTTATTGAACCACTGCTCCATAAATCTCACACAAACAACCTGTGTTTTAATTAATCATTGAATTATTCCTAAATGAACATTCTTCATTGTGATTAATAGGAAATCTTGCCAGAAAGTCATATAGCCATTAGAAATGGCTAAGAAATGCTCCTTAAAGGACCGAATTTTGATATTTCTGGAATGTTATCAACATTAAAACTGAAGGAGCTCTGGTAGTAATACATGTCTATTACAACATATAATATAATAAACACCCATGTTATCCCATGTTACAGAGCTACTCATTAAGAGTTCTCATTGAGTTCACATTAATAAAAAAAAACCTTTAGGTCCAGAAAATTTCTGGTTGAAATCAGAATGTATGTGGTTTAAACAGTTACAGATAGTCACAATGCTTTACACCCCTATTTGAGACAGGCTTTTGTATCACTGCAAATAGATTTAAACCTAGAATTATTTTACTTACTTACTTACTTACTTATTATTAAATAACTATTAATAATAACTGATATAGGTAATAATTCATTATTTACTGATGTGTCAAGAAGTCATTTAATTCTTTCTGCAAAGATCTTGGGATTAATGTAACACAAGCAGCCAGCTTTTAGAGAACAGCTTAGTATATAGACTTACTTTAATCAGAATTTTTTTTTCTAGGCTAGATTCGACTTGTTGATTCAAATGCTGGGAAGTCATACTGGCAGTGCTACAGAGTCAAATGCCACTTTCATTTCCAGGAACAGCATGTAGCAGAGGTATGATGGATGGTGCTTAAAAGGTATTTTGATAGTGGATGTGTCTTGGCCATAAATGTTCTAGTGTAGTTATTGGTCTAGTGTAGTTATTGGTCTTTAATTATTAAGGCACTTATGGTTATTTATGGTTACTTATGGTTACTCCATAAACCTGGAGTTGACAAAATGTTCTGTATGAATTAACTAGATATTATCAATAGTTGTGATCATATCCTGGCACTATGGTTTATGGTTGGCTGATAAATCTTGATGTTTCCAGTCATTAATTCACAGAGCCACGTATCAATGCTGACATTTTATTCTTTGTATGCCATCCAGCTGCATTTTATTATCCTTTTCATCACCAGAGAGAGATCTATCTACAGCATATTGGGATGTTCCTAATGGATCTATTGTATTGTTCAATGGAGAAATCACAGGGAAACTGACCTCAGTCACCAATGGGAAATTCTATTGTAGTCTCCTTTTAGGTAAATCTGTTTTCAAAAATGCGGGCAGTCCTGTGTTATTTTAAGAATGTTGAAATAAACTATTTAAATAATCCTGCTTTCTATTTGTCTTGTGTAGAAGCACTGGTGTTGCTCATGGTTATAGTCAGGACACTGGTCATGAACTAGTATGTTGTGGTAGTGTCACGGAGCCGGTCGTGCTGGTTAAGATGGAGCAGACCCAAACGCGGGGATGGACATCAGACAGGGGTTTATTAACAAAACAACATAGATACATAGGATCACGAAGACTGAAACTACAATGACAAGGACTATGGAAACAAGGAATACATCGACGAGGACTAGCCCCTAACCCAGGCACAAACACTACTATAAATAAAGAACATAATCACAGGCACATAGGGAACGGGTGAACAAAGGCAGGAACACATTAGGGATTAGGCGGAGCTAAACCAAAACACATGGCATACAAAAACAAACAAACACAATCCCTGCTGAAACCCCCCCTAGTGGTCCAACGAGGAACTTGCCACCCATAACAGTCACCCCCCCCAACAGCACAGCCCCCGACGCGCCAACCCGTATCCCTCCCCAAAAGTCTGAACGGGCTGTGGGTCCAGGAAGGAGCAAGGAGCACGGAGAGGCAGGTGGGGGGAGCGAGAAGCACGGCGAGGCAAGTTCCCAGCGGCAAGGCCAGAGGGTCCCAAGTGACGTCCACCGCTGAGCGGAAGTGCCGAGCGACGTCCACAGCTGAGCAGAAGAGCCGAGCGACGTCCACCGCCGAGCAGCAGAGCCGAGCGACGTCCACCGCCGAGCAACAGCGCCGAGCAACATCCACCGACGAACAGTAGAGCCGAGCGACGACCTCAGTCCAGCTGGGGCCAAAACCCCCTGAAGGGAGGGAGGGAGGGAGACAGGTGCCGGTAACCTCCTCCGCCAACGTGAAGTGAGGCGGTGTCCTCCCCGGAGTATCGGAAAAACGGAGCGACGTCCCCCACTGGAACCGAGGCGGAGCGAGTGCCGGCGAAACAAATCAGGCTGGGAACTTCACAGGAACAGGAAGGGAAAAAAAAAGAAAAAACAGGGGCGGCCAGTAACCTCCTCCACCTACGAAAAAGTGAGGCGGCGTCCTCCCCGGAGTATCGGAAAAATGGAGCGACGTCCCCCACTGGAACCGAAGCGGAGCGAGTACTGGTGAAATAAACTCAGGCTGGAAACATCACAGGAACAGAAAAAAAAAATCCTCGCCTAAACCATCCCGCGGGGTCTGTACTGTTTAGGCTAGTCCTTCTGTCACGGAGCCGGTCATGCCAGTTAAAATGGAGCAGACCCAAACGTGGGGGTGGACATCAGACAGGGGTTTATTAACAAAACAACATAAATACATAGGATCACGAAAACTGAAACTACAATGACAAGGACTATGGAAACAAGGAATACATCGACGAGGACTAGCCCCTAACCCAGGCACAAACACTACTATAAATAAAGAACATAATCACAGGCACATAGGGAACGGGTGAACAAAGGCAGGAACACATTAGGGATTAGGCGGAGCTAAACCAAAACACATGGCATACAAAAACAAACAAACACAATCCCTGCTGAAAACCCCCCTAGTGGTCCAACGAGGAACTTGCCACCCATAACAGTCACCCCCCCCAACAGCACAGCTCCCGACGCGCCAACCCGTATCCCTCCCCAAAAGTTTGAAAACCCCTCTAGTGGTCCAACGAGGAACTTGCCACCCTTCACAATGGAATAGCTGCATGTAGTCTATTAAAGCACTATGGGGCATTGGTGGCTCAGTGGTAGGTTTCTCGCCTACCATGCAAAAGGCCCGGGTTTGATTCCCAGCCAGTGCCTCAACCCCAGCCACTGGATGCAGTGCCGGTCCCAAGCCTGGAAAAATGAGAAGGTTGTGTCAGGAAGGGCATCCAGTGTAAAACATTTGCCAGGTTGTTGTGTGGACCAGTTGGTCTAGTCTATTAAAATGCTATAGCACCATCTACTGGATTTAAACTTGTTACAAGATCAAATAATACTGGCTTTAACACTTCAGTCACTGTATGATTCAGTGTAACACAAATTACAAATTACCCAGAAGGTGATACATATTATTTTCTAATTTTTTTTTATATATATAAAAAGTGCTTCAGCAAGAATAAGTCTGTTTCTGTTTCTTTGTAAGTTTATTTTTTTAATGATCAAGTGCTGCAGAAAGGACATAGTACCTTTTGTGTCTCCTGAGGAGTGAGCAGTTGAGCACAGCTTGTTCCGGGCAGCACATCCTGCACTGCACAGCACCTCCAACTTCTCTATTATTCCTTTGTTTATTCATTAGCAGCATGCCATTCTGTCCCTATCATGTCATGCCTCTGTATGAGCAATTCATTTCAGTTTTATATTTAAGATCCAGGATTGGTGAAACTCCATCCTTTTAGATTTCAGGAAACACCAAAGGTTAACATGGACAAACGTGGGACAGTTTCTGTATCATCCTTGCAACACAAGCACACAGATTGATGTGACTTTGATCAACAGGTTGCTCTGTTGATCTGACTCTGAGTACAAAACTCCTAAACCCAGCAGTGTGTGTTCCTCTATTAACATACAGCATTAAAGCTGATGTAGTTAACTATAGTGAAGCTTTAATGCTAATTGGACTGTGTTGTGAACTTTTATTATTCTTGTAGACAATCACTGTGTAAAAACTGTAGAAGCTCAATTAGAAATCAGAATTAAATTAATGTCTATACATTTGTTGTGTTTTATAAGTGCTGTATGGCAATAAAGTGCATCTAGTCAGAAAAAAACACCAATTTTTTTTTTTTACATTTGTTCTTCAGAACCAATTAATATTTCTGTAATTCCCATAAAGAAATAAGAACAGCTGCCTACCACAGCATATGAGATAAAGGTGCAGACATTCAGGTTTAGTTTGAAAGTGTGGTACCCATAAAAGTTGATGCACATTTGTGTATTGTGTTCCTTTTTCTTAATTACTTTGGCAGCGATTTCATATTTATTTGATTTTGTCAACTTCAGTGGTGATTGTTTATTTTAAACATAAGATTTTGTATTATCACTGTGTGGGACTTTTATTTTGAGGCTGATGATCTCTTTTTTAAAGGATTTTGGGAGATCCCGGGTAAATGAGCGACACTGCGCCTGCTCCACTTATACCCACTGGGGAATGGTTTCTTCTATCTCTTTCTTTTCTCCTGTTTTAACAGGGCTAGTAATTTGTCTACCTGCTCTTCTGACTGGGGCCTGTAACATATTCTTTGGGGCTCATCCAGGATTGGCTCCTGATGCCTGTGGGAAGCTGATCCAGAGGTTTTTGATCCTTGGGACTAATGGAGTGTGGATGCTGCTGCTGTGATCAAGTGCTTAGGAGAATATTGTTGAAGAGGGTGGCTTGTGAATGCAATGTGAGGTGTGATTGTGAAAAGCTGTCATCATGGCAGATAAAGTGCAGAAGACCCTGGTGTGGAACATCAAGAAGACCTTACTCAACTTGTCTGCTGGTGAACTATTTCAAATCGCCAAGAGCATTGGTCCAATACCAGGAAGAGACCTACCCGAACTAGACACTGGAGATCAGGAGAGCTGCTTTGAGTATATCAGTGCCTTCATGTACAGCACACACTTTCTAGAGTTGAAGGATAGTGGTATGTCTGAAGTGCTGGTTTTATAAGAAGCAGTTGATTCTGCTGAGCAAGCTTATATTATCTCTGTGCCTATAGGTAATGATGTTGAGGATAATGTGAATGTAGACGCACACATTGAACCCACAGAACAAACATCCACTACTACTAGTCACATCACCACAGATACAGATACTGCTCATGAAACAACGCCTGGAGTTGTAGCTGACCTAGGGGAAGTTAGGTTGGCAAACACAAACTCAGACATTAACCTGAACGTAACACATCCAAGCTATGAAGAACTAAGTAAGAGACTTTTTCATTACCTCACAACCTCTGCATAACACCCTCCACTAGCACAAACTGTCACACCTAACTTTGACACAAGACGGCATGGAAACTACCCAAAACAAAACACACAGTTGACACCAGAGTCACCATAAGAGACCTTTCCTACCTTCAGAGCAGTGAGTTTAAAATACTGGGGGGACAAATTGGTGATTATGCATCAGACCTTTCATACACCAGTGTATGCAGACAAATTGTAGATGGGGTCCAAGAGAATTTTAAAGATGCAGAATTAGTCAGGGGAACTTTACAGATAACTTTACGGATAATAAAACCAGGAAACTTTAAGGATATGCTGATGAATAAGGTAGACATGACTGTTGAGGCGCTGAAAGGGTTTCTGCAGCCACACCTAGGAGACAAAAGCAGCACAGAGTCATTTCAAGAATTAATGTGCACAAAACAGTATGAAAATGAAATACCTCAGCAGTTCTTGTACAGAGTATTTGGCCTCAAACTAAAAATTTTCTTTGCTGCAAAACTAACACTGATGTGAGATACAATCCGGCCACCAGCCAGGATGTGTATCTTCATACTGTCTACCAAGGACTAGGGCAAAAGCATAAAGACATTCACAGCAAATTAAAACTCTTGCTTGTCTTTCCAACCCAATGCCCAACCCAAAAAGCAGCTCGTCCTAGAGAACTTGCATGATAAGAGGGGACAAGTGGACTTAAGGCGAGTACTGCATCTGGTGATGGAAAGATTCTACTGGCCATTCATGAAAAGAGAGGTAGAGGAGTACACTGTAAGAAATTTTGCTGTTAATTTACGGTAAAGAGCAGGCAGCTAGATTTGCCAGTTGTTGGCAGTAATTTTACAATTTGCCTACTGTAAACTAAAACAACAGCTTATAACTGTAAAAATATTACAGTACTGTACTATAAATAATTCTTATTTTTACATTATACTGTCAGTATACTGTCCATTAACAGTTAATTACTGTGAAAAATAACTACAGTATTATACTGCTGAAAGCTAATGTGCTTTTCAATATAAAACCCTTAAAATCACAATGGTTCAGAAACAAAATAAAATGAAACAAAAACAATTACAATTTACAATTTCAACCACTCCTCATATTGAATAGACAACTTAGTTATTGCTTTCGGCTGCTCCCTGTTCGGGGTTGCCACAGCGGACCAACTGGTCCGCACAACAACTTGGGAAATGTTTTACGCCGGATGCCCTTCCTGACGCAACCCTCCCATTTTTCCGGGCTTGGGACCGGCACTGCATCCAGTGACTGGGGTTGAGGCATTGGCTGGGACAACTATGGCAAAAAAAAATTACAACATTGATGAAACCTAATGAAATAAATAAATTCAGCAGCTAGAACATTTTAAGTATTAAAACTCTTAAACTACATATTGTAAAACAGGTTCTCATATAGGTATACAAATAACTTACACAGCTATCTTACTCCCATCTTTTATGTCATTGTGTATAGGACTGGGTATTGTCTATATGCTTAGAAATATAGTTGTATGGACTTGCTCAAAATAGTTGTATGAAGTAATCAAATGTCTTTTCATTTAGGATTACATGTTCTGTATTTATCAACATGTATTTATTAACATTTTGGAGACTTTCCAAATGCATTTGTGTAAAAATCTAATGATTTGCTGTAATGCAGAAAAAAATCACAAAAAGTCATGAACGAGAGTGATGACAAGTAAAGAAATACAGAAACATAAAGGTTACATGAAGATTACAAGAGTTGTAAAAGATTTTGTAGACTGTGTACCTTTGAATAAAATCTAGGGTCCTTGCAGCTTCCTCTTGGTATTCTAAGTTAAAAACATAATAGGTTGCTAACACTGCAGCAAGCCCAGAGATGAAGCTTGATTGACCTTCACAGATGACTTGAGTTCCTATGCTGATCATCCACCGTCCTGTTGTCCCCTCATTACCAGTAACTGATATAGGAAAAAAAAGTCATGATTTATGCATCAACATGCTCCAACAAACTATAACACTAGGACTTCTATGAGAAGAAAGATATAGACAGTCAGACTAATGTTCTGTTTATTAAGCCTTGGCGCTAACCAAGCAGTATCGGTCTTGGACTTGCTGAGAGATTCAAGGTACGCTCAACATCGGCTGCAGAGGCAGACATCTGTACACACAAACACAAACAACGATAAACAACTTGGATAGACAATTGGAGCAAGGAACAAGCATCAGCAAGGAGTGTCAGTCCGTCTGATCTCTCATCAAAGTAAGCCATCAGCAGCTGATGAGTCTAAGAGGCAACTCTGCTTCCTCACCCTGGATAATGGGACAACATTGTTGCCTTACTTTTGTTGTTAAGTACATTTCTATGTCTTGTCCACATTCTGCAATGGATAACTCCAAGGCATGTAAAACACTGTCCAAAATGCTGTCCACACTTTGGGCATCCTAGGCATCAACATTTACAGTATTCGACTGTATATAGTATATAGATATTCAGTCAGATGAGTTGAGAAGTCATCCGGCAGCAGAAAATTATGCTAGACTAAGATGATCCAAAAGAAACAGAAAACCTAGACAAATGTTGGCATGCAAAACACTTGGTCAGCTCTCATGGCAATCACAAACTACACTCAACAGTGTAACAGCCTACACATTACACCATTTACCTGTAAGGGCCTCACCATATTACATATCACACTCCTTTCAGCACACAGCCTACAATCCATACAGTTTTGCTTCTTACACACCCACAGTAATGGCATATTAAACAGAGAATGTGACATTTGGACATTGTGATATCAGGTTTAGGTTAACTGCACCTGGAGCCTTTTCTTATTTTTTCAGGGAGGAAGTGGCACCCACAAAAGTTGGTGCACATTTGTGTATTGTGTTTTCTGTTCCTTTTTCTTAATTACTTTGGCAACAATTTCATATATATTTCATTTTATAAAATTTTGTGGTGATTAATTTAAAAAAATAAAGATTTTGTATTGTCAATGTCAATTTTGGGAGATCCCGGGTAAATGAGTGATGCTCCACTTATACACACTGGGGAACTTTGTGAAGCGCAGACGTGTTTCTCCCATCTCTTTCTTTTCTCCTGTTTTAACAGGGCTAGTAATCTGTCTACCTATAACAAAAGCATTCTGTAATAAAAGAAGTCTTATCCAATGCAGGTTAACAGTATAGGAAGCTGTTGCATGACAATGTGTGTGTTATTCTCTCATTATTTCACTTAGAAGTGAGCAGATGAAAAGGTCTAGTGGGTGGCTTTTGAGTATAACTCTCAATATGAAGTCCAAAAAGCCATCACTGCCCTTATTAGGCCGGAAAAGTAAAACAAACCCATCAGGGAGATTAGTTGCGGCCATAAAAAAATACAGTGGTGAGCTCAGGAACACCAAAATTCCTTAACAACCACATTAAACCACTGCTGTGGATGAAAGACAAAATCTTTCCCTGGTGAAGAAAAATTTTTTCAGATTTTCAAAGATTCAGATGTTAACTTCTTTATCAAAATTCTAGTGCATTATGCCAATCACAGCCATGATAATTGCTGTAATTACCCCTTTACAGTGATAGATGGTTAATATATGAAAAGGCCTATCTCAGGCCTCATCGGGCATCAAGGCAAGATACACCGTGAACGGAGTGCCAACCCATCGCAGGACACACACACGCTCTCATTCACTCACTATGGACAATTTAGAGATGCCAATCAACCTATAATGCATGTTTTTGGATTGGAGGAGGAAACCAGAGTACCTGGAGGAAATCCCCGAGGCACGGGGAGAACATGCAAACTCCACACACACGGCAGAGGCAGGAATCGAACCCCCAAACCTGGAGGTGTGAGGCAAACGTGCAAAACGTACTAACCACCAAGCCACCGTGTCCCCCTCATTTCTTACAGAAAAAATATTAATGCTCTTAGTTTGCTCTCACCTTCCTATACACAGTGGCATGCCATACAGTGAATTAGCTTTGCACTGTGCCTACCACACTTATCCATGATAAAAAAAAAAAAAAAAAACAATGTAATGCATGCTCTGTTATACTTTATTCTTTATAATGAATTAATGAAAAATCACAAAACTATATACAGTTCAAAGCAAATACATGGATTATGTACAATAGATGCTATTTAAGATTTCAGATTTATATAAATTTCTATAATTAATTACAAATTCTTTACAGATTTCAAATAACAAAAGTTCTGTACATTTCTAACATAAATTCAGATGTATTTACATTTTTAGATGGAGTTTAGTGGAGTGGTCCCTGTCTCCTGTAATTTTGCAGCAATGGTGAGTGAAACCAGTAATGAAACTCTATTTGCTCCAGGCTGGGTCTGTCTTCTGCATTGGTGCTCAGACACCAACGGATCAGATGGCTGCACTCTGTTACACAATACCCAGGTACATAAATCAATACATAGAAAGAAGAATCTAATGCTTAACCCCATGAAGAACCTGCTGTATAATGTCTAATCCTGTAAAGAAAATACTGTTGAGTACATAAGAAATTCCTCACACTTGTAACTCTGCACATTTCATGTCAATTTCATCATATTGACTACTTATTACGTAGTTGTAAAATATAGTACATTAAAATAAATTAATGCTTCTTTCTCTGCTCAAGTCTGTGTATAAGGTATAGTTCAGTCTGATATTAATTAGTCCATAGATTATGTCTTTACAGTTCCTTGCCTTGAGACAGATATTCAGGGAGGAACAGATAGCCAATTTTTGTATCCTCAATGGTCTCAAAAGGCAGACATCCACACACCAGCCTGTACAGCGTCACCCCCACAGGCCAGATGGTAGCTGGGTCTGCCAGATACTGCCCCTGTATGAACCACTCAGGGGGGGCATATTTACGTGTGCCTGTTAACAAAGATACATTAGATTTAGAAAAAGAGTCACAGTACTTGCTGCCACCAAGAACTCATGGTCTCAGATCAGACACCTGCAAATTCATTGTAAGAGTCTTTTAAGAGGTCTCCGCAACCGAAGTCAAACAGCTTGACTTGAAACGTGTCTGTCTGGATCAGGATGTTCTCTGGCTTGACATCACGATGCAGTACGCCCTGGCTCTTACAATGCTTCAGTGCCTCCATCAGCTGAAACATCACAATGCGAGCCTCGACCTCGGTCAAACGTCCACCTCGCTTGCTGGAGAATTCCTCGAGGTCCATACATGGTTCCGGCCGTTCCAGGACGACAACGTAGCGTTTTGGCTCTTCGTACCAGTCCAGAATCTTCAAGATTTTTGGGCAAGGTTTGGCGTTTGCAAGGACCATCAATGCTACCTCAATGGGCAGCCATCCATATCCTGTCTGTTGTATGGGACAAAAAGGAAAGAATGAGTGGCACACGTTATAACGCCAACCTTTGTAATACTACTTATCAAAGTCTTCTTAGAAATCTGATTTTTACTATGTGTGCTAGGTTATAGTAATAGGTAGGATGTATATTATGATAAAGAGACTTACAAGTTGTAGTTTTTCATATGGCATCATCTTGGAGACGTACTTGATTGCAACCTGAGGAAAGATGAATGTGTTATGTGTAATTAAATGAAATCATTTACATACATAAAGTAACTAAAAGAGGTCTTCAGACTCATTTGGCTTGTGAGGTTATACAATATAAGACATGCATGAAAGAGCAGTAATTACTGCTTTTGAATAACAGCTTTGCAATTTTACTGCCAATCCCACAATGCTACAGTGATCCATGATGTCAAGAGTAGCAGCAAAATATGTCAAAATAATGGGAGGTTAAGAGATGTATAACAATCAGCCTCCTTCAAAAGGCACAGTCTCCTACCAGTGAACAATGCTATTCCTGAGTTCAGTTTTAATATTCAAGATTCTGACTAATACCTGGCAGCATTTGATCTGATTGTGTAGAAAATGGATCAAAGTCTAGAGTAAAAACAGAAATGGAAAGACTTACTGGCAATCCGTCTTCTTTGCGTATCCCAGCAAACACACAGCCAAATCCTCCTGCGCCCAGAAGTTCTCCTTCCACATACGCCTTCGTCCAATGTGCTGCAAAAAAAAATCCAATTTTAAGTCTCTTATTCATGTAACTCATCCCACATTCTATCCATTTCACCTAGGAGTTCTGCCTTACATTTGGAAAGATGTTTAGTAGGTTGGTTAGCAGGTTTCTCTGGACTTCTCTCTATTCGTCGTCTCTTCCGCGGAGGCTCGTCTGTATCTGTCAGGATACTTGGCTGGTTTGTCTCCTTACACCCCTGATGCTCTGGAGGATATACAGCCTGTATGGTCCTTTTGGCACATCGTGTGATTTTTTGGTGACGCTGAGTATTCTTTACCGGCTTAGCTGGGGATTGAAACAGTGACACAAAGAGCACTTTTAGTTCACTGCGTTGGGTGATGTTTAACATTAAATATGGTAATAGCTTATTCCCATAAACCATTTTTGTGTGAAAAATGTCAATATCGAAGTCATATTTTGCAATAAATCAATTTAAATTCACACAAGCAGCATGCTATTTGTCGAGTTGAGTTACTTGCTTTTACACAACAGGTTTTCTGACTAGACTTATCATTTATTCGTGTCAGATTTCCTTCATTCACATGGATTCTGTTATTTATTGATGATTATTTCATCTTTTATTGATGATTAGTTTATCTCAGCCTCATAGTCTTCGGCTATGCCGTGAACTCCTTCATCACGTGACCATCACATGACCTCTTGCTAGCTAGTTTTAGTCAATAATACTAACAATGTTGTATAATATGTAGGAATTATCATAAAATTATCAAAAGACAATTATTCTGAACTATAAAAAAAGTTTTCTTGTTCCTGTCAGTGTCGTTTTGGCCTTGGTTGCTTTATAATCTTATTCTAAATGTGATCAATGTTTGCGGCTAACACGTAACATTACAATTATATTCTGCTGAAATGAAATAAATGAACGAAATGATCCGAGTCAGTAAATGTTCAGTAATTTATAAATGCTCTCAATAATCCGAGTCAGTAAATGTTCAGTAATTTATAAATGCTCTCAATAATCAGTAAAATGACCCAAACTTAGCAGCTAAGTTAGCAACTGCTAGCTCTCGAGCGCCGTGTTGGCGACCTCTGGTGTATATACACTTTAAAATACAGAGGTAAAAATGCCTCCCAATGTTCACAATAATAGTTTACAGTATATTCTGACTATTTATTCAAAGTATACGTTTTTATTTTTAAAGGTCCCACTGATAGAAACATTAGGTTCAACTTATTTGTAGGTCCTCTTGTTTGTTTCCATAGTAACGGTTACAGTTTAGGTTTGAACCAAGTCCTTTTCCCTTCAAATTACCTTTCAAACAGGGTAATAACAATAAAACTACATAATATATTACTACATTTTGATGGCAGAGTGTCGATAAAAACACTTACCTCTGGGAGTCCGCTGTGAGCCCACTGCCGTGGACGCGGTACCCAAAGCAGCCGGTGAAGATGCACTCTTATATCCGTTCACAAACATCCCAGCAGGTGGCGCTGTCTTCTCGGTGTCAGTTGCCGTACCTGACTTCTTACAACGGTGAATCACGCCGGTGTTTCTTCTCAAAGTACAGAAAACTGCAGTTTTTGTATCCGCTCCTAACGATGTACTTACCGTGTTTCTCTTCAAATGTGAGAATCAGATGGTTCTCGGGGTAAAGGAACATGGCTACTGTCGTGTCCGGTTCCATTCTGCTACATAAGGATAGTGTCAGCTTGATGTGGAGGGGAGGGGGGGGCGGGGTAACTAAACACTAGCTAGCTGTTAGTTAGCCGATGGCTAGCTAGAGTTAGCAGCAAACACTGATCATTGTGAACAGAAAGATATTCATACATTTCTTAATGTCTTGTCATGGTGGCTTGTTTTAGCTGACTGTCTAACTGTGAACTGTAAATAAATAAAAAGATTAATTCCTGAATATGGCAAAATTTTGTCATGTTAGCTACATGGATGTATTACTGTTTTGATTAGTCAGTGTGTTTGTGCAAGGATTCAAACCACAATTCTGACAAAAAATAAATACATGTTAATGCTGTAAACCATGTTAAAATATTAAGCAGTTATTACTGTCCACTAACTGCACTAATCTGCCCATTTGTGTGGTACACAACACAAGACACAGGTTGTAAACAATGTAATATATATATGTATATATTTTTGATCCTGAAAATTAGTATGAACAATTAGATGGTGGATTACATTCAACTTTCAGCCCTTTCAAAGTTCTCAATGACAAGACAGACAGGTGAAGGAAACAATGAAAAAGATAAAAGTAAACACTACTAGGTACATAATAAAAATTCTCTTGAAATTTCTGTCATTTGCACGTGATGAACACACGACATACTTAAGTGATGTAAAAATTTCAGATCAAGCAGCCAGGCAACTCATAATTATGAACATGTGCTGGTTTTGGTGTCAGTTTAATGCCAGGCAGGTGGTCCACGCAACAGCTGTCTTTGACTTGTGGTACAGAATCCAACAAGTACAAGAGCTCTAAGGCATGTTCAGCTCCTCTTGACTGAAGATCGGACACAACACGAACCTCACTCCACTGCTGCTCCTGTCTGCACGCCGACCCTCTACCTTGGCCGAGCGAACACGCAAAGTGCCTGTAGCTGATCCGGAGATGTTCAGGAAACGCACGGATGCAGAAGAGTTGGAGCATCCTCTCAGTCCTATGTAGACATAGGACTGAGAGGCAATGATTAAACAGACATTATACAGTAGTTTCTTAGGTCTGTGGTAACTCAAAAGTAAAATCACAATACAAACTAATTTCTAAATAACAGAATGTTTGCTATTTGAGATTAATTTTCTCATTGATTATAAAAACTACAGACCCTAAATCCAAAAATTATTTAACTTCCCTTTTCAATGTCCGTTCTGAAAAAGTGATTATGACAAGTCCTTGTTGAGAAACAAATTTAAAAAAAAAAAAAAAGCAGAATAATTTTGCATGTTCAACTGTAATTCTGCCTGAAGCTCATGCTCTCAATTATACATTAGCACAGTCTTACAATATTAGAAACGAAACATTATATTCAAAGGATTAGTGCATTTAGTCATGTGTGATTCAATGTAGAACAAGGCAAGGTCATTTGGAGGTTACTTCCTCATAATGCTCTGCATCTCAATTCTCCTTTGAGACACAGGTGTGACCATACAGGCCACTGAAGTGTAGCCCCACTCCAATAAAAGCAACAGGGAGGAAGGCATCAGCTCCTGCTGACGTTCAGAATCCAATCCTGCTGTGCAGCACACCTTCTGACACTCTGAACGACAGTGCAGAGCTAACAACGGCTACTGTTATATACTCTCAGGTTAGCACAGGGAAACTACAAACAACAAACTGTGTGCAATGGGACATTTGGACTACCCAAAAACAACAATAAAAAAAAAAGTTTTCTTTAAAGAGATACATGTTCATTTTATGCTTTAAGTAAGAAATTTCTAATTGCTAATAGGCCATAAAATGGCTTTTGTAGATTCATTTCTACAGACAAAATATTTAAGAAGGCACCATGGCATTAAAGGCCTTTGTCAGGTTATATTTTGGGACTTTCTCTTTGTATTACCACATTATATACAATTATGAACTTCATATACCTCAAACATTTCTGATTTGTCATTAGCAAACAGTATTATGAAGGATTAACTAAAAGGGAGATAAAGTTTTACATTTAAACCCATTAAAATATGCATAATTTCTTTGTATCTTCTATTATCCCCACTGTAATAAATACAGGCCCTGGTAGGGGAAGAGCTAGAAAAAATACTGTCAGCATCGAAACTGCTGCGAGAACTCTTCCCTGTGGAAAAAGCAGTGTCATAGCATAGTCTATGATTCGCTGGTAAACAAAACAATATTTAAAGGAATCAAGAAAAAGACGACGATAGAAATCAGCTGTACAGAGAGCTTGAAATTAGAAATAAGTTTACTGTCTCTACAGATCCATTTACAGGTGTGAAATGGAGCAGAATTTTTCACTCTCTTGTGGGCAGTCTGATATGAAACTCATGGGACAAAGAACACTGTGATAAACCTTGGAGTGTATTGGATGGTGGGTGAAGTGTGGTTACACATCTGGTGTTAAACGGGCTTCTTCCATCCATCCATCCATCTTTATCCTGGTCAGTGCTACTGTGGTTTAAATTACTTTTTTTTTTTACATTTTGTGAAAATTAACCAACTAAATTCATTAGAAAATATCATGGATGGGTATAAACTGGATTAATGTTTATACCCATCCATGTATAACTGTGGTTAACATATGGGAATGGTCAACCTTCCTGCAGGAGTAAACAGGACTGATCTGACTTTTTTGCATGAGAGAGTGGGATTGGTCAGAATTTCTACTGTGTATACAGCTACAAAAGGCTAAGTGAACCTGCAAGTAATATTTTTTTTCATCCTGCATTTCAACAATATGCATAGGATGTCTATGCTTTCTGGGTAACTTTATTATGCCATTTCATTAATATTACACTAAAAAGTAAAATCACCATAAACCTTCAGGAAATCTTTGTTAATTTCAAACCCGTTAAGGACACAAAAGCACTGGGACCTGAACTGAAGATGTTCCTAAAATAGCAAAAGTGAAGGTTCCCTTTTCTCAGTCACTGCTATCATCTTCATCCTCATCCTCAGAGATGTTGTTGGTGCGGCTGTACGAGTTCGAGCGTGGTGGCAGAGTTGCCCCTGTGGAGAGCTGATCAAAGCAGAACTCACATACACGCACTGGCTTGGATGACTGGCTGGGCAACAGGAACTTCTTCTCAGAACAAGGGCCACACACGACAAAGCCGCACTTCCTGCAGTGGTGACGCCTGCTGACCGGTGTGAACTTCACCTTTTGGCATCGCATGCACACTGACGCCTCCGAGTCGGGCACCCATACGGCCGCGTGCTCACCCGTGGGTGATTTGCCGCTCTTCTCCAGTAGGTCCGACACACACTTGTTGATGTGGTTCATCCACTCCGACTTCTCTGTGGCTGTAGCGGCATACACTGCAAATGACTTGGTTGGTGTTTTGATGAGCCAGCCATTACGCAGATCTCCCTCATCAGGCACTGTGTCGATAGTGACACTCTCCAGCGGAATGATGTGCTGCTTGTTGTACTTCTTTTTCTGGATGACGATGTTGCCGTACACCAAAATGTCATTGAAGAGGAAAAACTGGCGGGCCTTGGGCTTTTTGCGGCACAGCTTGGTGAGCACACCCTCCCCAATCAGCACACGCCCCGGGATGGCCAGCGGTTGGCCGGCTGTGCCAAAGCAGCCCTCCACAACTGCAATGCGCTTGCAGTTAGCTTCGCTATTTGCCAAGCGATCCACCATCTTTCAGTAACCTAGCAACCCAGAGAGAAAAAAGAACACCAATAAGTTATTCATTATGCACTTGGATTACTACTTAATTCAAATAAACATTTCTATATTTCTAATGCATTTTATGATTGCTTTAATCACAAAGAAGCTTTACACAAATCCAGACATGTTCAAAATTCTAAATTTAATAAATAGCTGAAATGATTCCATTGACATTTACATTACAGACATTTGGCAGACGCCCTTATCCAGAGCAATCATTTTATACAACTGAGCAATTTAGGGTTAAGGGCCTCGCTCAGGGCCACAGAGGTGGCAGCTTGGTGGACTGGGATTTGAACTTACAACCTTTCAATCAGTAGTCTTAACCACTAAGCTACCACACCCACCTACCACATTGATTATGCATGCATGAGGGTGTAGATGATGTCAATTTTACTCTATGCCCGTGTTGTACGTTTAATAAATTAGTTATCTAGAATGTAACCTCCTACAGATCAAGTAAATCAGAGTGTTATCTCGGCAGTGGAAGAAGGGACAATTTATAATCAGCAACAAAACACAACACTAAAATTCTCTGCTAAAATTGCAACTTGACGGAGGTTTGAAGGTTGTTCATAAGTCATGACCGTTTTAATCTCAGTATGAGATAATCACTAAAGGAGAAAGTGTTACCACCTGCACTCAACAGTGTTTCCACAGATTTTGGCAAGATGTAAGTACTCTAGAGTACTCAGATTGAAAACAGAACTTCTCAGGGGGAGTCCCGCCAGGGGGTAATGCTGGGCCAAAGGTTCACACACTTGTGTGTGTCAATCTGTATTAGGATTAGAGTTCGACATTTTACTTCCATGTGTCTTAATGTTTGTCGAACCACTATTAATCATGTCTAGACTTTCAGTACCTTTCAGTTCCACATTCTCCAAGGAAAAGTTTTTCCCTACAATAACATCACTTTCATGCAAACTTTGGCCACTGTGGTGGCAATGTATTTAATAATAGTTGTTCACATTGTGATCACTGTATGTGTGTAGCACTAGTGCCCAGATTTTCAATCTTGTTTATGGCATGCCATTGTGCAACATCTATATTACACAAGTGGTCACATGTTACACAAGGAGTCAGTACTGAAACAGGACCTCACAAGCCCTATGTATTAAGCTCATCTGCTAAATAAACCCCTGATTGATTGTAACATATTAGGTTATGTTTTAATAATATAGTAATTATTTAAAGTATTTTATTGCTCTGGTTTAATCATATAAACAGCATTTTTCAGTTTTCAGAAATGTAAATGTGTCAGATCGTAATCAGTTTTGGAGTTAACATTTATGTTCACTCCATCCTATCCTGGGACTCGTCTAATAAACATCTCGAAGTAATACAGTAATAGTTTTCACACTGGGCACATTTGCTGTGGTCCAAATCTGAGTGTGATTTTTCCTAGTGCCTTTGCAGCGCAACTTGATTCTATTGAACCTCTGAGCATTTGCTTTCATTTTATGTCATCACAAACGCTTTTGGAGAACACAATGTGACTCACCATATTTTTTTTTTCTTATTTTAGTACTATTATGTGCAGTAAGGTTCCTCACCTCACTCTGCGTCACCTGTCACTCATGGTACACGTATGTTATGGAAACTAATGATGTCATCAGCTAAAACAGATTACTTTACTCCCTGAACAAATGTGGACCTGAGTTGCGTTCACATTCATGGGAATCGTGAATGAAGCACAGTTTCAGTACAACTAGAACTCAGTCCCCCAGCTACAGGTAGCCTTGAGTTCAGTGTGTCCTGATCCATGTGACAGCATTCGCATTATCAGTATTTCATGCAAACTCAGTTTCAGACTAAATTTCCAGTGTGAAAGACACTTAAGAATGCCATCAGGCCTCAAGTGGAAATGGTTAGGACACACTAAAAAATTCTAATTTGCACTTAAAATGAATTTTTTTTCAGTCCTTGTGTCTGGGTTTTAGTGAAAAAAGGAAAATCTGGAAACCAACAAGAAACTCCTTAAAGCAAACTTATGAAAATTAAAAACACAGTAAAACCCATATCTCCTGTTTCAGTTATAGATCTGAAAAAAAATAAGTAGAAAATTCCAGAAATACAATAATGATTCATAATTTAAACTGAGCGCTATTCATGCTGTATTTGATAACCAGCTGTTAATCACTTAGTAGCCATCTCAGTTATCAGATCAATGATGTCGCAGTGCTTGTGTTCAATTACTTTTTTTGTGCTTCATGTACAAAAAAAGGTTATTTACTTCAACGTGCAAGAGTAGCGATGCTGGCAAGCCGTTTATATGCCAAAGAGAAGTTGTAAAATAATTCCTAATGAGCTTTGTAAAAAGAGAGAGAGAGAGAGAGAGAGAGAGAGAGAGAGAGAGAGAGAGAGAGAGAGAGAGAGAGAGAGCGAGAGAGAGCACATCCACTTTTACTTTATTATTATAATTTGACATTTATTATAATTGTTCCATTTTATTCATAATTGTTGTCTTCTTGTGGCTAATTTATAATTAACCATTAAGTTAACACAGGTATGTACAGTATGTAGTGTTCTCTACTATCCACGGTTTCAGGTATACTCTGTAGTGTATTGTGAGCCAAGTTTTTATTTACATATAAAACAATGTAAATAAATGGATATAAGAGTCTGCAAAATGAATAAATGTATCTTACATTTATTCATTTTGCAGTCTCTTATATCCAAAGCAGCTTACAAGCAGGACTACAAGCAAAGCGAAATATCAAGCTGAGGACAATATCAGCAGTGCTTTTCATTGTGCTACTGGAGGAAGGTGCACAGAGTAACGGTGTCGGAGCTTGTGTATGTGCAGTTTTCCGAGTGGGGAGAAGTTAGGGGAATCTTAATTACATGGGTGGCATTCTGCAAACTCCTGAAAGCCAAGTTACTGTTTAAAAAAAACTAAAAAAAAAAAACTAACCCAGACAGGTTTCACCTACACACGTTGGTGCTTCTAGCCTGATTAATCTGGGTACAGTCATCAACTTAATGGAAAATGTGAAAGAGTTTTGTTTTATCCTGCAGAAAAGAGCAGCACACATGATTAACATCACCGCAATGTGACTCTGAGTGCACCCACACAGGTACATGTGCAGACTTGCTTACAAACTCGCACATCTCTCACAGTGTTATGTTCCATGCGGTGCCCGGGTTGAAGGTATAGGTTTGAAATATTTCTGTTCTTTTCAGAGGTCAGGTCAGAGTAAGCCTAAGCAATACTCATCACAAGTGACATAATGCTGTTAATTAGTGTTATTATGTGACGTCGGGGTCTGAACTGCAGAGGCTGCAAACTACATTTTAGATTTCTGAGGCCCACATGAGCCACTCAGTTTTATTCAGGACCACTCACTGGGGCGCAGGAATAAAAGCGGATATTTCATTCAGAGAACAAACTAACTGATAAAGAAACAAAAGATTGATTCCTTTATTAAATGTAGTTTTTGTCTGTGTGATAAAGCCTGCTCTGACTGCAGGGAGAAATAAATCTAAGGCTGAGTGAAATGTATTTAAACATTATGTGCTACTTGTGCTACTATGATTGCTGGAAAAGTGCATGCATCATCACTTAGTAGTTGCATTACAGCTGTATATAGTTTGTGTTACTGCATCACTGCATTTTCAAATCAACATCTATTCAAATGGAAAATTACTCATGCATAGCCATACTGAAGAGGCAACATTTTTTCTAAACTGCACAAAAGCGTCATTTTCCATTTTAAAAAAAAAAGAAGCCTTCTTTGATGGGTGAAAGCACAGAAACCCCCATTTTCCTCCTGCATATAGTTTACAGTGAAGGGAAACACCAGTCATTTTCAAATGCCAATGACATTCATAGAAGTTCTTTGGAAAACCTAATGAAGTTCCAAGTATAATATCTTGTAAATGACAATTTTCCAAATATATCTTGTAAATGATAAACAATTTTCTATCTCCAGCTCCTTACCTCAATCAAGTCAAGGCAAATGTGGAACAAGACATGTGGTAACAAGAATCTCCACACAGCTGACTCACTTCCCCTCTCTAAAGGCATGAAAGTAACACATGGCAAAACCAGTCAACCCTGAGAACTGGGCCAGAGAAATCTAAACATACTGTTACTACAGAAACCTTCAGGGGCCTGAAGAGATGCCATAATACCACAATTTCTATTTCAGTACAGATACTGAAACCTTGAGCATCAGAAAATATTGATATGTACCAATGTTTTCTTTAAAAAGCTTTAAAATGTTTTTTTTTTAATACTGAAAAACTTACAAATCAATATTAACAAAAGAAAATAGCTATATTTCCATTTGTAGCTCTAAAAAGCTATTTCTTTTCCAAATGCAGTTTTAATCTTTGCCATTTGTAATGTCTTCTTTCATACCTGATGCACCATCTTTTGAATAAGGCAAAAAAACAAAAGGAGTAAAAATTAGAAAGAACAATGTAGTCTGTCCTGATAACTCTGCTATGGTGGAAAACTTTTCCTTCTGTAAATGCTTAATCAATGTTTTTCTACAGAACGTTTTGCCATTTTTATGGTTATATACTTTTCTTTTTAAATACCATTTCCAGGCCCTGTGAATAAGCTGTTGCTGAAGAAATGACAATGTATTGCACTGAGTGCATTAATAGAAACTGGTGACTTGCCTTGAAGATGGCGCTACTGTCAGAGCTGCTGTAACAGAAAATAAACACCTGCTGACCCATGGGATCTGGGAATTTAACCGGTATAAACTTTCATAGCCCACACTGTAATTACAACTTTGTATTATTGGAGATTCGCGTTTATTAACTTTAGGGCTGCAGCTATCGATTATTTTCCTAATCAAATATTCTACCGATTATTCCATCGAGTAATCTTATAAGAAGTACATTTTCTTTATTAAAAGAGAAATACTAAATATGTAAGAGAAGATAAGATTGGTCTCTTAAAATGAACAACTAAAGTTCTTTCCTATTTAGAAAAATGAAAATAAAATCTGAACCCATTTAGTGCATTTAATTGATTCAAAATGCAAATACAAATATATAAATAAATAAATAAAATCTACTTAAAAAAATGTAAACATAGCACAACCTGAAACAAAATATTAATAATAATAATAATAATAATAATAATAATAATAATAATAATAATAATAATACCTAAATATTGCATTTATGTTGTGCAACTTAACTTTCAAGTTTCAGTCTAACTACAGCTCAAGCAGGACATAAGCCTTTACTGTCTTCCTGAAAGACTTTGTGGCTTTTCTAAGAGGCAAAAATTAGTGGACAGGAAGGTAACTTGGAACAAGACTCCATACACATAAAATAAAGAAAATGAGTTATTTTTTGGGAGTGAGGCTATCAACATGAATGACGGTTAGGCTTTCACAAAACCTAGCTAAATTAGGGACATCATAACTAGCCACCATACTGATTTACGGTCTTAAATAGTCACTGCATGTAGCCACAATCCACATACATTTTTACAGGCCTTAATTTCCACTAGCAATCATATTGATTTAAGCTAAGTGCGAACGCTAACATTAGCTTGTGTCGACTCTGTGGGCTGTGTGTTTTCGAATGAGATATTGAAGTATGGAACTTGTACTGTTGTGGTACACGAGTTCAATCTTACAGTAATCACACTGTACGGAGTTTCCTTTCTGTTTTAGTTTGAAATTATCCCAAACATTGAAAACTTTCTGCTGTTTTCTTTAGTCTGAGTCTTTTCTCCCCAAGTTTAGCGGGTTGTGCGTCAGTAATAATGGTCCGTGAGGAAACGCAGCGCTCTGTGAGTAGTTACAGTAAATGGACTAAACGAAGCTTCAGGGCAACTAATTTGCCTCGATGATTTTTTGTATTCGAATTACTCGAGGAATCGTTTCAGCCCTAATTAATCATTTCGTATTCTAGCCCTACAAATATTTTGGAAATCATTATTGCAGTAATTGCAGGGTTTCTATTTCTCTCACTGTGATGACCATGTTTAAATAATCAAACGTTCATGTCTAATCATTTCATAAATCAGATGGTTTAATCATTGTTAATTAAGCGCTAGGTCACCTTCTGTGCATTTTTTTTTTCCATTTTAAATACAACCCTCAGGTTATCATTGTATTTATTGACGTTCTACTCATTTAACATAAATTACTACACAGAGAAGCTTACAATAAGAGTCACCGCTGAAAGAGAGAAGCAGAAGTGGAACTGGCATTTCCATTTAAGCGTGCTACAGTTTTCAGAGACGCCGTTTCCCCTGTGTCTCTCTACACGTAAAATCAAAAAAGTAAAGCTAATAATAATACTCTGCCTCCATGTGCTCTATCTGTAAAGGAACAGCAGGACAAGTGAACACTGAAGCCACAGAAGCAAGGCTCAGACTGAATGATATACAACAAATTTTTTACTGCTTTTCGTATTAAACTTGTTACAACGTTTTAGTCTAAGAGCAGTGGTGGCTCAACAGTTAAGACTCTGGGTTACTAAGCAGAATGTCAAGGTTCAATCCCCAATATTACTAAGCTGCTAAAGTGGCCCTTGAGTAAGGCCCTTAAGCCTCTCTGTTCCATGGATGCGGTATCATGACTGACCCTGACTTCCTAACAAGCTGGGGCATGGGTATGTGTGACAAAGATGACAACAACAACAACAACAACAACAACAACAACAACAACAACAACAACAACAACAACAACAACAACTTCTAAATCAACCAGCCCAGGCTTTCACATGATACATGAAACTACATATCCATAACTGGTTCTATAACCAGTTCTACCTTAATCACCCTCACAAGACTGAGAGCAGGTGTGAAACTTGTAGCCCTTGTAGTCACTGATAAAGTATGCTGAGATAATCAGCTACGGCCAGAGCCCACACTACGCAAATGACCACGATCTTGTTTAACAAGAAATCCTAGTGTGGTCACTTTCTTGTGAATTAAAAAGCATTACACCACAGACCTGCTGATTTTGTGATTCTGCTTGGTCAGATAAAGTTTACAAATTTTCTGTAACAGCAGTGCTGTAACTGCAAGGCTTATATTACAGGTTTACATTAATGCCCTCCGAGGTTATCGTTTCAAAAGTCAACGTTAGCAGTAGCACGACTACTAATTTTTATTAATCACTCTGTGATTTAAAAAAAGAAGTAGTTTAGAAATCTTTTTTATAGTTAAGTTTCAGGACATGTTTAGGCTGTTTTATTTGTCTAGCACAAAATGCACTTGAGTTATAAATGCACAAGTCCTTTTTTTTATTTCTTACTTAATAACCTGTAAAAAATATGTAGTACATTTATTTTTTTTTATTTATTTATTTTTATTTTTTTTTATAAAAAGAGCTAATTAGAAAAATGGCATCAGGTCAGGAATATTTGTGAGTGTTTGAAAGTGCCTACAATTTTTTATAAACACTCTAAAAGCAAATGTAGATGCTGTGGGCAGAGCTCTGTAAAAGCGGTTGAGCAAGGGGCTTGGACTCATTCAAATGTCTAACCCACAGCCATTCTTCTCAGATTTATTTTTAGTAGCATGCAGATGAAATGATCACATGATACTGTCAAACACTGCTGTGACAGCTGCTAGACCCCTATAGGGGTATGTAGGAGCAACTTTCACCAACTAACAGCTATTAAGTCTAGTAACAAAAGCTAATAAATATTAATACTTAGCAGCTCCTTCATTTCAAAAGAATCCACAGTCCTGCTTTCTTTTTTTCTATTGGCTCACAAAACCCAGGAAAAAAACAACTCACGGGTCAAAATTCATCTAGATAATGTCAGTACAAAGCAAAACCAGAAGTGCATGCCTCTTTCATGCTCCATGTACTTTCCCCTTTCAGTGAAATGATGGTCTGGCCACAGCTTTAGTTGATAACACAAAAGCAGTGATTTCAGATGGCTCCTGTAAGGGGCCCAAAACTACACTGTAAACCATAGACAATAGTAGTCTTGTGAAGGCTGCACCTTGTACACAGACTCGTATGGTGAACACGCCACATAAATAAATTTTTTAAATTATATGTATACTTTTTGATATGGTGAAGATTTCTTTAAGGTAATCTTTGGCCTTTGTGGAAGAAGTCTCCATTTTCACCTCTTTGTAACAATCAGAGGCAAAAATATAACTAATTATTCTGACACAGGAAAGTCCTGAGGACTGACGACTATGTGCTTAATAGTTTCTCGGTAACAAGCTGCATTGTTTCCTGTATTATTAACATCAAGATAAAGTAAAGAAACAACTATTTATTGCTGCTGTAACTTGAGTGATAAGAATATCTAAACACATTCAAGGCAAATACACACACAGGTTGATTTTAAGCAGCAGTCATACAGCGGAAATAACCAGTTTCATTAGTATGGTTGCTTACTGTTCTATTTAGTTATTTTACTTTTTAATGTTTGTTAATCATCTTATTAATCCTTATTAGAAGGATTTCAAGCTAACAGACATGATCGTATAGAGGTGTGTGTGCACTAGTGTTGATTCAGTTATTGCTATATAGTGACAGCTTTTACAAATATATTTGCAAGCTCCATTTTTTGTTCCAGGATTATTTGAAACACTCCATGTTTCTTTATTTTTTTTATTTGATGAAACGAGTATTACTGATAAAAACCTGTTCTGACAACACGACATATACAACAGGCGGAAGGGACAACAGGTTATAGGTTTCATGCAGAGTGAAGGATTGCCTAAAAAGTAAAACAGCGGATTTGAGGATACTTATCCCCACGTGTCCCGACTTTAATGCTTTATGAAATAATGACTTTAATTCCCAAGCCTCAGCGAGTAAAAGGCAAAGAAAAAACACCCTATTCATCAACTTGGGGTCGCTCTTCCAAACTACAACTTCCTTACCTTGTTTATGGAGTGATGGCAAACCCACATGGCTGTGCACAGTGTCAGAACTAACCAAAGTAGCACTTCTTACCTTTACATAAGTATATTATACCTTTACATTAGTATATTCACAGGTATTGACCTGTTAAATCTTCAAACAAAAGACTTTACTGAAGATAAGTAAATGATTGTGACTTTCAAGGTGAAGACCCTGAAGTTGCATATTGCCAGGATGCAAAGTAACAAACTCATCCTGTTAAATAATGTTGTAATGCTATTCCTGAATGTTGAAAAAAAAAGGAAATGTGCCTTTATCACTACAAATATGACTTGCACACACTGTTGACCTTCTTTAGCCTTAAACGGAGTCATTACAATAATCAGTCTCATATATGTGAAAGGCCTTTTCTCTAATACGTAAGCAGGAAATAAGAAAGAACCAATCAGATATTGTACAGCTAATATTTCCTGCATTTTGTGCAAGTCATCACAAGTTCCTTTCACAGGCTTTTCCCCCTTGGCCTGTTTCCCTGCCTCTCACAGCTTTCAGCAACTTGGCACACTACCAAGGTGGAATAAAAGCTCAGGAAGTAGCGAGGACGATTCCATGTGTGAACAAATCCCTGCATACACTGAATAACCCCTTTGCCTCTCCCAATGGGCCATCTTGCTGGACCAGTTTTGCATTAAAAAAAAAAATATCTGAAAGCCATCGAGTAAACAACGACAGTAAATCCACTCCTTTGTGTGTATGTGTTTGTCTGAATGCTGTGTGCGAGAGCAGTGTTCAGGGAGTCGGGGAAGAGAGCAGCAGGTGCAGAGAAGAGCGTCCTCTCTCTGTGGAATGCTGATGCATCATTAAACTCACAGGCTGGTCCGTCAGGGACTGTGCTCTTTCTCTACTAACCATTAGCTGAAGCAACATACACATGACCAGACAAAATCAGTCAAAATTACACTGTCCTGCACTAAGTTGCTTTTGGCTGCCCTGTTCGGGGTCAACACAGCGGACCAAGTGGTCCGCACAACAACTTGGCACAGGTTTTTACGCCGGATGCCCTTCCTAACGCAATCCTCCCATTTTTCCGGGCTTGGGACCAGCACTGCATCCAGTGGCTGGGGTTTGGGCACTGGCTGGGAATCGAACCCGGGCCTTCCACATAATAGGCGAGAAACCTACCACTGAGCCACCAATGCCTCTTACACTGTCCTGCACTGAGACTTTCAAAATATTAATCAATCACTAAACATGCAGCATTAAGCAGACTCCAGCTACCAGAGAACTCCTCACTGCTCTCTTCTGATGGCAATGTGAACACTTCTGAAGATTCCTGATATCATGCGTTCCTCTTTTTCACACCAGCATGTATAACAGTCCCTCCAGGATTTCACTGAGGTTTTTTTTTTTTTTTGATTGTTGCAGGCCAAAAATGTTTTTTTTTGTTGGCAAGCACAGGATTCTTCTTTTAAACCAGTGAAGACACATTATTGCTTTCTATAATAGATGTACTCATGTTTGACATAAGAATCAAGGTGGAATTTGGCTGAATGTCACTGTATTGGCTCAAATTTGAGGTAACTTGCAATTTTTTGAGGTTTTAAAAAATTGCAAATTCCTACAAATACTGTGGAGTTTGCTTGATTTTGTGTTAATTTCTGCAAACACAAAAATTGTGAAATCCTGTAAGGATTGCTGTAGGTAATTAATGAAATATCATGGTACTGTTATAGGAAAACTATTAACGATGGGGTGGTGTGATGACTTTTTTTTCTTTCACTTCAGCAATTTGTTTTTTATCAATTAAAAAGATCATGTTTATGATTAACATTGTGGAACATCCACAGAGCATGTTAGTTTTTGTCAGCACTTATGTTATAGCAGCAATCCCTGTGTTCTGAAGACTTCCTGTGTCAGAAAACAGAGGAACAGATTCACCTCTGATACTTACAGAGAGAGACTTCTTACAAAAAATGCTAAATAAATATGTATTATAAATAAATAAACAAACTCACTGTACCAATGATACATACTTGTATAAATTCCTGCTATAGAAACAATAACTCCTCAGTATAGGTTTTCTGAAATTAAATTAACAGGCTGCATGGCATTTTATATTATTCTTTTTCACTATCCTGCACTAGCGCAGTTCAGCACTAAAAATGGACAAATTTTCTTCCTTCACTAAACAAAATGAATATATTAAGAACAAGGAACTAACTACTTACTTTTGTAAACGAAGCTGGCTTAGAGTTTGTCAGCCATTTTTTTGAGCTGAGAGCCTTCAGAAGATATGATTCATTTCCAGCAAGGACACATAGTGAGCATCGATGCTGCATAGTTTCTACAGTGCATTGAGGGATTTTCTAAGGAATTAATGTTCCTGATTCCTATTAGTTAGTGAATGGGACAGCCCTTAAACTAACCCGAGTCCCTGATCAGTACCCTGACTACTGAACCTAGCAAGCAGATTGAGACACAGCTGCCTACAGTGTTTACATGCCTGCATGTTTATATGGAAACCACAAGCTGGCACCTGCTCACACGTTGTGTATGAGGAACAGCGAGTCACAGCTCAAGGTGAGGAACTGTGATGAGAGCGCTGGAAGATCATGTTACCTGAATGCTTAATTGATGAAAGCTATGTTTTCCTTGTCTCCATGCATCTGTAAGCATTGTTAACTCTTGTTAACTGTTTTCAAAGAGGCCAAGATAAGATAAAATAAGATATTTTAGTTTGCTTAGGAACTTCCAGCAAAATAATAGTGACACACAAAAACCAATTCTACTTTAATAACAAATCTAAATATTTTTTTACAGGAAATGAGGGTGGATACAAATATTCTACACAACATTTTTTTTTTTTTTACATTTTAACACCTAATCAGCTTCTTTCAATTAAAGTTTGTTCCAAAAATACTCTTGTATTGCATCATGATATTGCTATTAGATCCTAGATATGATTAGGCTTATTTACACACAAGGACAGCAGACTGGTGTAAAATGGACAGAGAGTGTTGAATTCCACGGGTGGATGAGGAGACTGAAACTCTGCCTGAGTCCATCAGCCTGTAAATTTCCTCTCATTCATTCTGTTCCATGAGCTGTCAGTGAGTAATGCTCTCTCCACAATCAACTCTGATGAACTTTTCTGAAAAGCATTTTCCAATCTAACCACCATTACTCCTTTTTTTGTAATACTTGTTGCAAATATTTCAAAATGGATTGTACACAGTAAGTTTAATGTTTTTCACTTCACTTGCTGGAAGCGTGTGTCTAAAGATCTCCAAGTATAATTTCTTGCAGTCGCCAGGTGCGAGTTTCCAAGCAGAAGGAGGACAGAAGGCAGCTAGCTGACTTGATGCCCAAGCTGTCTCATAAACCTGGCTTTAATTCAATTGAATCTTTATTTTTTTTTGTATAGCACTTTTAACCATTTTTGCAAGGAGGCTTGACAAATATAAAAATTAAAAATTTAACATTTAGACTGATTTTCAAAGAACTGTAGAATTGTAATAGAAATTAGTCATGAATTGAAATCAGTGTTTTTAGACCCATCGGTTAATATGGTGTGCTAAGAGCCGGCCAAGTTAGTGCCTCTGCAAACAAACACAGTCGCCGTTAACATTTTTTCATTGATCAAAACATTTGATTGAAATCTCAAGCTAGGTTCATACATACAGTTTCCAACATTCATCTTCAACGAGAGCTGGTGATTTCCGACATGAGCAATATTTGGTGCCCGGGTGTGGGCGTTTCCAGGAATGCGACAAAGTTGAGAAAAGTTTCACTTTATACAAATATGGAGTGACTGTGGGGCAGCAACTGCCAATGTGAGTGAAGACAGTAGAGCACACTGTTTATCATTTCTCTCATTTGATATGACGCATATATATGCTGATGAATTTTTGCAGGGGCATAGGTGGCTCAGTGGTAGGTTTCTCGCCTATCATGCGGAAGTCCCGGGTTCGATTCCCAGCCAATGCCTCAACCCCAGCCACCGGATGCAGTGCCAGTCCCAATTTAGATTGACACTGTATGTGTGAACATAGAATTAGAGTTGAGCATCAGAGCTGCAATGATGCTTATTTAAGAGCCACCAATAGGAGGATGGCATAAGATCTTAGAAGGAAAGTTACACATATGGTGGTGGCGGTGTTGAAACGTAGATTCAACATCAACAGAAGAGAAATGTATATCCCGACGATTTCAAGCTCACTTTGAAGAATGTTTCAGTTCATACATTATCTGTTTTAGAACAAAATGTGCTGATTGATAACAAGCAGAGCACACGGTCATTTTCTTTAATTACAGGTCTATCGTTAGAGGATCTTTATCATCTAGGGCTAATCTGACATCTAGTACACACCGTCTCTAAGATTTTACTTGGATCGATTCATCATTGTATTGTGAGATTCTTAGAAGGCAGTGCATTGATGACTATAAAAGTGCCTGTAAGGAAATGTTTTTGAAATGAGCATGGAAGGCAGAATACATAACCACACTGCCAAAATACCATGGTTACTAGCCTCAAATGTGTGTGAAATAAAATGGAATAAAGTCCTAATGTGGAAATACATACAACAGATATTGCTTTGATTTAAGACGTTTTGAGTTTATTTCTAACAAGAAAGTGAAAGCGATGAGATATACCTCATACAGAAACAAATCTGTTTTCCCAAGCCATTCTCTAACAGACTAGCAGAGGCTGCACAGGATTATGGGACATGTGAGGAAAGAAGAATACAAGCACACGCCAGATGAAGAGATCTTACAATGCAGCATTTTATACATTTGATTCAATCATGACTGGATGGCTTCCTGTCTCAAAAACCTTGTGTCCAAGTAGGCAGCATTTCTTATCCTGCACACCACTGCTCACTTTCTGGAAACAACAACAAAAAAAGCACACTGGTCCTTTGTTTTCCCAGAAAACTTTCCGACTGTATCAATTAAAGGTCATTTACTTAAGTACAAGCAAGCCAGGTTTAAGTGTTAATCGACCAGGTATGTCTGTGTACCAAGCAGAGTTCATGATTTTTCCCCCCTGTACCAACTCTAAGTACGGAACGAGTACATCAGAGGAGCAGCTCATGTTGGATGTTTGGGGGACAAAGTTAGGGAGGCCAGATTAAGATGGTTTGGACATGTTCAGAGGAGGGAGAGTGAGTATATTGGTAGGAGAATGTTGGACATGGAGCTGCCAGGCAGGAGGCAAAGAGGAAGGCCAAAGAGGAGGTATATGGATGGAATTAATGAGGATATGAAGCTAGTGGGTGCAAGTGTTGAGGATGCAGAAGATAGGGATAGGTGGAGAGAGATGATTCGCTGTGGCGACCTCTGAAGGGAAAAGCCGAAAGAAGAAGAAGAAGTACCAAAGTACATTTGAGCCAGGTGATAAAATTAAGGAGCTGAATAGAATTACAAAAATACTAGCTCAGGAAATTCTTAAGTCAAATGAAATGATCAACAAATATTTACAAATATAGAAAGTAATACATTTTTAAAAAATAATTAAACTTGCATAAAAGCACTATGAAGTGTCGCACCCCAATACATTTGACTACTCTAGACAATATTCGGTTGTTGCCACACCTGAAGCAATTGCACAACATATAACACTACAACACATTCTTTAGTAACTAATTAAGCAGGGTAAAAACATGATGGAACACAACAGTAAAAATGTAAAACCATGAGATGACAACAGTCTTGCAAAAAGTCTATTCTATAGAATATGGATGGAGCGAAAATCAATATCCAAAAAACCCAATAATCTAATTGACTGACTGCATTTTGAGTAACCATGCACCAGCTACAACATGTTTTATTACAGTGTGGCTGAGAAAAGCATCACGCTTGACTAACTAAAGTTCCCAGTGGGGTTGAGATAAGTAGTGAAAATTTAGTCTGTGGCATTCAAGCCCAAACAGGCCCAGAAATTGTGCCAAGAAACCATTCCCCACACCATTATGCCACCTCCACCAGCCTGGAATGATGACACAAGGCAGGTTTGAATCAATGGAGTCATACTCTTGGTGCCAAATTCTGTCCAGGTAATGTTTTAACAGTCTTTACCTGTCCAGTTTTGGAAAGCCTGTGCCACTGCAGCCTCAGCTTTCTGTTTTTGGCTGAATGTGTTCTCATTCTCTGCTTTTCTGCTTACCACAACTGTACAGAGTGGTTATGTGAGTTACTGAAGCCTTTCTCCTAGCTCTCACTAGTCTGGCCATACTCTGATGATCTCTCACTTTTCCATCCTCAGAACTGCTGCTTGCTAAACTCTAGAGTTTGATGTTTGTGAAATTCCCAGGAAATCAGCAGATATAGAAATACCCAAAGCAGATCATCCAGTACCAACAATCATGTTCATCATCAACAATCAGTCCATTTACTGTAACTACTCACAGAGAGCTGCGTTTCCCCACGGACCATTATTACCGACACACAACCTGCTAGACTCGGAGAGAAAAGATTCAGGCCAAAGAAAACGGCGAAGAAAAAGTTTGGGATAATTTCAAACTAAAACAGAAAGGAAACTCCGTACAGTGTGATTACTGTAAGATTGAACTCGTGTACCACAACAGTACAAGTTCCATACTTCAATATCTCATTCGAAAACACACAGCCCACAGAGTCGACACAAGCTAACGTTAGCGTTCGCACTTAGCTTAAATCAATATGACTGCTAGTTGAAATTAAGGCCCGTAAAAATGTATGTGGATTCTGGGTACATGTAGTGACTATTTAAGACCGTAAATCAGTATGGTGGCTAGTTATGATGTCCCTAATTTAGCTAAGTTTTGTGAAAGCATAAGCATCATTCATTTTGATAGCCTCACTCTCTCTCCGTCACTCACACACACACACCAGTATGCAGAGAGACATTCAAGAGGGTTTATTTTCCAAATAACTCTAATTTCATGTTACAGAAAAATGTGTTAAGAAATTGTATGTGAACAGACTTTTGTTCTTGTTCCAAGTTACCTTCCTGTCCACTAATTTTTGCCTCTTACAAAAGCCACAAAGCCTTCCAGGAAGACAGTAAAGGCTTATGTCCTGCTTGAGCTGTAGTTAGACTGAAACTTGAAAGTTAAGTTGCACAACATAAATGCAATGTTTAGGTATTATTATTATTATTGTTTTAGGTTGTACTGTTTACGTTTAAGTAATTAAGTTTTTATTTATTTATATATTTGTATTTCGAATGCAATATGTCAATTAAATAGGTTCAGACTTTATTTTCATTTCTCTATAGGAAACAACTTAGTTGTTCATTTTAAGAGACCTGTCTTATTTTCTCTTACATATTTAATATTCCTCTTTAATAAAGAAAAAGTACTTCTTATCCGATTACTCGATTAATCGATGGGATAATTGGTAGAATATTCGATTACTAAAATAATCGATAGCTTCAGCCCTACATTTTAACCAAAATATCAAACACATATATCATTTCTAAATATAGCAATGCTAAGACTGAACTTTGCAATCATACATTTAGATTAAGCCTGCTTTTGCAAATATAGACACACTGTGTGTGTGTCCCCTCCCCCCCACCCCCCCACTCCACACACACACACACACTCAAACATCCTGTTGAACTAAACCAACATACAGATAAGGTCTACTTTGGCATTTCACTTATCAAAACAGGTAGTGAGGTAAAAGTTATGAAACTTACAATACATGTTGGAAGATGTAAAGTTTACTTTAATAATACATTGTGATTTCATTTACCGTTTCACATAGTGACCCCAAGTGATGAGCATTGCTCAAAGGGCAGAAGGCTTATAAGAGAAAGCTAAAGTTTTTCATTTAATGACTTACTGTAACCTCACTATCGATAGAGATCATAAATAATGATAACTGTTAGCTTACAGAGTATATGTTAATTTATGAGCATGAAAAAATAGTTTAATGCATGACCAATCCACCAAAGGCCAAGCTGTATCTCCTCCTGGATGGAAGGAGGTTGAACAGTTGGTGACTAGGGTGGGAGATTTTGTGTGCTCTGCGCAGACATCTACTGTGGTGAAGAGACTCAATGGCAGGTAGTTGAGTGCTGGCAGTGAATTCTTTTCTCACACTGTTGAGCTGCCATACCACACAGTGATGGAGCTTGTCAAGATGCTCTCAGTTTACTAGGGGCTGCTTATATTATATTTATTATAAACATACAAACTTAATCAAGCCCATTCATCCTTCTTGGAAAAAAGCATCTTCCTATTTATTTCATGAAGGACTACAAGAGAAAAAAAGTTTGACCTAAGCATTCTCTTTTTCAAAAAGCAATACACTAGCATGCTTGCATATTACTCGCAGAAAAACACCAATGCCAGAGAACGCAGCAAGCAGGAAATGGAAGATTCCCACAAATCATTAAGGTTTGGTTTTAGCACTACAGCTTATTTGCAAGTTTGACACCAACAGCCGTGGGCCAGAACATTACATGTTGCCAAATACGAGTACAATACATCAGTGCTAGTGCCACAAACATGTCTCCAAAACTAGACAAACACACGAAGCGGCACACAAATGTGTACATGTGCAACAAACTCTCTGCAAACCCTGGCTAAAGACATAATTGCAGTAAATGATATTCAAAAACACATCTAGGGCTACAGAGAGCTGCAGGACTCAGAGTAAAATAAGAAAAGCTCTGCGCTTCTGACACACCACCTTGTGATTCACACCAGTGAAAAGTTTAGCCATGTTAATTCTACATTCTAATATACACAGCTTTCGTTGTGCATGCCGTTACGTCTGAAAGGATCACACAAACACTTATTATTCAATTTCAATTATTTATCATAATTATTCACTTTTACAATGTTGAATGTCAACCGAAAAAGGTAACCCAAGTTCCGTATTCAGACAATGCTTTTTTTCCCCTCAAAAAATCAAATAAATTGCTGTGAATCGCCTTTGTGAATTATCCTATGCAGATGGGCATTCAGGTTTAAGTCTAGTTTTGCTCTTTTGTTTCATTTCATGTCATTTCCCATCAAAGCAGTCTACTGAAATAAAGTGCATCAAATCCACTGTACTGTGTCAAATTGTACCAGTACATCATTACAGCCCACAAATAGTATGATATAACAAAACGAGTCTGTGTGACACAACAGAAAAAACAGAGAACAAGATCTCCTACTGCAGAGTCCACATGACGACAGCAACAACATGACATCGCTCATCACCTGAAAGTCACTCGGGCCGTCTCTATTTCTGGCATATTTCACTTCTCTTCTCTCACCTCAGTGCTGTTGTAGCTCAACAAGCATTTCAATTCATGTGATGAAATGGTGCCATGTTGTATGTTGCCATGATGTATTAATCAATGACATGTAAAAAAGCTAACAACTGACAAGTATCTACTATAAAGCTAAACTATAACGTTGGTAAGGTTATTAGCAGAGAAAAAAAAATGTATACACAATTCAACAGGTCCAGTGTACCTCGGCATGCTATGCACATCCATTTTACCAGCCATTTGTGTGATTTATGTGGATGAGCAAATTTGCTTCCAGCAAGATGGCGCACCACCTCACTATCCCCTAGACATCTTGATGACATTCTGCCAGGACATTGGATAGGATGCAGAGGCTGTTGAATTCCCTACACGTTCCCCAGACTTAACACCCCTCGATTTCTATCTGCGGGGAACACTAAAGGATGTAGTGTAGTGCAGAAAACCACCTACACTACAGGAAAAGATTTAAGCATTATGCAGAGCAATCTCTGTGGACATTCTAGTCAATGTTGTGTCTGGATGCTAATGGTGACTACTTGGAACACCTAATGTGACTTAATAATTCAAACATGACTCACCCATTGATGTTTATATAAATTTAGTAATAACATTTTTATGCATGTTTTTTTCATGTTGAAGAATATATACATCTTTCAGGCTCCTCTGTATATAATTTAACAATCTACCGATAATCTACTAATAATCTACTAATCTATAGATAGGACAAATTTCAGCACTTCAAAAGACAGAAAATCAGATGAATAGCATGAAGAAAAAGCGATAATGTATTAACCTACCGCTGAATTTATCATCATTTTAGACGTTCTGGGATCAGTCTTTTGTCAAGTTGGACACAAACATTTTAAAGTTATTTTAAAAAATCTGTTTTAGGAGTGTTTACAAAAGAAATTCAGACTTTTCTTAAAACCTGCAATTTCAGGCAAACTTTTGTATCTTACTCATGCTCCTGAGTGTGTATAAAGAAGATTAAATAATGCAAACTTTGACTTGCTGGACTTCAAATCCTGTAAGTTGCAATATACTACTGAGTTTCAAAACATTTTTTTATTACAGCATTTAGCAGATTCCCTTATCCAGAGTAACTTACAGAAGTGCTCACACATCCTCATGTTACGTCACCAGATAAGAGACAAATTGTCATTTTCATTATTTATATTAAAGCAAGTGCTTGCAACTGGATAAACAAACCCAGTTATTCTTGAATATGTAAATTTAGGATATAACTTCTGCTTATATTAGTATTCTCACAGTAACTGAAGGTTTAGGTTCCTGAAATTGCTCATTTTATGTTGCTACAAAGCTTAAATAAATAAATAAATCCTTTTTTTTTTTTTAAAGAAAAAATGCATTACTACTATTGATAAAAGACAGCTGCATTCATCTTTAGTTAAGATAAAATGCAAAAAAAAAAAAAAAAAAAAAAAGTTGTATGAGGAAATTCAAGATCAGGGGCAAGATATTGTAGCTTATTTTAGCTTAAGTTTAGAGCAATGCAGCATTTTTAATCGGTTAAACACTACTGTCACTAACATTGAAACTATGGTTAGATTAACTGATTTGTTTTAAGCTTAAATCAGCTGAATATAAAAAAGAACCATTACTAGCAGCACTACTGCTATTCACAGGGCTGAATACTATCAGTATAAACAGCAAAGCATCACTGAACTTACAGAGTGTGTAAGACAAGTTATATTAAACAAACAGGCAATAAAGATGAAATATTCTCTGACTTATTTATCCCCTCACCCCAGCATACAAGCAATCTGTTAAAAAGCTGGCATATAGACAGCATTTCTCTCACTCTGCATGAGCCTGACATTTGACCAAGACTCAGAATGTTGTAGGCGTGTTTGCTGTGTATGGTGTGAGGAGGGCGTCATGATAAAGCTAAGCCTTTCTTGGTCTGTACGAAAAGTTTCTCTGTGGAGTCCTGTCATAGCACTCTACTGAAATAAATTTTTTATGTGCAAAAAAAAAACAAAAAAACATGCTAATACATGAAAAAAATATAACATCAATTCATAAAATCAACATTTGGCCAAAACAATTCTGGGTATTCTATACATAGGGTGTTACACAGATGTTTTTATATTACCACCTCAATCATCATCTGGCCTGGTTAACCACATCTATATACAGCATCGCTCTCTTACCATGGCCTATGACATCTAGTCTCAGTAATAAAACCTCAGAACTTCCTACAATTTACCATAAAACAAGCTGTCATTGGAAGTAACAAAGGTGAGGAAGTAACAAAAAACATCCACACCAAACAATAAATAAAATAAAAGTAACAAAAGTACACACTTAAATGATGAAAAAGGCATAACAAAATGTTAGTTTAAAGGATAAAGTTACATGGAAAACTATAGAATTATAGAGTGAATTTCTAATAACAGCTATGTTTGTAATTCACATCTTGATTAATTTCATTAAATAATATCTTTCTATGTCACTCTTCTATGTGGTTTTATGGTGTGTGGACTACAGAATGCATAAAAAGGACAGAATTTGAAGGGCAATGATGACCATGGCTCATAAATCTGTTTTCATCACACTATCTTTCAGTTTATTGCATTCATTCAGTCTGTGTGGAATAAGAGGAATAAAACACTCTGGGAAAGGCTGCTACATAAAAATAATCAGCCTCACAGCTGTAACGGTTCATCACCCCAAGCCATCATCTAATCTTTTCCTACAGCTTTATTTCTTACAATATTGAATTCTTATAGATATTAACCTATTTTTCTGAGCCTATAAATGTCTACTGGACTCGAATGTCCATTTTGTTACAGCCAAATATTATTGCACATGTTTAAATAACGAAACTAACATTTCACTTGGACTATGTTCATAATCTAAATCTGTGGTGGAAATGACAACACACTGTCATCAAAGTTAAATATATTATTGAGTTCATATAATTATTCGCCTGTTTTTATCTGTTCCTTTTATTTGAATGGGTTTAATCCAATCCTCAGTGACTCAACACAAGCTGCCTATAAATAATGGCAACTTGGCCTGAATGTATTCTGTCAGTGGAAAGTTCAGGAGCTCTAATACTACATTTGGATAATATTCATAACATTCAATAGGCTAAAACTATACTTATAGGAGCTTATTTTATAGCTAAATGTCTTCCTTTCTTTAAAGCGTCCTGATCTATACGAGTGGGAATAATGTTTTTGCTATGATTAGTAGTTTGGGGGGGGGAATGCGCCATGAAATATTTTAACAGTTAGTCAAGGCGTCCCTCTGTGTGATCCTGGATAGGAAGAGCAGTCTCTCAGATATTTTTGTCACTAATCCAGGTTCCTGAAGCTAAGCCTCTAAATAGCGGAGTACACTGTAAAGAACTCCTAAGAAACAAGATATTCATTTCCATGGACAGCCTGCAGACTGTATTAATTATTTATATTCCCAAGAAAATACAGGAAAGCAGAAAGAAACAA
Organism: Hemibagrus guttatus; assembly: GCA_033459395.1. Lineage (NCBI taxonomy): Eukaryota > Metazoa > Chordata > Actinopteri > Siluriformes > Bagridae > Hemibagrus > Hemibagrus guttatus. The sequence goes on from JAUCMX010000003.1 coordinate 12,815,274, forward strand.
AGCTTAGGTCGCGTAAAATGCTAACTTCTTGTTTACCAAACAATTGACGTAGATAATTCATATGGGCTAAGTTAGCCAGCTAGTGATACACCCAGATTAAACACAAACCTCCAATGTTTTTAACCAAACCTTTTTATTTTTTTTAATCAGCTGTGTAAACCTCGTTTGAACTCGGTATTCAGCTAGCACCAGGAAATTACACGCTTTTCGACAGACGAAAACAACACATTAAAACAAAATCGTGTAAAAATGGGGGAAATAACGCGACAAGGAAAAGTTGAAGGGAGACTGGATAGTGTTAGGTCAGTTTGTTTCATCAGACAGTTCCGCTACTAACTAGCCTGCTAGCGAAAAGGCAGGAAAAAGAAGTGTTTTTAAATGTTTCCGTCTTGTTTAGAAAACTGTCAGAAAAAGACAATCCATTTTAGGTTGTGTGTATGAGCTGACCGACCGCAAAGATAAAATTGTGAAACAACCTGTCGTTGTTATTTAGCAGCAAGCTAATCTATAAACATAAAAAAAACAAGGTCAGCTTTTCCTAACTACCACCCAAGAGGAGTAGTAAAGTAAGGTTTAAGAAAATACTATGGTTTTTAGCACTCTAGCTTGATACGTATGTGGTGGTTAATTCAGAAGTAAGGGTTAGTTAGATGGAGAAGGCTGAGTGAGACGAATGAAGTGAACATTTGTGCTAGCAAGTTAGAAACTCACCCAGCGCAGTAACCGCGTTATTGAACCCGGGGAGCAGCCGCGCAGGCACCGGTTCTTCAAGTATAAGCGTAAAGAAGATAAATAAATTAAATCCAATTTGCACTAGCAGGTTAATCCGTAAAGTTGGATCCCTTCTCAACTTCTTCTGCCGCTTTTAGTGCGGCTACACAGTCCAATGTGTTCAACAACAATATGGCTGAGTGCAGTGAAGAGAAGGAAAAGAGCGACACACACTCTCACTGTGAGAGAATGAACTGCTACTGCTAGAGTAATAAACACTGATCCCTAACCTCAGCCAGAGAGTGGACAGCCCCTGTTTCTTAACTACTTTACTTCCTTCAAGAAAATAAGCCTTGCCCTGTATAATATCTTTCTTGTAAACTCCGACAGCTATCTTTCTTCCTGGTAAAAAGGATCTGTTACATTTTCTACCGATGACTTTATGAAGTATTTTTGTATCAACAAAGCTTTACTACAGTCACAGTGACAGGTTCAGCTGTAGTCTACCTTTTTGTAGGGCAAAGTTAAGGTAAAAAAAAAACAAAAAAAAACAAACTTGTTAATAAAAATCTCCCAATCTGAGTTCATTCAGTTTGAGTTTAGATAACATAAGTGTCCCTTAAACGTTTCCATATTTTGTAGTGTTACAATCTGTCCTGGGCGGGGGGGCACGGTGACTTAGTGGTTAGCACGTTTGCCTCACACCTCCAGGCTTGGGGGTTCAATTCCCACCTCCATCATGTGTGTGTGGAGTTTGCATGTTCTCCCCGTGCCTCGGGGTTTCCTCCGGGTACTCCTCCCCCAGTCCAAAGACATGCATGGTAGGTTGATTGGCATCTCTAAATTGTCCGTAGTGTGTGATTGTGTGAGTGAATGAGAGTGTGTGTGTGTGCCCTGTGATGGGTTGGCACTCCGTCCAGGGTGTATCCTGCCTTGATGCCCAATGACGCCTGAGATAGGCACAGGCTCCCCGTGACCCGAGAATAGTTCGGATAAGTGGTAGACAATGAATGAATGACAATCTGTCCTGAGTTCCAGGTGAGGAACTCTTAATGCTTCATCATACAAAGACATTTTGGACAATTTCATGCTCCCAACTTTGTGGGAACAGTTTGGGGATGACCCCTTCCTATTCCAACATGACTATGCACCAGTGCACAAAGCAAGGTCCATAAAGACATGGATGAGCGAGTTTGGTGTGGAGGAAATTCACAGAGTCCTGACCTCAACCCCATAGAACACTTTTGGGATGAATTAGAGCAGATATTGTAAGCCAGGCCTTCTCGTCCAAAATCAGTGCCTGACCTCACAAATGCACTTCTAGAGGAATGGTCAAAAATTCCCATAAACACACTCCTAAACCTTGTGGAAAGCCTTCCCAGAAGAGTTGAAGCTGTTATAGCTGCAAAGGGCAGGCCGACTCCATATTAAATTCATGTGCATGTAAAGGCAGGCGTCCCAAAACTTTTGGCAATATAGTGTATCTTTCTTCCTGGTAAAAAGGATCTGTTACATTTTCTACAGATGACTTTATGAAGCCTTTTTGTATCAACAAGGTTTTACCACAGTGACAGGTTCAACTGTAGTCTACCTTTTTATAGGGCAAAGTTAAGGTGAAAAAAAAAAGAAAAGCTTGTTAATAAAAATCTCCCAATATAACCGATTTATTCAACTCGAGTTTAGATAATGTCCATTAAACATTTCTATATTTTGTAGTGTTACAACCTGACCTGGAATTATTGTAGCTGTGATTATATGTCACAAAACTACACAAACTATAGGCTTAGTTAACTATAATAGTGAAGTGACTTGTGATGTATACATTTGTTTCACACGTATTAGGGGGTGAATAATTATGCACTCACACCTATTAAGTGTTTTAACACAAAGTTGTGAATACTAATGCAAGGCACTGTATAAGGGCACCATAAGTGGTCATGAATTCCTTTGTGAATATGTCCTACTAGTTGCCCTCTCTCTTCATATATGGTTGTTAAGGTTTAAAGAGTAGTATACTCTTTAATTAGCAGTGTGCTTGAAAAAATATGGACACTAATACCATTAAAAGGAAATTTATCATTTAAGGCTATTTATATTTAACACTGTTTGCCCTTCTGTGTTATGATATTGTTCTATAAGAATGCAAATCATTCCTTGTACTGAAATCCCAGTTGTGTCCAGCTTTGATAAATGCCATCTAATTTACATCAGTTAAAACTGCTCTCATAAATGTTAGTGATATTTCTTGTTTCTGCCAAGAGTATTGGTTTTGTTTTTGTTTCTATGCAAACAATAACACACTCAGGATTTTTAAACACACCTGCACTGACATAATTTATGAGACAATTAGATAAAAACTTTTTTAAAGTAAAAGATAAAATTAGCTAGTTGAGCTTCTGTTTGGATGGATTAAAAGATCACAAAATTGACCAGTCAACCAGTTTTGGAGACTGTCCATCTCTGCATCTAAAAACCACCAATACGCACATAAAAAAAGCTTTATTTGGCTTTTTAAAAGTTATCATGACATTCTGAAACAAAGTGCTGTTGTCTGATAATAGCACAGGAAAGACAGGAAATGGTTAGCATGATGTATTCCAACATGCCTCTAAAGGTCAAAGACAAAGATTCATTAACTTGGTTATATTGAGGCAGAGGTAGTTCTCCATTCCTTTATTCTTCTTCAGTAACTGCCTTCATCCTTTGTTAGGGTCATGGTGTATCGGGAGATGAAAACAATAACCCTACATTTTGTGTTTTGTCCTGTTTTTGTATACACATAAGGAAGAATGATGGCACTGGTTTATAATTTCAGTCATTTATACATTTGGTCAGGGGATACACCCTGCAGTGACACCAGTCTATTGCAGGGCACAATGTACACACATTTATAGGGGGAAACCCCCATGAACACGGGAAGAGCACACAAAGGATCTCCACACAGAAAAAAACAGCTCACGGCAGACCCTAAAGCTGTGAGGCATCAATAATTCTCCAACCAAAACCATACGATTAGTAAATGGTATATTCTTGCAACCGCCTATGCTTTGAACTAGTTACGATTAAATTCCCAAGTCCCCTACGCCCGCCCTCCACGAAACACACACACACACACACACACACACACACACACACACACACACACTCAGCCTGGCATGACGTGCCAAAGCGTTCTTGCCAGACGCGATTTAAAAGCGCACGCAGCCGCTGCACTCTGAGATGTACATATAAGGAATTCATCTTTAAAAAACAAACAAACAAACAAAAAAACTTGTGGATTTTACTCGTGATCTTGGTTTCATCATTTCAACAAAAAAAACTTTCCAAAGCATGGAGGAAAAACAGCGTAGTTAGTACAGATGGTAAATTTTCTGAAATAATGGGTAGGCAAGAAAAACCCGATGCGGGTGATTTTACGCATCCATCGTGTTTTCAGATTTCAGTGTTATGAGTTAGTTTACTGTCTATTTTTGTTTCCTCGTCGATCATTTTGCGCTCTTTTAAAAAGTAGCTCAGTTGAGACCTCAGACATGTTTGGGTTTTAGCTGCCTGCTTCTTGTTTTGGATTAACAGGACCTTTACGCACAGGAGAGCAGTGATGCTGGAGGAACCTAGAAACTGTAGCATGTGTTGCTGCACTACGCTCAGCAAAATACTGATGGTCGTCTTCATGGTATTACTGATGTTTGGTATATTGCTCGGAAACTCGCTGACTTTGGCTGTAGTGCTCGGAACCAAACATTTCCATACACCCCAGGGTTACCTGAAAGCCTCTTTAGCGGTGGCGGACTTGGCCGTGGGGATTTTTGTGCTCCCTCTCTCCGTTTACGCAGAGATTACGCTCTTGTTGACAGGCACAGCACCGGGCTGGACAGTGCGTAATTCCCAGCACACACCTTTCCACCCGTGCGGTTATATTGGCCCCGTGTTTGCAGGCTGCACGCTTGTTTCCATCACTACAGTTTTCCTTCTCACTATTGAGCGCAGCATTGCGGTCTTGAAACCTTTGCACAAAGAGGTCGTTATTACAAGAAGACGAACGAGCATGCTGATTGTATTTTCTTGGACAGGCAGCTTTTTCTTAGCACTAGCTCCCCTGATTTTTAGCAAGCAGATAGCGTTGGAGTATAATTCATGCAGCAGAATGTGCAACTACGCGTTAGGGGCAAATGAGTTTCCTCCTCAAGCTTGGAATATTCTCTTACTTTTCCCAGCGTTTGACTTTACTCTCCTCATAGGGACTGTTGTTACAAACGTTATATCCTTCACTAAGATCCGCCATCATTCAAAGAAAAGAAGGCGTCTGGCACAAGCAGGTTGCCAAAGTACATCAGGACCAAGTTTCTCCGACATTAAGGCAGCAAAAACAATCGGCGCGCTCACGCTGATCTTCACCGCCTCCTTCACCCCCGTTGCAGTGTTTGTAGTAGGAAACGTCACTGGAAACGAATGGTGCAATTTCTCGTTTTTTGCTTTTTGGATTTTGGCCGCAAGCAGTTGTTGGAATGTCATCATCTACAGCGTGAGGGACCAAAAGTTCAGACTCCGAGCGCGTCAGCTTCTCGTATTCTCGAAAATAAAGAATTCGCCCTAAGACCACGCTGTACAATCACGACTTTTATCATGGCCATGTAAACATCAACGCACACTTTGTGTCATTTACTGCCTTGCATACATTTCACAGTAATCTGCTCGCGTGAAATTGAACTGCACAATGTCTAATGATGCAACAGGCGACTGGTATTAAAGTGTAACTGCTGTGAGAATTCTGACTCATCTGATGGGCAAGTATTACAGCAGGGTTACTTGATGAATCATGACATTCACAATCCAACAAACAAATCATCCAGGACAATTTGTACATAAATTTGATTTGTACATAAATAAAATCTGGTGTGTTATAGTAGACGTTTACAGCAAAACAACAAATTCAATACAATCTCCTGAACTCGATGAATGTAATAATATACAGCTTTGTTCTTGGCTTGGTACACAATAGCCACTTCTTGTATATTATATAAAGTTTGTGTTCATCATTATGACTGATGTTGCCTTGTTTTGCCAAGCAAAATTAAGAATCTCACATTTATACTATTGTGTTATGCCTAGAAAAATAATTATATTGTTTTCGCTACTGCTAACCAAAGATTATGTCTGATGCCTAATCTGATTTTTTAGAGGATTCTATACCAATCCCGATTTCCCTTTTAAACTTTCTTTATATCATCTAAGAAAATTATTGCTTGAGTTTTTTTTTCTTGTAGTCCCTAAAGAAAAGGGCGACTCTGAAAGAGCTTAATCTGACAAGGACTTTTGGGTTTACAGAGAATGAGCCCTTGCCTGTATGTTTTCCTTAACAGCCGGAATTTGCTGAAATCTGCTTTGTATTGACATGGGATTTCTAGTTACCTTTGCTTTGGCTCAACAGAAGCAATGCATAGCTCCATAAACTATATTGTGTGCTTGCAGTGCTTACCACAAAGGCAGCACAGGAAGTGTAAAACCACTTGTTAAATCATCTAGCACAAGCCTGTACCTGAGTGGGATTTAAAAACATTTAAACTGAAAAAAATGAAAAGATCTTTTTATTTAATACCTTAATTTTATATTCTATTCCACACTCATGAACCTCACACTCATGTTACAAACAAGTGTCTGAATGCTACTCTTGTTAACATTCATGCAAAAAAAAGTAATATTAATATAAGAATTCTGAATGCATGAATGTTGTCTATAATAACAATTCAAAGGCTGACAGAGAAAAAAATAATAACCTCAAATCTTGTTTCTTTGTCCTGTTTTTGCATATGTACAAGGTCTTAAGGCTAAAGATCAATGGATGGCAATAACACCTGTATGGGATGCCAGGCTTTTAATGGGTACCATGCACACACACACTCATTATATCACACTCATTCACACCCAAGGCAATTTAATGTAAACTGTTAATCTACCACTTTTGAGAGATGCGAGGAAAGCCATAGAGCCACAGAAAAATGAAAACTTCACACAAAATGATTCCTGAGCTTTTGATTGAACCCGAAGGCATATAGAGTATTTTATTTCAGCTTGGAGGAGACAGTTATGTAGTTATCAGTTTCTCTACATTTTGGATTAGGTATCACTGTAGGATTAGATATTTAGGATTATAAATCAAAGCATCCTCCAAATGAAGAAGAAGTAGTTATTATTGTTATTAGTGTTGAACTGAGAGAGGAGCAAAGGCGCATATGTGACAACTGTGAAGGTGGAAATAGTAAAGAGGAAGGCAGCACACTTAAACAATCCCTTGCGTATCACTGGCACTGCGTTAGCTTTTGTTGATCTCACAGCTCATCCACACAAATTGCTAAGTGTGTGTACACTTCAGTAAGCTGTATTTATAGTGTGCAATGTGTCACGGCCATTATTTTATAATGTAGCTGGAAAAGGCTATGACTACAGACCTGCTGAACTGAGTTATTATGGCATGTACTGTCAAGAGTCTCACAAACACACACACATTTAGGTATAAAGGCTGAATCACCTGAATTCTCACATTAAATGTTCAATCAAGTCTATTAAGATATAACAAGAAGATTTAATTGCACATTGGAGTGTATTATTGTTCCTGAAAAACCTTACCAGATGTCTTTAGTCTGAATTGTATCCTCTTGAAATGTAATTATATGCATCTGTACTGTTCTGATTGTAATTGTATAAAGCACACCCCATCATTTCATGCTGGCACAGTCCAGTACAAAGAGAGTTTAAGGATTGGCCCCGAGCTGTCAGACTTTAATATGGGACGTTTTTTTCTCTCTTCATCCTTTGTGATGTGTGTGTGTGTGTGTGTGTGTGTGTGAATGATGATGATATATCCATGTGTCCTGTTGAATCACAGTAACTGTGCATTAATATAGACTGAATGTGAGTAAGCTGTAATTTTATATCTATACTATATGAAATGTCAATAAACTCTTACAAAATCTGTAAATTAAATCTGTTCCTCTACTGGCTTCACATTACATAAGAAAGCTTAAACACAAAATATCTGCCATTACCACATTCTTATTGTGGCATAGTTTCCTCAGACACATTTTCCAGCTCAGTGCATGGCCCAGAATCTCAATAAAGCAAAATCCCCACTGAGTAACTTGCATATTAATCAATATAATTGATGTAACATGATCTTTGGTGGCATCCAAGATTTATTTTGTAACTAAGTAGAGTTGACATTTGTAGTTTTTATTTTTCTATCTCCACCTAAAGAGTGCCATGCAACAGCTTTAGTTTAGTAGTCCATTAGTTTATCCAGTCATCTTACCTCATGCAGAATGCCACAAAATTGAAAATCTGAACATTTTTATAAGATAGAGTTATACAGTGTGCTAAGACTGTGGTTTCTGGAATATATTTACAGTTGTGTGAAGATTATTTTGAGGCAGACATCCATTATTTGTTAGCTACATAAGCCTCTTGGCTGCGAGTCAGTAGTAAAGAAGCATGTTGCATATCTTGGATGACTGATTATTTTTTATAGGTGTTAATTTGATTTTTTACCAAGCTGTTCTGATTTCTCGGCTACATCTACAGGCTGCTTTATCTTGGAGTATATGAAGCCTGGTTTTAACATCATTGCACCCGGATCTCACTCAAGTTCCCCAGACCACATCACTAATGTCCTGGTTAAAGAGGGAACATGCTCTTATTTAATGTAATCACGTGCCAGATTCGGGCAAATTGTTGCTGAGATCAGAACTACCCTTACACTTACTGCAAAGTGTTTGGATAGAGCACTAAGCATTATAGCACTCCAGCTGTGACTAGCGAGAGTGTGGTCAAGGTGAACAACACTTTTCAGTAAGTGAAGTAAATAGAACATGTAACAGGAAATACAAAGGGAAAGTAAGGGTAAATGAAAGGAGGGAAAGAAAAGAAAAATGAAAGTCCAAAATAAAAAGAAATGTTTCATCACAGGTGAAAGGAAGTCAGTCAGGATAACTTATTGACTTTCAGTGACTGTTCCCTGTAAGGCACATGCTCCCAACCCTCTGACAGCACCTGATTCAATGAATCAGTTAAAGAAAAGTGTCCAAGTGGTATGTTCTAGGTTGAAAAATAATCAAATGTACAAGACAGAATGGGACAAGCCATGTTATTTCCCACAGCATAACAGAGCCAGAGAATCCTGTCAGCACAGCATTCTGTCTTACACCGTTCTCCTGACATACACACTTAAGATGACTCACTTGTCCTTATCGTTTTTTTCCCCACATCACTGCACATAATAAACAGGTTTTCATTCATCCATAAATATATTATATACCACTTTTTAAAAGTAATTTATTTCAAGCATTTTCATATTTATTATCTGATTTCCTGATTGCTTTTTCAATTCAAATCAGTCCTTATCCTCCTTATTTTCTAATTACTATGGAGAACTAATTTAGTGTAAGTTGAATCACAAGCAGAAATTTTATGCATAACATAATGGAGCTTGAAAGACATACAGCTACATAAAGGAGTGGGCTGATCGTCAAGCACAAAACAAAGCGGTGGTAGCTCAAGCAGCTAAGGCTCTGGGTCGTTGACCATAAGATCAGGGCTCAAACCCCAGCACTGCCAAGCTGCCACCGTTGGGCCCTTGAGCAAGGCCCCAACCCTCTCTGCTCCAGGGGCGCTGCATCATGGCTGACCCTGCACTCTGATCCCCAACCCACAAGGATGGGATATGCAAAGAAAGAATTTCACTGTGCAGTTATGTATATGTGACAAAAAAAGGCTTACAGTAAGATTCACAGTAACTTGGGACATAGGACACACTAAATGCGCTTTTATGTATCTACTCTCCCTATTACCGCAGCATGCCATGCTCCTGTAGAGACCGCAGTCATCCAACTGAAACCCATGGATGATGAAGATGAGGAGAGCAATACATAGCTACAGTTGCTTAGAAAGGTTATTCTGTGGTTCATTTTTAACTCTGATAAAATACACTTTTTAGAAATCCATTCATCCCACGCAGGGTCACAGGGAGACTGGAGTCTATCCCACAGACTCAGGACACAAGGCAGGGGACACCCTGGACAGGATGCCAGTCCATCCCAGTGCACAATCGCACACACACTCATTCACACACAACTGACAATTTAGAGCTATGCAATCAATGCGGTTTTGGATTGAGGAGGAAACCCCTGAAGAACAGGAAAAACATACATGGGTGCAGGAATCAAACTCTCACACACAGAGGTGCAAAGCAAACATGTTAACCACTAAGCCACTCTGTCCCCCTTTTTGGATATCTTGTTTACTAAATAGAAAAATAACAATGGGTCATAGATTGCTTCTATTCATAGCAAGGTGTGTGAGTTTAAAATAAATAACAAAAATGCTGATAGACAGTCATTCCCAAAGCTTATTCAACACATTAGACAACATAACAGGTTTGAAATCTTGAGTTGTCTGTGTTTTTCTTTTGTTTTCATTATACACAATCTATGCATAATTTCTCAGAGGTGCATGAACGTTGGAGTTTTCTGCGTACTGCGTAATTTAGACTAAAATATTTTGTGTTGAATATCAAACGTAATTTTCACAGACAGGGTAAACACAGTGCTGTAGGTTATTATCCTCTTGCCATTACTGATACTGATTGGACTGGTAATGAATTTCTTTGCAATGCCTAATGTGTTTTGAAGAAAACACGAAATACAATCAGAAAAAGTGAATTTTTTCATTTCTTCTTGTTTTACATCTATATAGATATTTCCTGTACCACAGGAAGTCAGTGTGTGGATTGGCAGTGGTAAGAAGAATATAAGAGTATAAATTAGAAGAGCTACTTCTGATGAAACATCAGTATTTTTTCTTCCATGATCGCAAATAAAGTTGAATGGGCATCAGCGGATTCCTCCTCTGGAGACTGGGGTGGAAAATGTCGAAGTCTACTTTCCTCACTCTCTCCAGGTAATCATCAATAGCAACCTGCATTGTGCAGACACACAGAAATTGCAACAATTAAAATATAAATGGGGATCTAGTGGTGTAAAAAAGTGTTGGCCCCCTTCCTGAATTCTTATTTTTTTGCATGTTTGTCACACTTTAATGTTTCAGATAATCAAACACATTTAAATATTAGTCAAAGATAACACAAGTAAACACATCATGCAGTTTTTAAATGAAGGTTTTTATTATTAAGGGAAAACAAAATCTAAAACTACATGGCCCTGTGTGAAAAAGTATTTGACATTCAGAGGTGGACTTGCTGGTGTGTTTTGGATCATTGTCCTGCTGCAGAACCCAGGTTCGCTTCAGCTTGAGGTCACAAACCTACCGATCTATCAGTCTGGAAAAGGTTATAAAGCCATTTCTAAAGCTTTGGGACTGCCGCGAACCACAGTGAGAGCCATTATCTACAAATGGCGAAAACATGGAACAGTGGAGAACCTTCCCAGGAGTGGCCGGGCGACCAAAATTACCCCAAGAGCACAGCAACAACTCATCCAGGAGGTCACAAAAGACCCCACAACAACATCCAAAGAACTGCAGGCCTCACTTGCCTCAGTTAAGGTGAGTGTTCATGACTCCACCATAAGAAAGAGACTGGGCAAAAATGGTTTGCATGGCAGAGTTCCAAGACGAAAACCGCTGGTGAGCAAAAAGAACATAAAGGCTCGTCTCAGTTTTGCCAGAAAACATCTTGATGATCCCCAAGACTTTTGGGAAAATACTCTGTGGACTGACGAGACATAAATTGAACTTTTTGGAAGGTCTGTGTCCCATTACATCTGGCGTAAAAGTAACACCACATTTCAGAAAAAGAACATCATACCAACAGTAAAATATGGTGGTGGTAGTGTGATGGTCTGGGGCTGTTTTGCTGCTTCAGGACCTGGAAGACTTGCTGTGATAAATGGAACCATGAATTCTGCTGTCTACCAAAGAAATCCTGAAGGAGAATGTCTGGCCATCTGTTTGTGACCTCAAGCTGAAGCAAACTTGGGTTCTGCAGCAGGACAATGATCCAAAAACAGCAAGTCCACCTCTGAATGGCTGAAGAAAAACAAAATGAAGACTTTGGAGTGGCCTAGTCAAAGTCCTGACCTCAATCCCATTGAGATGCTGTGGCATGACCTTAAAAAGGTGGTTCATGTTCGAAAACCCTCCAATGTGGCTGAATTACAACAATTCTGCAAAGATGTGTGGGCCAAAATTCCTCCACAGTGCTGTAACAGACTCATTGCAAGTTATGGAAAACACTTGATTGCAGTTGTTGCTACTAAGGGTGGCCCAACCAGTTATTAGGCTTAGGGGGCAAACACTTTTTCACACAGGGCCATGTAGTTTTGGATTTTGTTTTTCCTTAATAATAAAAACCTTCATTTAAAAACTGCATGATGTGATTACTTGTGTTATCTTTGACTAATATTTAAATGTGTTTGATTATCTGAAACATTAAAGTGTGACAAACATGCAAAAAAATAAGAAATCAGGAAGGGGGCCAATACTTTTTCGCACCACTGTGTGTATATATATATATATATATATATAAAAATGCACAGCCAAAAAATTAAAGGAACACTTTGAAAACACATCAGATCTCAATGGGGAAAAGTATCATGCTGGATACACTGATATGGACTGGGTAATGTGTTGGAAATGAAAATAATCAACCTACAGAGGGCTGAATTCAAAGACACCCCAAAAATCAATGTGGAAAAAATTATGCAGCAAGCTAGTCCATTTTGCTGAAATTTCAACTCAAAATGGTAGTTTGTATGGCCCCCATGCGCCCGTCCTAATGAGACGACGGATGGTGTCCTGGGGTATTTCCTCCCAGATCTGGGCCAGGGCATCACTGAGCCCCTGGACAGTCTGAGGTGCAACCAGGCAGCGTCGGATGGACCGAAACAATGTCCAAGAGGTGTTCTATTGGATTTAGGTCAGGCGAGTGTGGTGGCCATTCAATCCTCTAGGAACTGCCTGCATACTCTTGCCACATGAGACCGGGCATTGTCATGCACCAGGAGGAACCCAGGACCCACTGCACCAGCGTAGGGTCTGACAATGGGTCCAAGGATTTCATCATGATACCTAATGGCAGTCAGGGTGCCACTGTCTAGCCTGTAGAGGTCTGTGCGTCCCTCCATGGATATGCTTCCCCAGACCATCACTGACCCACCACCAAACCAGTCATGCTGAGCAATGTTACAGGCAGCATATTGTTCTCCACGGCTTCTCCAGACCCTTTCACGTCTGTCACACGTGCTCAGGGTGAACCTGCTCTTATCTGTGAAAAGCACAGGGCACCAGTGGAGGACCTGCCAACTCTGGTGTTCAATGGCAAATGCCAATTGAGCTCCACAGTGCCGGGTAGTGAGCATAGGGCCCACTAGATGACGTTGGGCCCTCAGGCCACCCACATGAAGTCTGTTTCTGATTGTTTGGTAAGAGACATTTACACCAGTGACCTGCTGGAAGTAATTTTGTAGGGATCTGGCAGTGCTCGCCCTGTTCCTCCTTGCACAAAAGTGCAGATACTGGTCCTGCTGATGGGTTAAGAACCTTCTACGGCCGTTCAGCTCTCCTAGAGTAATTGCCTGTCTCCTGGAATCTCCTCCATGCAAAACCATGAAGGTTTTTTCCTCTGTGAAGAATTTTTAAATCTTGACACACCATTGGGTTTTATAAATAAATGTTAGATCACCTTTACTCCCCAACTAAATTTAGTGACCTGAATGTCCTGTCAATTCCCTACTTACTATTTGCACTGTTCCATATTGAATTTAAACATTTAACCTCATATTCCTGACAGAAAATAACCACAAATCAGCTATACACAGAACTGCTTCCTTATGTTATCAATCTTTATATTAAATGGGACAATCAGCTGCCTTCTGTGCTTGCACAAAGAACATTACAATCAACAAGCCACCTTAAAAGTAATCAACAGGAAAATATACCTTTAAATATAAGAGGTGAAAATAGGAAGCAATTTAACAACAGAAAAAAAAGAAGAAAATCACGGTTACTTTTTTTTGTAATGCCCCTCACTGGTCAGAACATTAAAGCTTTATGAGGCTTGTTGCCTTGGGGACAGAAAATCTCTCTGTCTCTCTGCATCAGTCATCTGCCCCACTCTACTGCCTGAACACACAGCTTCTCTACTGAAGGCTTGAGAAGGCACCACTGTAATTAAGAAATAATTCCGGGTCATGCCATCGCTTAGACGCAGATCCAGAGATGTGAAGTTACGAGGAATTGCACTTGATCATCGAGTGAGCAGTAGTAGAAGCAGAAGAGATGAAATCACATACTGTTTGAAGGAAAGCAGGCATGGCGGCATCCGGAACAGATTTACTGAACGATCTCGCCTGTGTGAAACATGATAAACATGATTATTGATGGATAAAATCTGTCATGTGTCAAGCTTCAATTGGAATGGACATGTAATAGCTCTTTATGAATCCTGAACAGCATCTCAAGCATAGTACTTCTTACTTAATTAGATGAGTGCAGTTCTTACATTCCACCTAAATATGCATAATTTGGTCATACTGTAATCTTTAAATGCACATAATCACAGCAGGGAGAAACATTTATTCAGAACTAATGAATAAACAGAAAGGACTACATTTTTTCCATTATATGCATTTGAATGATTCAACCACTAAATAAATCATATGCATTTCATCTTCAGTATATCTCCATATCCAATAATAAAAGCCATAAATCATTTGAGAGAATACCCAATGAACTCAAACATGGAGGGGGAAAGAATCGATCTATTCAAAATGTGAAAATACACTCACATGTTGAAGATGAACATGAGCTTGACTGGCAAAGTCATACACGACATCCCTGACATTCTGCTCCCTGCTGCCACGGATGAAGTCCTCTTGAGAGACACCATGCTGGGAAAGATATTATCAGAGATCTTGAGCTCAATTGGCTTTTATTCCTCTTTCAGATTTTCTGCCAGTTTGACAAAAAAAATAGAGCCTAACAAGAGTGTAAATGCTATCCAGAGCAGCTCTGAACAACTAATATGACACACTCACTCACTCACTCACTCACTCACTCACTCACTCACTCACTCACTCACTCACTCACACACGCACTCACACACGCACTCACACACGCACTCACACACGCACTCACACACGCACTCACTCACACACACACACGCACTCACACACGCACTCACACACGCACTCACTCACTCACTCACTCACTCACTCACTCACCCACTCACTCACCCACTCACTCACCCACTCACTCACCCACTCACCCACTCACCCACTCACTCACACACTCACACACTCACTCACACACTCACTCACACACTCACTCACACACTCACTCACACACTCACTCACACACTCACACACTCACACACGCACTCACTCACACACGCACTCACTCACACACGCACTCACACACGCACTCACTCACACACGCACTCACTCACTCACTCACACACACACCTGTAGCAGATGCATGGTTATTAAAAGATTTATAATTTAGATATTGTGCACTCTAACTGCACACTTCAGCTCCAGAACATGACAAACCATTTTATTTTCAAAAACAAAAGATCCTCAAATACTGTAATATTTAATATCAGATTGAATATTAGATACATTTAGGGGGAAAGTGGAGATGCCACTTCTACCTTCTTTAGTGCAGCTATATGAATTCAACTTATTAGTTACTTAGAGACTGATATCCCGACATATACTATTAATGAAACACAAAAAACTTTCCAAAGCCTCACATCTTTTAATCCCACAAAAAATAAGCACATGCATGCACGCACAGACACACACACACACACTGTACTAAACGAGTAATTAAGCTGAACACTGACACATTAAATCTACCAGCTTGTCCTTAACCTAATCTAAATTAAAAGAAAATAAAAACATTAATCTATCCCTTAAATAATAACAACTGAAAACAATGACAGGATTCCAAATGAAAAAGAATAAACATGTATAAACTAAAAAAAAAATTTTTTTGTAAAAGAATAAAAAAATATATATTGATCTTAAACTTTCATTACAATTCAAAAGATGAAGATCAGCAGATATACAGTACATATGCACATCATGCTGCAACAGTGCTCCCTGCAGGCTGGATTAGAACATCCAAGACATCTTAAGTTTCAAGAGCCTTTATTTGTCACATGTACATTACTGCACAGTGAAATTCTTTCTTTGCATATCCCATCCTTGGAGGGTTGGGATCAGAGTGCAGGGTTAGCCATGATGCAGAGCCCCTGGAGTCAAGGGCCCAACAATGGCAGCTTGGTGGTGCTGGGGTTTGAGCCCTGATCTTACTCATTTGAGCTACCATTGCCACATCTTTAATTATTAAAAAAAAAAAAACACCATGCACACACTACTAACTCTTCTATGCTGGACCAGGTTTAGAGAAATGAGCTGGAATATTCTTTCCTATCATCAACTAAAGCCTCCAGTCTGCTCTATGACACGTCCATATTTCCACAACAGATTTTCCAAAATACAGACCATAAGTAAGAGCTAAACTGACCAGTTAAAACTCTGTGGTACTGTGACAGCCATGGATCAGTCATGTGTTCATAAAGCTGCTTGTTCCAGACAAGTAATCACTATGCACTGTGGTCATAGAGTATATGTAACCATTTTTACTATATTCTGTGTATTTCTGAAACACAGAATATAATCAAAATGAATTCAAAGATTTCTTTCTATGGGCAGACAACCAGATTAGATGAAGATTTGGAAGGCAGGGAAAAATATTTTTAGTTAAAACCCAGTTTCTGTCATGTTTTGCTGTTAAATACAATCACAGCAAAATCCAACAGGTTTTCCAAGAGTTACCTTCACACATTTTCGCTCTGTGCTGAATACCTGGTTTGATTAATGACTAACTATTACAATAATATGACATTATCATAAAGGACCATATGAGACAGTATGTAAATTGTTTGACACTCACCAGCATGCAGATGTCCATGGGAAGATACACCCTGCGCTTCTGGCTGTGGTACGGTGTGGCTCGCAGACACGTCACAATCCCTTGTGCTTTACCGATATGGCTGGCAGCATGATCTGCGTGGACGTCTTTCACTCCTTTGCAAACACATGCAAAAAGAAGGCATCTGTCCTGAGAAGCTAGTTTTGTCATAAATAATGACCATTTAAAATGAGATTTTCCTTCAACCACATTGAAACAGAACATTTAAAAAATATAGTATGTATATCTTATATATATATTAGAATATAGAATGTACTATCTCGGCAGGATGTGTACAGCATTAAGTGCACTGGGTGAGAGATGTCTAGAATTTCAAAATGAGAAACAGTTTTTGAGGTTACAAAAAAAAAAACCTCTTTCAAAAGAAACTGTACATGTACTTTCAAAAATAAGAGTTGAAAATAAGTAGCACTTGTGCTGAAATTAAGCAGAAGAAGAAAATCAATGTGATGTTACTTAAATGTTTTTAGTAATGCCCTTTGATGAACTGTGCATTAAAGCTTTATGAGGCTTGTTGCCTTTGGGGCAGAAAATTATCACTCTGTCACACTGCTTCTGCCATCTCTCCCACTTTACTGCCTGAACCCAGCGCTTTTCTACAGGAGGCTTAAAACAAAATGACTATAATAAAGAAATAACTCATGCCATCACTTAGACACGCAATTACATGGAGAGCCAGACGTGAGGTTACGAGGAATCTCTGCCTCAACAGGTTAACACAAATTCAAAGCATGAGATTGACTGTGTGTGTGTGTGTGTGTAAATGAGGGTGAAAAAAAGAAATTGTCCAAAGAGAACATGTTTTAGAAGCTATCTGAAGCTCAATACAATTTTTAAAAGACAATCCAAAGTTTAAAAGCTGGGAAAGAAAGCTGTTCCATCCACCACTCACACTGCTCAGAAGATTGCTCAGATTGCCTTTTTAAGACATCCTAATGGATGAGGATTCATCATCTGAGGTGGATTTCACTAATGATGCCATCAGATAAAACATATGTGCAGGTTACTGAATAAGTGCAGACCAGCATACGAGTTGAGATGTCATTCATGTGCATCCCGACACACTTCCAGTGCAATTAAACCCAGACCACCACCTAGAGTCTCGGGTTCGGTATCATGGTGCACTTCCTGGTCTACATTCTTCACAAAAATCATGCTCTGTTACAAATTAAACTGCCAGTGTGACAACCACCTAAAACTCATACCTGACAAAACAGAACTAATAGAATTAACAGTGAAAAACTTTGCTCTGCTGTGCTCATCAATCACCATCAACACAGTCACTGTTCAGAGCTACAAATACCTGTATGATCAACCAACCCCAATTTATATAAACAGAATAGTACTATGTTTCTGACTACAGAATCTGCTCAACTGCTTTTACATTCTAAATCAGAGACTGCTCTTTCACACTCACTTAAATGGTAAGAGATTAGGTTTATGCAATAGGTCCGAAATTTTGAAACTAGGTGAATGTCTGGGGGGGGGGGGGGGGGGGGGCACGGTGGCTTAGTGGTTAGCACGTTTGCCTCACACCTCCAGGGTTGGGGGTTCGATTCCCGCCTCCGCCATGTGTGTGTGGAGTTCGCATGTTCTCCCCGTGCCTCAGGGGTTTCCTCCGGGTGCTCCGGTTTCCTCCCCCAGTCCAAAAACATGCATGGTAGGTTGATTGGCATCTCTAAATTGTCCGTAGTGTGTGATTGTGTGAGTGAATGAGAGTGTGTGTGTGCCCTGCGATGGGTTGGCACTCTGTCCAGGGTGTATCCTGCCTTGATGCCCTATGACGCCTGAGATAGGCACAGGCTCCCCGTGACCTGAGTGTAGTTCAGATAAGCGGCAGACAATGAATGAATGTTTGGAAAGTTCCAGTGCAATCAGATGTATTACAGAAATAGGCACAGACAACACACTTTCAGGCAGGTCTGACTGATTTCTCAGTAAGAGGCAGGCTGTATTTTTTATCTGATTAACTCCATTAAAATGCTCAATGATCACATTTAGAAGTCAAGACTCTGCAGTTCAAATGATAAAATCCCATGAAGCCATAAGTTCATCTCATCAAGATTTGCAAGAAGAGCAATCAAATTCCAAAAAGTACAACAGCACAGTGAAGCCACAACAAAACCAAAGCCTGAAGTCAAAGAAAAAGAGCAACAGAGAAAGTTTAGACTGAGTCAGAATAAAGGAGCTTTTGGCCATTTATGGTGATGAGTGATGGTGATTTTTTTGTAATGAATGGTACAAATGCTATGGGTTATACATGAGCAAATCTGTTGAAGCTCTGAGAACACAAGGTATTCAGAAAGTAGATGCAAGGTGATTGGCAATTTTGCAAATAAATAAATGATTAAGTAAATCATTAAACAAACAAACAAACAAAAAAATAAATATTTTTTCAACTTTATAAATGATTCTAGACTATGAGTTAAATTTTTTTTTGTTCTTACATAAAGCAATCCAAAAATGGATTTTTATGCAGTGCATTTGTATGCATATGCAATTTATTTTTATTCATTGGAGTGTTATAATAGTAATATATATACATCAAATGTCAACTCTTACTTTCATCAAAAAACTTCTGGATTTTACACCGAGCTTGGAGCTCTAAGACAAAGGCAGACTTACCTAAAGTCTCCAGCAGGAGGTAGAGGAGAGATGACTGGGTGTTCTCTGCATACGCCTCCAACTCCTGTAGATTCCTGTATGCTCGGTCCTCCATATCCTTTTCCTTCAAAAAGCAACATCATCAGTACTTTATTAGTGAATACAAAATATACTACACACCAGCATGTGGTACGCTACAGCTCTTTGTTTCTCTTGAAAACATACACTACACATATTGACAGCTGGGAAATGCTAAATTACACATTTCATTTCAGATTATATGGCTCAGACACACTCAACTGTATATTTAAATATTTTCCATTATGTTTTAAATATATTTTTGTATTATATTTTGACCATATGATTTCCTTTTTTTCTGTGCAATGAAAAGAAAGCATTCATTTGGTATTTCAGATAAAATACAGCAAAAAAGAAAGTCTCCAGATGTTTTTTTACAAATTTCCTCCAAGTTAGTGCTATAGATATTTAGTGTGTTTTTGCAAGCTGTAAGATTCTGAAATTTACTTCAGTATCCCTTCTCAGACACTTTGCTGATTCTACTTAAAGTTAAATTAAAAAATCAGTTTAAAACCAGTTTTTAATCAGTGCACATGCACACGCACAGACACACACACACTTACTTCAGCAGTTATATACTTCCTGGGATTAACAAGAGCTGAACATATTGTAAATTAGCTCAGAAGTGAGACTAAAAGGCAGAACTTACTCTTTCATCTATGATTCTTAACAGCCACCTTCTCGTCAGTTTATGTTTCCTCACTGCCTGCAAAGACAAGCATCTACATTACAGGATCACTGTCACTTTCCATTTTTTAATTACCTTTAAATTATACAGAGTTAACTAGAGGTGCGTGTTGGGACTGGGATTCTGTACGAGCCAACTGAAGAGTCATATTGTCATGAGCTGATGCTGATCCTTGTAAGTTGTTCAAAAGTTCCTGGTTACACAGTTGCACCTGACTGTATCCGATTACAGTCATAGAAAGGAAATTATTCATCATCACAATCTCCAGTATCACCCAGATGAGGACGGGTTCCCTTTCGAGTCTCAAATTTTCTTCCTCACACCGTCTCAGGGAGATTTTCCAGTGAAGCAGTCACCTCTGGCTTGCTCATTTTATAATTTATTGTCTGGATTTTTATATTCCTGTATAGCTGCTTTGAGACAAAGTCCAATGGTAAAAGCACTATACAAATAAAACTGAATAGAATGTTGGATGGTCAGATATGAAGCTTGTGGGATGATGAAAGCACTTAGCTCAGTGACAGCATGTATGTGAAAGAGGGCAGATAGCACTTTCCTGCAAGAAGTTCAAAAAGACTTCATGTGTCTTAGGGGAAGTGCATGTTTATGCATTTTCAGTAAATACTATACTCAACTAAAATGACTATAGGTGAATATGTTAAAAAATAACTGTAGGACTTGTGGGATTAGTCAGAATTCCTTCAGAAGTGGGTAGGTGGATTAAAAAAAACAACAATCCCGAGCACACCTCTAGAAGCAACAACAGCATATAACCAGATGGTTTTAAATGTGACTACATTCACATTCCAAATGCATGTAATTCACTAACTGATCTAGTGTCAAAATTTGTAAGCAAACATATAATTCGTAAAGAATTGAAACAGATTTGAGCATTTCGCAGTATTATTTAAACTTGAGTGAAACTGACCCTCCACAACTCTGCGCTAACAGGCTGCACTGGAGGCTTGTCTCTGTAAATGTCCTCCACTGCGGTCTTCCAAAACTGCAGGCGCATTAGACCAATGGTCTTCTGAGACACAGAGTCCTTCACCTGCACATAAATAAAATGTTGGACGTCAATCAATTCATCATTGGCTGCAATGTTCGTAAGGTTACTAAAGCCTATAGTGTATATATAGATGTGACTTTTTTTTTTTTTTTTTTTTTTACATTTTTTCCTTTATAACTCACTTCTGGTAAAAAAAATCACAGTAAAACAGAATAAAAAAATCATATATCTGTAATGATCTAAATGATAAATGGCTAAATGGGCAAAACATTTGATTTCTGACTACTGCCTGTATCAAGCTACAAATTTAATGAGGTATTTATTTCACTTCATCTTACACATAAGTGAAAACTGCCCCATTGCAAAGAAATGTTTGCCAATATCTGTACATATTATTTCTTATTACTACTTTAAGGCAGATTTTGCATTTCTGCAAATTCAGATTACATTTCTGACATTTGGCAGACGCTCTTATCCAGAGCGACGTACAAAAGTGCTTTAATTCTCTTTCAGTGAATACATTAACACTGGTTCAGTAGGATACAGACTTGGGATATCATTAGCCTAAAAACTGAGTTGGGGATTTTGCAGTTATTTATTTCCAGGAATTGAAGTTATTCTATAGATTCAGATGAAACTTGGTGACTGTTTCATCTTTACTAAGTGCACCTGAAGTGAACAGGGTAAAACCTTAGTGCAACATCAGTCAGGTGCAATCACCAAGTACATCTGGCTTCAAACAGATGAGCCTTAGTTCATTTCCTCATATCATCCTGTTCAGTTGAGGATGAAAACTGGATGAGTGGCTTCCTCTGCTTATTGTTATAATGACAGTCATGGAGAAAGCACTGAAGAGCTGCGGTATTGGACTGATCTTTGACACTGACAGCATTATGTAAAAAAATACAACAAAAAAACACAGGCCTAATTGAGCTGGATGACATAGAAATAATAAACAGCAAGTCATAACTACATTAACCTAATAACTTATATGAATTCTTGTGCAGTTTCTGCAGAGGAAAAAAAACAGATAATGTTGTTTAATCTTATACATGATGCAGATAATGCTCAAACTTCCATTGGATATCACCTGAGCAGCAGGTAAGGAATGACATCTTAGACATGAATGTACTTAATAGATCTTACTTGCAGTCCAAATTCTAGTTTTAGTCAGGATCGAATGCTGTAAATTATTACAACTGCAATCTGGTGTCACCCAGATAAGGATGGGTTCCCTTTGGAGTCTGGTTTCTTCCTAATATTGATGTAGGCCACCATTGCCTCTGGCTTGCTCAAGCGGCATAAATATTAATTTAAATTTAAACATTTTTATGTTCCTGTAAATCTGCTTTGCAACGATGCCCTTATTAAAAGCGCTATACACATAAAATAAAATTAAATTGGACATACTACTATAAGTCTTTATGAATTCTTATCACAATTAAAAAGCTGAATAAAGCCCATGTTAAAGAACCTTTCCAAAGGTCCACAGTGGAATCAGAAACGTATCCCTTTTTAGGATGCTATACACTGAATAACTAGCAGAAAAGGAACCCAGTACTAAAACATTATGGTCAAAAGTATATAGACACATGGCCATCACACCTATATATGGATCTTCCCAAAACTGCTGCCGCAAAGTTGAAAGCACACAATTTTATTGAATGCCCTTGAATTTTCCTTCACTGCCACTAATAGGTCTAAGCATGTTCCAGCATGACAATACCCTTGTGCACAAAGAGAGCTCCAAAAAGTCACTGTATATCAAGGTTGGAGTGAAAGAACCTGAGTGTTCTGCTAAGAGCCTGTTAATTCTGTTATTATTCTGATGTGAATCAATCATCAAAATGAAGAAAAATGTGATCTCTGTGATAAATGAGATGTTTTTTTTCGTCATTGTGCTGTTGCCACATGATTGGCTGATTAGATAAGTGAATGAATGTTCTGTACAATAAAGTGGACGGTGAGTGTTTATTACTAATAATAATGTTAAAAATATGCTTAAATCTAGAGGATTGTACACAAACATCAGTTATTATAAATACCTGCCTGTGCCAGTTCCACATTAAAAGCCCTCAGTGCCAAGGAGGAGCGACGAGCAGCCTCGGGAAGGAGCAAAGAACTCACAAACCCTTCATAGTCTCGCAATCTGTCAGGGAAGAACATGAACATACATTATCCACCATTACATCTGCATTGTAATATTAGTAAGATTAGGTTTAGATTGATCCTGCTAACAAATGCACTTAAGATTTCAGGAAAAGCATGACCTTTCTTGATTTCCAAAAAAATTAAATTGAAATTGTGCTAGCACATTTTAAAACTTCTAAATGTGAGTGTTTTATTCATATGTGCCATGTAAAGGATGATTTTTAAGATTTAATGACATCAAATCCCTCTCAAACAGCACAGAGATCTAATCTTTCATTTGTGTTGTGTTTATATACAGTGTGATTGACAGAGTGCCTATTTTAGGTTGTTTTTTTTGTTTTTGTTTTTTTATTGTAGCACATTTAATAATAATTAAATTATCCCAAACTTTGCAGTTGCTTAAGGAACAAATGAAATATGAAGAACAGTGAGCAGTTTAGCAGAAGTTTTCTCCCTCCAATATGGAGGAATTCTCACTGACACCTTCTCCCACATCTCTTGATCATATCCCAGTCTACAAAATTCCATGTGTTTCTGGAGTTATCCACAGGTCTTCATATTGGCATCTGACATCAAAATGTAAATAAATTAAAAGTCTTCAATATAACTCGTTGGAATTTTACAATATTTGATACAACACTATTTACTTTTACAGATGGATTAGCCTCAGCAATGTATAAACAGTCACATTGTAGCCAGTCAAAGGTAGCAACAATCAAACTGGTGAAACAGCCTAGGGTTACGGTTCACATGGTCACTAATTTCCTTATTCTTCTCTCTTCCAAACAAATAAACTTCAAACAGTTCTCAATAAAGAGTTGACAACACACTGACAAACCATGTCAGATGCTAACAAGCTGCTACTGTAGAGCATGACACACCTTTATGGCCTGGACATACACCATTTAGAGATCATTTAACTAGACAAACACAAGACTAGTACAGGTTGGTTGATCTTTTTCAATCCCTCAATAGGTATGTTTATATGCAACCAAATCATCCTATAGTAAATCGGACTGTTAGCTTGATCTGATTGAAAAGCCTTAATGCAGATGAAGTTGTTGCTTTTGGCTTCTCCCTGTTCGGGGTCGCCACAGCGGACTGGTCTGCACAACAACTTGGCATAGGTTTTACGCCGGGTGACCTTCCTGACATTTTTCCGGGCTTGGGACTGGCACTGCATCCAGTGGCTGAGGTTTGGACATTGGCTAGGAATTGGACCCGGGCCTTCCACACGGTAGGCGAGAAACCTACCACTGAGCCACCAATGCCCTATTAAAAAGCCTTAATGTAAACACCACAAATGGGACAACTGAGCTTGATACATATAAAATTTTGATCAGAATTAAAAGGGTGATGTACATCTGAAATTGGTATAGGAATAGGAAAATAAACTAGCCATGCAAATAATATAATCTGACTATTTTCTCAATTGGATTTAAAAAATACTTTGTGCACATGTGCAGTGCATTGGTGTGAATGCAACAACAGATGCTCGGCACTTATGCAGACGTTTTTATCAGACTATATAAAATGCACATCCATGGGATGGAATCAATCTGATCCTGCTCCTCCTATCAGGGCAGAACTGGAACAAAAGTCCAGAGGATAGATACAACTTTTAGTCTTATAGAAGGAGTTGGATCAGATACAGCTTCACCCACTGCTCTTTGGGTTTTGCAGCTTTCTTACTTTCCCAGAAGTAACAAACTATAAAATAAAATATACAAACTATAATAATAATAATAATAATAATAATAATAATAATAATAATAATAATAATAAAACAAGAAAATCTTTGAAAGAAAGACTGTAGATGTTAAAAAAAAAAACATTATGTTTTTTCCTCGAAAGAGAGGAAGAGCTGACACAGGCTCATTTATAATCAATCAATCTTGAGTTTAACATGGTTGGTTATAGCAGAAAAACAGCAAGATGTGCGCTCCACATTTAAGGATCAGCATAAGGACTGACGTTTATTGACGTTTAAACAAACACGTTTTCTTCTGATTTTATCATTTTATCCAACCAGCCTGTTCTGCTTACCGTACAAGATCAATACAGTATTTCTCGTCGTTTTGCGAGGCTGAATGTGCAGCCGATCTCAAGCACATGACCTCTGTCCGTGTCTGAGAACGTGCATTATGTGGAATTATTTTACTGCAAAATAAAGTCCTAGTGTTTAAAAGTCCAAATTTTATTCTGAAACCTGGTGCCATATTAACACACACACCAGCAGACATGCTGGTCCCCTTCACATTGAACCTGGTGCACCCGATTTCAGGTTCCCAAAATTACACCTAAGTGTTGATCGTTCCGCATGTCAAATGTTGTTTACGGAAAATGTATTTTGGTGTAAAATAATATATTACACAACATACTTTTGTTACAGACTCATTATGATTTAGCGATATGTATATGAACACATCTACACTCATATCTGAAATTGTTTTAACAGCTGTAGTCCAGCACATGATTTAAATCACATGACAAACTCCCCGGAAGTTATCTTTATGTTGGTGAACATCAAATAGTTTGCATTTTGAACATGCAAGTGCACTAGATAGGGCGGAGAGAACGATTATGTCATTGCCTACTTAGTAGACCGAAATAGGGAGTTGGTCGGTATTTGATATTTGGCGTGTGAAAAAGTTGGAAATGACACTATCGTTTTCTAACGGAGCTGGTGGTCGAGTATTAGGTACATGGCAATATTTTTAGAAGAAATAGCCCATATTTGTGTTCTCTTAATTTGGGTTGCACTGTGGGTGACGGAGAGCAAAAATGTGCGGTAAGGTACATTTTATACTTTATTATTGTTGTTGTTTTAGCCATATTTAATTAAGCAGTGGAGTATGCGGATGGCCCATATTCGGTCACATATCATTCATTCATTGTCTTCCGCTTATCCGGAGCCGGGTCGCGGGGGCAGCAGTCTAAGCAGGGATGCCCAGACCTCCCTCTCCCCAGACACTTCCTCCAGCTCTTCCAGAGGGACCCCGAGGCGTTCCCAGGCCAGCCGAGAGACATAGTCTCTCCAGCGTGTCCTGGGTGTTCCCCGGGGCCTCTTCCCGGTGGGGCATGCCCGGAACACCTCCCCAGGGAGACGTCCCGGAGGCATCCGAAACAGATGCCCGAGCCACCTCAACTGTCCCCTTTCGATGTGGAGGAGCAGCGGCTCTACTCCGAGCTCCTCCCGGGTGACAGAGCTCCTTACCCTATCTCTAAGGGAGCGCCCCGCCACCCTGCGGAGGAAGCTCATTTCGGCCGCTTGCATCCGGGATCTTACCCTTTCGGTCATGACCCACAGCTCATGACCATAGGTGAGAGTAGGAACGTAGATTGACTGGTAAATCCCTCTTCACCACAACAGACCGGTACATAGAGCCATGGTCCTCGACCGGAAAAAAGTGGCTTGCTCAAGGTCCTTCCTCAAGTGGAGGAGTATCTCGGGGTCATATATATATATATATATATATATATATATATATATATATATATATATATATATATATATATATATATATATATATATATATATATATATATATATATATATAGCATATTAACACACACACACATGTGTATATATATAAATATAAAATGACAAAACAAAGTAAATGAAGTCTCAATGACCAAAGTCACTGAAATCACACTTATTCAATCACTTATTAGTGGTATAGAAAAATAATCAGATTGTGTAAAAGTTTTTAAAACTCAAGGTTGTTTAACTGTGATCACCCATTTTAATAATACTAGTCTATTCTCAAAATGGAGTTTCACATGTTTTATTTGGAATATTGTACCACAGCTCTGTGAATTCTCATTTCTGTAGGTCATGTCACAGACTTGTATTAATGCACTACTAACTCGGTTGCTTAATGAACACGCCACACCCTTCATATGAACAAGATAGTGCTTTGTAACACTCAGAGGTACATCTGCAACGCCAAGTTGTCTGACACAGGAAAGTCTCTCAGTACAGAGGGCATTTGCATTAACTTCCTACCTAGAGGGAAAAGAAGAGAAGCTGGTGAGGCAACAACTGTTTATAACTGCTGTACTGTCAGTGATAAAAGGAACTAACATGTTTCACAAGCTTAATGACGCCCATCCTCTCAGATCATTGTGCCACTGTGGAAGGAATTATTAATGCTATAGAGCTGAATGATGTGTTTGTTGATCATTTGTTTGTTTTCTTTCTTTGATTTTAATTGGTATTATTTCCAATATTAGTTTCAGTGAAATAATCATGTTTAATTTATGTAAAACTAACAAGCTGCTTGTAGGAAGATGGCATTATGTGTGAATGAGTAAAAGGTTTTTATATATATATATATATATATAATTTGCTTCTTCTCAGCAGGGTCGATAAAACAAAAAGATTCTGACCAGTTGTGTTTTATGAGGTCTCATTCAATTGTACATGCACTACCACTATCAGAGCTTGTGGTGTCAGCTGATCTTCAGTGCTGATCCAATCCAATACTGACATGCTTTTAGTAATCAAGCCAACTCTCAGCAAGCTTCTGTTGCCAAGTTACACAAAACATCAGAAGTGTAATGGTGGCAAGCCGAGAGACGGTTTGTGTCCTGTGTTCACATGCAAGATATGACCTGTGTCAGTCAACATAACTAAACCTTTCACTAATGGATAAAGGTCAATAATAACAAATAATTATGAGATTAGCTAATGAAATGAGATCATATAAGCAGGCGACAGCTTTGTATTCATGTGAATATTCCTGTATTGTCCACCCCCTTCTACAGGCACTCAATGGATGATGACCTCCTGTTGCCCTACGCTGATACTCATGGTCCGTCTCATTCCCATCGGTATGTGAGAGACTGTCAGCCACACATCCACGGAAACCTAACCCATGAAACCTGGCTGGCAAGCACAGACCCTGGATCTCCTGTAGTAGAGTCCAACACTTTTGTCTCAGCAATCGACAGTTCAGTAAGATGGGTGAGTGGCCACATCACAGTGGTCCATGACCCGCTGAGAACAGTGTCTGTGTTGGAGCCAGGAGGCCCCGGAGGATGTAAGAATTTCCGTAGAGAGCTTGTGGAAAACACTGCTAAAACAAGGAAGTGTCTAATTGCCCAGAATGGTGGATATTTTGTTACGAAAGATGGACAGTGCTTAGGGAACATTGTAAGTGATGGCAGACTGGTACAGAATAGTGGAGGAGTTCAGAACGCTCAGTTCGGCATCAGGAAGGACGGGACGCTGGTGTTTGGGTAAGTTTCTGTTTGCTTCAGATAAATCTCTGCAAATGTTGCTACGATCAATGAATAATTTGGTTATATTAATTTAATGTAGAGAGGAAATGTAAAGCAAAGCACTTGTTTTCAAGGCACAGTTATGCTTTAAAGCCGCTATCAATATTTGCATACACATGCAAATTGTACATGTAACTTCCTGAACTGAGTCTGTACTGAATCCTGCACTGAATTATTTTATAGGACTATTAGAGAGTATTTTTAGCTGGAGGCATATAATAAAGTTGACTTTTTAAAGCTTAAAATGCTTAAAAAGTAAGTTTAATGTTTAGGAGAGACGTGAACGTGATCAGGCAGAAATAGAGGTCTTATTTATATTTTTTGGTTATTGTTTTAATTCAAATTTTATCAAATCAAAGTATACACAATAAGACAATCAAATTCATACACAATAATCATCATAATTTATACACAATAATCAAATTCAAGTATACACAATATGACACAGTGGAATGCTTTATGATTGTGTGTCATGAATATAGAATCACTTAGAATAAAAAATGTAATAGTAAAAATAAATGTACTAAGAATAAAATTTTACTAAATTACATTAAATATCAAATTACCTGTACAGTTTGGAAAGGGAAGAAAATATATGGAAAAAAAATTATATATGAATGCAGATAGGTAGAAAAGTATGACATTTGTGAGTAAAGTGCATTTTTTTTCTTTCTGTTTTTGACAATGGATTTCTTATTTATTACTTTGGACAACTTTTATGTTATTTTATGATATCAGCAAAGGAGAAAGAGGAGAAAGCAAGTGATTTTATAATATTTTGTTCTTGGCCTAATAAGGATCAGAAATGCCCAATCTCACCCTTATTAGAAACCTAATAGTGAAAGATAAACATGAACTGTGTACCGTAAAAATCTATTTATTCTGATCAAGCACACCTGATCATTCACAACAAAGTGCTCCAGCTCCTGCTTCAGCTGATCCTACTGTACCTCTCCATCTTATTGATCAAAGTAAACTCAGAGCACTAAACCACTATAAACATACTGCATTCATGAACAAACAGGATCAGCCAGGGAAAAATGGATTAGTCCGGAAAGGTCTGAGAATGCCGAGACCCAAAATCATCAGCTCTTTAAAAATACAACAACTGCTACAAAAACACAGCACTGTTGCGTAATAAATGGCTATTCCCAAATAACTGTTAGTAGTGAGAAGCCGCTCCAAGCTGCTTATTCGTTTCCAAGTGCTCAGATTTTGTGGGATTTTCTGTTCTGAGATAAAGGTGTTTGTCCACTGGTGTATCTTCTGGGGGAAAATACTAATCTTTGGAAATTTTGTTACATTTGGTTATTAAACAGTAAGAATCAATTAAAGGAAGCCCTCTCTCTAAAAGACATGAAATATGAAATTTATTGAAGTGCTTATAATGTTCTTAGGGATTTTTGGTTGCTGTTGTATTTTTTTTTTATTCCTGTGAATAACAGTGGCACAACACAGCAGTATGTTATTGAACAGCACTGTTGTAGACAAATAGGAAACTAGACCAAAGTTGATCAAATTTGTTTAATTTAAACAAAAAATGCAAACAGGAATTTTTATATAAATAAAAAATGGTCACTACTGAAGTTGAATAAGATTGGTTTCCCTTTTCTTAAATAAAAGTCAAGAAATTAAACCTAAAAATTCTTATCTATCTATCTATTTATCTATCAATCTATTATCACATATTCAACTTTTGATCTTAAAATGTGTTCAGTGTATAGCAAAAGCAAAGAATTGGTCCTGTTGTTCCAATACTTTTGGCAGGGAGTACAGATTTGCCTTTTTGTCATCATCTACCACTCTTTTCCCTTTCTCTCACTCTCTTTCTCATCCCCCTCTTCTTCCTGCTGGCAGTTATCTATCAGAGGAGGAGGTTTTGGACAGAGTAAACCCTTTTGTGCAGCTGGTCAGTGGGGTGGTGTGGCTGCTCAGGTCAGGAGAAGTATACATCAATGAAAGCTTGAAGGCTGAATGTACAGAGTCTCAAGAGACAGGTACATCAATCCTTAGCACTATATAATAGTTCAGAACTGTAGGAGTTGTTTTTCTGATAAGAATTGAACTCAGTTCTGCTGTTAATTCATATACCTTAACTGACTGCATTGCAAATAAGGGAGAAAATTACACATGCTGTATGTTACAGGAACACTGCAGGAATTCGTCAATGTGATATCAGCACGGACAGCAGTGGGCCATGATGCCAAGGGCAGGCTCGTACTCTTCCACAGTGATGGCCAAACAAATATCAGGGGGTGAGAATTAGACTGATGGTAGAAGGTCTAGACTGCATAGAGGGCGTCTGACTGACATGTAAAGCAGCAGAGTTTTGTTTTGTTTGTGTCATTTTTAGGGGTGTGAAAATGTAAAGTCAATATCTGTACAAAAACAGACCATAGAGCATTCACTCACCTTGTGCAAATTAATGAGTCTATACCATACACGTCACATAATTAGGAAAATCCAGCATTCAGCTGATCCTCATAAGCACTCATTGTCACCGTTGTAAACAGTATGTCTTCCTTCTTGTTACCTCATTTGTTTCCTGGTGGACAAGAATAGAGTAAATACTGTAGAGTCTGTCTGCAGTGGATTGTGTGCAGTGATAAAGTGATTCAGATGTACTCCATCCCAAAGTGGAGTTTACAGATGCCTGGAATGTATGGAATTTATTGTCTCAAAGTACAGAAGTTAAGAAAATGCTCTGAAGATGTAAAGATTATTTTGTTAATTTTTTCACATTTTCTCATTTCATAAGTTCTCTTAGAATAACAAAAAATGTATTGAGAAAATGAAACACTGAAAATATTTTTTAAATTATATCTCAAAGCAGTATTGAATAGATTTTTGAGGAAATGACAAGAAGTATTTTTTTATTCATATTTACAAATACATGCCAAATTAAATTGTGTTTGTGTACACCTTTCCCACTACTGTCCCCTACACTATGATACACTTACCTTAATGTCTACAAAGTGTCTTGATACCGACACCGGTGTTTCCCATACGTAAGTGATGCTTTGTATATTCATACCTATATAAAACACTTTTATTCATTAATTAATTAATTCACCTCAAGTTTCTACTTTTGGATTAGCTGACTTATGCAAAGCAGAAAGGTCTTTACATCTAAAAGGTTTTGGATTAATATCCATAATGTGCATTTTTGGTATTAAAAATATTTACCTCATGTAACATAATCTCAATTTTAATCATTAAAGTGTGTGTGTGTGTGTGTGTGTGTGTGTGTGTGTGCACCCAGTATGAACCTGTGGGAGGTGGCAGAGTTCCTGAAGAAGCAGGGAGTCATCAATGCCATTAATCTGGATGGAGGCGGCTCTGCCACTTATGTCCGTAATGGGTCACTGGCAAATTTTCCCTCAGATCACTGGTAATATAAATCCTGCTTGTCCAGTTTTAGCCATCATAAGTAACTGTACAACTGTATGTGTATATATATATATATATATATACACATACACACACACACACACACACACACACATATATATATATATATATATATATATATATATATATATATATATATATATATATATATATATATATATAGTCTTTCCAAAATTGTTTGTATTAGTTTAATGTCACTGTATTAACCAAAAACTGTATGCTGTAAACCACCATATAAAAATCACACACTGTGAAAACTCATGTACGTTTTCTTGTGTTCTTTCTTTCATCTCTGTGTAGTGGGGATCCGATGTGGCGCTGTCCTCGGGCCGTGTCCACTGTGCTGTGTGTGCACGAGCGTCAGCCTGAAGACTGCAGTCAGCATGGGACCTGTGTGAACGGCCAGTGCGTGTGCCAACCCGGCCAGGCCGTGCCCACGTGTGGCAATCTAACATGCCAACCTCCAGACTGTGGAGACCACGGGCTCAGCTCTCCAGGTGACTTTCTACATCTGAGGAATGAGGGAGTGTGTGTATCTGTGTTTCTGTTGAAGTGTCAGTATGTAGTAGTGAAATATGTATCTTCCACGTTTTAGTGTGGTTATACCTCACTATACAGCTGCTAATGTTTCAGTTAACCAGTTTAGTTTAGTTTAGTTTACACATAATATTATTGTTTGTTATATGCTTTCCCTGGTGGTCCAGCAGCAGGATCCTGCAATTTCACCACCGTGGCCTGGGTTTGACTTCCGGCCAGGGAACCAACCCAGCCACTGAGGGGATAACTCTCAGTGCAGGTCCCAAGCTGGGATAAAATGGCAGGGTCGTGAAAGGAAGGGCATCTGGCGTAAAACTTGTGCCAAAATCAAATATGCAGCTCGGATGATCTGCTGTGGTGACCCTGAACAGGGAGCAGCTGAAGGACAACAACATTATTGTTTGTGATATTTGTTCTGTCTTGCTTTGAGATTTATGAATATAAAGACTTGTATTATCTGGAAAATGGGCTATTGTATAATATTCTTATGTGTTGTCTTTTATTTATGAATTATTTTCTGTTTTTAAGACAGTGAATTGACACCAGGGGCCTCAATTATTAAATATCTATTTTTATATTAATCAAATTTATTTTATTTAAAATCCAAAGCAGTTTTTCTCTGCTAAAAATGTTTTGTTTCAATGAATTTTAATACATTTGTTCTTTTCTGTTTGTGGTTCTCAGCTGTGAACATGGGTAATAATTGTTGAGAATGGTCTTCACTCTCATGTCTCTCTGAACAGATGGCTGTGTGTGTGATGCAGGGTGGATAGGTGTGAACTGCAGTCAGGGTAAACACAGCCAAACTCAACACAGCACAGCACTCACACAGTATACAACAAAGGGGTATATTATAAAGCATGTTAATTGGAAATTTACAGACAGATTTGATATCATGTCTATTACAAAATGTATGTTGATTCATAAGTTAGTTTTGTTTTATTCTATGATTTCAGTTAAGTCACTGAAATTGTTTTGGCCAAGCACTACTTATGTATTATACGTAGACTCTATAATTAATTATTGAACCCACCCATTTTTCACATGTTCATACGCGTTCACTGTGTCCTGTGTTGTGTAGAGTGTGACGCAGGTTTCTATGGCGACGGGTGTAAGAAGAAATGCATGTGCGTAAATGGAGGATCTTGTGACCCTGTACATGGACAATGCACTTGTCCTGCTGGTTTTCATGGAGATTCCTGTGAGCAAGGTGTGTAAAAGCAGTAAACAGTACAGTGTACAGGGTCCAGTTTTGGATTTGCGATTGATTTTTATTAATGTCATAACTGTACTTACAAGCTATCAGCTTATAAAAGCCATTCTCATCTTAGTCAGACTCATAACCAGCAGCGAGAGACTTGATGGAGTGCTGATGGTGTGTAACATCAGCACACACTATGCATTATATATGTGGTTATCTGACCATAATACTCAAATGTGCTATGTTCACATCCCACTCCAGATTTGCCCGAACCACCCCCCACCCCCTATTGTTTTAACAACGTCTTCTATGAAAGCTTTGTACTAGATTTTGGACCATGGCTCTGTGTGTATATACATGTAATGATGTCTCATATAATTCTCATACATTTGTCATGATGTGAATGCACAATTCTGACTTGGAAGATGCATAAGAGTAACATGTCACATTCTGTGTTGCATGGTAAAGACACATGTTGATGATAATCCATGTGCACACTGTCTTCTCTCAGAATGTCCTCCAGGATACTACGGGCTGCTTTGTTCACAGGAGTGCCAGTGCAGTGACCTATGCCCTTGTGACCCCGTAACAGGATTCTGTAATGCCACATTCCACAGTCAGAGAAATACCAGTCTGCATAGAGGTACTGATTATATCACACTGTCGGGCCTGCATTGCCACTTTGCATGTTTTACATCTTGCTATTTTGAGATAAAGTCATGGAAATGGCGCTGAGATTTATTTTCACCTTTTGCTATCTCTCCATGATGCCTGTATATCAGGTATATCTTTATGTAATTCTTTGAAGTGATTGCCTCAGCTTTTGCAGGGCTGCATGTACAGTGTGGTGCAATTTGAGCTCTTTGCATTTTTTCTTCAGTTCTAGCTTTTCATAGGCTGAATGTTTTATTTATTTTCCCAGCATGGGGTTTGTACATTTGAAGTCTTAAATTTTAATATGCTGTGCAGAATCTATACAGAATTTGTTACAGAAATGAACCAGTTCAAAGGTGTACATATGCTTGTTTTTTAATAGTGTCTGTTACCTAGATGATTTTTGCATGTTTCCTAGAAGACAAAATAACAATTAACATCTGTCATCCTTTCCAAAAGTTTATGTTTCCCCTTGGCTCTTAATGTATCTTGTTGCCATCATGAGCATCAGTAAATGTTTGCACCTTTTATAATCATTGTGTACGAGTCCCTCAGTTGTCCTTAGTTGCGAAAAGATAGATCTTAGTATTGTATAAACACTTTTAGAAAGGCATCAAATATGCAGAAAATCCAGGAAAGGCAATGAGCAGTGGGCCTTAAATCTTTAAATTGCATCATACCCCAATGCTATTGAACAGGTTTTATAGACATTAATTTTCTATAACAGCAGTTCTGACAATAAAGTCAGATTTATATTTCCTATATATTTTTACATGTTCTTGCACATTATCATTTCTGTAGGAACAACTTGCACAGATTTAAAAATGAAAAAAAATAAAAAGGTAGAATGGAGGCTAATGCACTTTGCCTGTTCTCAGTAACATGACAAGCTGAAATTCTTTTCTTATTAACTTAGTAAGAAATAAGTTGTTGAGGGAACAAAAGTTTAGATCATAAATTATAACAGGAACTTGTTTTGCAGATGTCCTTTTTACATTTAAATGATTACAAATGGTTGTACGGCATGATGGGTAATAATAACTTATTTACTTGGAATGTGCTGATTGGAAAATAATCTAATTTGTGGTTGTGTTTCTGCTTTGCCACATCACATCACACCAAATTAAGATTATTTAAATATTAATAAAATAATCCTTTAAATGTTTAAATACCTGACTGTAAAACACACTCATTTGCACCATAAAGCTTTCAGGATGAGATGGACATGAGCGAATGTCTTTCTTTAGCACTGATCCTGGCCTCATGCCGTGCCCTGGCTGCTTCAGTCGTTCTCTCAAATGGAGGTTTTAAAATTAGCTCTCATTAAGCATCACTGCTCTTACTTTTTTAAGCCTTGTCTGAGTGTTTGTAAAAAAACACAAGTGCTTTTATTTAACCTTTTACCTCATCCCAGATTTGCACTTGAGAACTTTTCCACTCACTTCAGAGCATGAGCACCTGCTCCTCACACAGCTGTTTCTCTTCCTCATCACTTCTTTGGATCTAAAATAGTGAGGGGATCTGTGTTTGTCCAGTTTGTAGCAATGCTGTACAAGGGGGAAATGTAGGCCTGATGAGGAACTGAAATGTTTGTTTCCTTCCTTTCAGCCGGTCACTGCCTAGCCACCCAAATGTGGAAGAAGTGGCGAGAGCAAAACGAAGCTCAGACACAGAAGTCTTATCTGTCAGAGTGAGTGTTCACACTTGTACACAAACATCAGCCTTCTCTTAGTCACCTGACTATGTTATGCAACTGAATCAATAATTCCAGCTTCCTCTTGTTGCTTTTGAAAAGCATGTACTTGACCCATGTTCTTGTAGTAAAAGTCAAATTATTGCTATGGAAATAGGATTGAATGCCCCACACCTTTATTGGCAAGACTGCTTTCTCTCAGCAAATCTGCATCAAGAGTTCCCACTGTGCCTGTAAAGAGCTCATGCTGTGGAGAGGCAGTCCTGCATTTATTAGCTAGACCTGCCTTTCAAATGCAAGTGAGAGATTGTGAGGAGTTGCTATGGTTTTTGTGTAGTGCTTTGTCTAGGCCACAGTCGTCGATTCAAAAGATAAAGTCTTTCTCTCTCTCTCTCTCTCTCTCTCTCTCTCTCTCTCTCTCTCTCTCTCACTGTTTGTTTATGTGTGTGGGTGTCTAGGCAGAGCTGGATGGTTATCACTGCTGTCCTGGCTGCAATTTTGCTGACCAGTCTCACTGGAAACTTAATCCAAGTGTGTGGAAAATGCAAAGGGTGTCTGCAGCAGGAATATTCCTATGTACCGCTAAAAGAAGTTAACAGGTCTGGGGATAGTCCCAATCATTTGAGGACACAGCCTGGCAAAGCTCTCTTTCAACCAGATGATACAGACTTAGAAGACTCCTTATAGCCCTTGTGTGTGTGCGCTGTGTGTGTGTGTGTGTGTGTGTGCACTGTGTGTGTGTGTGTGTGCACTGTGTGTGTGTGTGTGTGCGCTCTGTGTGTGTGTGTGTACTGTGTGTGTGTGTGTGTGTGTGTGTGTGTGCTGTGTGTTTGTGTGTGCGCTCTGTGTGTGTGTGTACTGTGTGTGGGTGTGTATCACCACCAACAACAAGCAAGTATCTGTACATACAGGTTAGTCCACTACATGGCCTTTGCATTCAGGAGTAAAATGCCTCTTGGGGTACATTTATAAGTGACCTTGAGGTTTATTAATTACACAGTGAAGCACATGTTCCTGTATGTCATCATTCCTAATAGTCAGTGAGTTCACAGAGCTCCTCACAGTCAAATACTGTGGTCAAAACTGAGGCTCTAAATTCAAACAAGTACATGCACATCTGTGTATGTCTTCATTATCCTTTACTGCACTGTCATGTAACAGGCATCATCACTGGCATGTTGTGATTTCTTCTTTATATTACTCTGGTTTACTTTTACTTAATAACTCAGGAACTTCAGATTTGGTCAACAGGCTTGAATATTAACCACAGACATGTGAAATCATTAGGCTGCTTGTGGGTTGCTTCGTGTTCTTGATGTTTTTGCACCACTTGTTGCCATAGAAGCAGACCAGAATTGAACTGTGAATGCCATAATAAGGTATGCTACTGTATTTACTTTTATATTCATTTGGAAAGCAGACTCGCCCTGCTTGGCTCACAGCCTAGTACATGTTGTCTTAAACCATTTCCCTGGGCATACATTGTAAAATCATGCCCTAATTTGTTTTCATAGACTGTACAAAACCAAAACAAGGACATTTCAAATGGACTTTGACCGTGACACAGTGAGTTGGAAAGGTGGCAGGATGTGTTAGCCCAAATGAAGAGGCATTACATATAGTTTTAGTGCCTTATAATACCTGCTGACTTACTACTCCAATACTAAGAAATTTATGGTATCAGTGTCTCTTTTTTGAACACTATTACTGTGGAGTAACATTTTAATCCTTGCACTGAGACATGAGCTGCTTTAATCTTGAGATGTTTTAACGTGTGAGGATAGAACAATGGCTAATTTTATAAATCATTTTCATTATGCCCAGCTTAATAGTGTTTGTATTTATCTTTGATAATTAATATACAGCCAAAAATATACATTTATGATACAACATTCCCATTTATACTTATTATGAAAGGGGAAAGAGGCCAATGCACTGACATGATTGTTTAAATCAGTGGTTCTCATCCGTTGTCCTGGAGGACCTCTGCCCTGCATATTGTTCAAGTCCTTTAGTTTTGGTCTAATTAACAAACCCCTGCTGATGCTGCATTCACGTCTTATAAAAATAACTGTTACCCTGCTTCAACTGAGGAACTTTTTTTTAACTCGCTTTTTTTAGCTTCATGATTCCCCAAATCATACCTGGAGGCAAATGAAAACAGGAAAATGCTGTGTGTCTAGTTTTTTAGTTATTTTTCAGTTTATAATAAATTACAACAAAAATTTACACAAAAATGGGAAAGAAATGTGCTCATTTTTTCATTACAACATCTATAGGTTAAACAAAATGGAGATGTGCAAACCCTTTCCAGTTTTCCTGTTCCCTCGAATTTTCCCCACATGACATGAATGTGATTGAAGCAGTCTTAGGTACAGATGGTCTGTTTTTTTTTCTGTATAATTCTCAGATTTGTCTTATGTTTAAAAGTGTTTTGTTTAACTTTGCATTTGGTTCATGTGGGTTTTTCTGGTACTCTGCCCTGAAAAAGTATGTGAGGCTAACATTCTGTTGGACAAATACTTTTTACTTCCATTTCTTTTAGTTCCACTTAATTTAAAATATCGGTTATTTATAGTTGTAGAATTTATTTGAGTATTGTTGATTTATCATGTGGGGGGGCAACAGTGGCTTGGTGGTTAGCACGTTTGCCTCACACCTCCAGGGTTGGGGGTTCGATTCCCGCCACCGCCATGTGTGTGTGGAGTTTACATGTTCTCCCCGTGCCTCGGGGGTTTCCTCCGGGTGCTCCGGCTTCCCCCCCCCCCGGTCCAAAGACATGCATTGTAGGTTGATTGGCATCTCTAAATTGTCCGTAGTGTATGAATGAGAGTGTGTGTGTGCCCTGCGATGGGTTGGCACTCCGTCCAGGGTGTATCCTGCCTTGATGCCCAATGACGCCTGAGATAGGTGCAGGCTCCCCGTGACCCGAGAGTAGATCGGATAAGCGGTAGACAATGAATGAATGAATGATTTATCATGTTTCAATGCAAAACACTTTGGTGATGCAGCAGAGATCTTGAACTTGTCTTTTGTGTTAGCATTGTGGTACAAGTGGTGGATAATCTACTTAATTTAAGGAATTTCTAAATTATCTGTTTTATTAAGTAAATATAGTAATGCATTTATACATGAATCATGAGATGTAATACAAAAGTATTAACATAAAATGTAATCTTTTCTTTCTATGGTGTAACTATGTACGATTCACATGTTTTACACATCACCTTGAAAAAGTGGACAGAAATTTATTTTTTATTTTTTTAAATATGTTGGTAAAAAGACTGAATATATGTGTGACATTTGCACAACTATGTAATAATGTATATTTGTATTGAAATGTATATTTGTATTGAAACTTTTGGATCGATACGCAACATTCATAATAGTGGATCCCTGGTAGTCTAGCAGCAGAATGCTGTGCTCTCACCACCACGGCCTGGCCTCAATTCCTAGGCAAGGAACCAACCCAGCCATCAAGGGGTTAACTCTCAGTGCCCTTTCCAAGCCTGGATAAAAAATGGGAGAGTTGCGTTAGGAAGGGCATCCGGCATAAAACCTGTGCCAAAAATCATATATGCAGATCAGATGATCCGCTCTGGTGAACTCAAACATGGATCAGTTGAAGGACAACAACAACTCAACATTCATGATAGTATTTTATTGTGGTTTCCTCCAGTATCCTGATAAAAATTCCTAAAGATTTGAAAATGTTAAAAATGTTGCATTTTTGAAAGTTTCTATTAAAAAGTGCTAAATGATGAACAACAGATGTTGTTGCTCTACATTTATTCTACATAATTCTAGGTGTGAAGGTTACTGTTTTTTTTTCCCACTTCCACCCACTACTTGAGGAATTCTAACAATCCCACTGACCCTACAGTTATTGTTTTTGTTTCTATCCTATATTTACCTAATGAGTTTATTTCCCAAAATATAAATGAATGTGTAACGCAAACCATAGCAATCCTGGCAAGGATAACATTGTAACTGGAAATGAATGCATTCCCATGCTGTACAAGCAACCTGCCACATTTAGTGCAATTCTGTGATAAAGAATGTGTCATTTCTTTGTCCTGAAAGCTTCATATCTGTCCACTTGCTCCTGTGTACATGAGAGTAAAGAGTGGCCCTCTCCTCCAGTCACAAACTGCAGCAATAAAATACAGTTTACAGTTCATGCTTGCTTCTGTTACAGTGATTTATCATTAATCATTTAAAGCTATTAAAAAAAACCCATCTTGAATGGACTGGAAGTTGTCAGGGTTTGGCATATTTGCTGTAGGTTTCTACATTACATTTACATTTCTGGCAATCCTCTCTTATCCAGAGCGACGTACAAAAGTGCTTTAAAATCTCTATAATTGAATACATTAACACTGGTTCAATTGTTCATGGACTTAGGATACCATTAGCCTAAAAACTAAAAAGTTTTTTTTTTTTTTATTAAAAAAAAAAATAAAAATACAACACAAAAAAAACAGCGAAATCTCTCTCTCTCTCTCTCTCTCTCTCTCTCTCTCTCTCTCTCTCTCTCTCTCTCTCTCTCTCTCTCTCTCTCATATATATCTCTGCAATTTAAGCCTGACTTTTGCTAATCATTTTGGTATTCCATTATGAAAGCTGTATTGTTGAGTTAATGACATTAAATGACAGGATGTTATACCTGTGAGTTGCCAGACTGCCTCAGGCTGTACACTACACTCCCCCAGTGTGGGCTGTTTAGCTGATGCAATCTTCCACCCAGATGTCAATCTGTAAGCTCATTTACATGATCTCACATTTCCTCTGTGTGTACACATTATCTGCACTCTACCTCTTTTTCTGCATACGAGCATGGTATTGAATTACTTACAGATTGCTTTGCTGTTTACCCTACTTATATTTGCTTAAAAATAAGTGTTATGTGACTTTATTCGTTTAGCAAAATAAATTATTGAGCAAATGTTGGGCTTGAATTAGTTATGGTGGACATGAGACTACATACAGATCGATTTAAACTTGACCACCAAATTTCAGCTTTGTTTAACACTGACTTGTTCCCTGAGGAATCCATATTACTCAATTTAACCTACTTAAGTGACTGTTTATAACTGATTAAAGTATTGTGTGTTGTTTGTAATTATATTAGATACAGCTGTCTACAGTGTTAGGTCAGATGTTAGCTGCATCAGTCTGTTCACTAGGGCTTGTATTTTTCTTATCTGATACTTGAAGCTGGTGAATAAAAATATTTCAACACATTAATTTAAAGGATGTTTATATAACCAGGATTTATAGCACACATTTCTGAAATATATTTCTAGAAATTAACCACGTCTGTCTGTCTTTATTCCAAGAACTGAAATGATAAAAATGATGTCAGGGTTCTGTGAAAAAGAAAAAAAGCCTCCTACTACAATGACAGATGATGGCGTGTATTTAATAACACATTTCCACAGTGAACTCTTGTCAGTGAACTTGCACAAGAAGTTCAGAACATGTCGTAATCATTAACAAAATTACATCAGATTTGCTGTTTCGTGCTTGTAGTGTTTACATATTGCTTTCTAATTGACCAGAAAGACTATCTAAAACAAATTTTAGATTAGACATTTTTGGGTACTATACATCACTCATTCATTCATCATGGATCTATGCATATTTCTTACAGAGTCTGTCCATTATATAAAAGTGTAAAGAGTTCTGATTGTTACTTACAAGTATTTATTTTGTAGGAAGTGTTCAACCATCTTATTGATCAGCGTTTCACAGAAGAAATCAGTTTCTGGAAAAAGAGTGTAATTCTTGTTTACTGATCCTGAACCAGGCAGAGATGTTTTCAAGAACTGAGCCAACATTATGCTGTCTTTCATCAGCAGGATATGACTCAGTAGCTCATAGATCATCGCTATGATTTGATTTTATTGTATTCCGTCACTTCCATATATGAAATAATCACACATTATATATGTACAGATTGTGAAATATATAATGTTTGATGATTGTCTGAATGTAGTTGGAATTAATGAATAGAGGGATATATGATTTATTTCACACATTCTGCAGTCTCCGGCAGTGTCCAGCTGTGTGGGATGTCCAGATTGGTGTCTTTGGTTTGAATGGGAGATTTAATTATCTTAACACCCTATTTGAATTGCTATTGTTATTCCATGGACCCCTTGTTCCTCTTACATAGCAGGCTCTTCAGATCCACCTGTCTGAGTCGAGGTCTTTTGTCATACCCAAATAGTGACCTATATTTTGGACAGCTGCGTGTCAGCCATTGTTATTCTTGTGTTTGTCTCTCAGGGGGAAGAGAAGAGAAGCTCTCTCTCCTCCTGTTCATTCATGCACATATTTAATCAATACCATGCATTTACAACATTAAACGGTTAGGTGTCGGTGAGCTGCTGGCAAAAGTACTAGCTCACAACAGCATTGTTTTCCGTTTATACTAAGAAAGGCAATCAATAAAGCACTAGATTTCAACACGACATCAATTCTCCACACCGGTATTTTGAGTATTGAGGATCTCCTAAACTTGCCCAGTCTTGCCTTTCTTTGGACTGGTCACGTGCGTTGGTGACAGTCCGTCACAGCCAGGCGCAGCCGCTGATTGGCTAGCCGTGTTTAAACAGGTCCGTCC
Source organism: Hemibagrus guttatus (assembly GCA_033459395.1). Lineage (NCBI taxonomy): Eukaryota > Metazoa > Chordata > Actinopteri > Siluriformes > Bagridae > Hemibagrus > Hemibagrus guttatus. The sequence goes on from JAUCMX010000003.1 coordinate 12,857,930, forward strand.
CCATAGGCTGTCCGAGGTGACGTCACCAACGATCAGCTGCTCAATTCTGCACAACAATAACAAAGGAAGGCAGTGAGACCTCGGAGGGACTGAGAGAAACATATGTTCGTATTTAAGGGTCCACAAAAATAGTGTTTTTTCTTCAAAGAAGAAGTATTTATATAGATATATTTATACTGTGTAACACATTCTACCTCAACCTTCAAGCGAGCCGAGTTTTGTTTTGTTCTTTGTTTTGTTCTTTGTTTTGTTCTTTTTTTGTGTGTGTTGTTATCATCTCTTCCTGTTTACACCGAGTCTCTGCCGCAGGTGAGTCTTTATTATAGATGCTGATTAATTTTCAGTGTTTTGAGACGTGTTGAGTTTTAATCACTTGTGCATGTAAACTGCTAAGCAAAATAGTTACTGTTTTGTGGAATCCGTATGCCTTTTCCTAGTCTGTATTTCTTGCTGAAAGAAAAAAGAAAATATGTTTTGACTTTTTATTCGCAAGACTTGATATTTCTAGCTCGTTTGCTGCAAAACATGCCAAATGTCCCGACTATTTAGCGGTTTATTTTTGCTCAGCTGTAGGCCTGTAGTAGCTCTTCCCAGCCCGGGTGGTGTAGAGTTTCTTGTCGGATCCTCCCTATGTGTATCTACAGACACTCCAGCCCAGCGCATCATTTTTGCCCCCGGGGTTATTGTAATGATTGTAACGCATATTTGAAGCACACAGGGCCGTGTTTGTCAACACCCAAAACCTAATGATGGGTTACATTCTTCTCAGATGCGTCGTGTTCAGCATTTACTTCACTTTGTCGAGGGGATGTTCATATTTGGTCTTTGTTCATATTTGGTTACTGCGTTTGTTTTTAATAAGGACACGGCTCTGTGAACTCAATAAAATTTCTCGGTATATTTTGTGAACCGAAAGATGATGATGTCTACAAGGGACCTAAGGAGACAGGCAGGGGCCCAGAGAGACCCTGAAGAACAAACAAAAAAAACCTCTCCAGCAGATTAAGAGTTGTCTTTGGCACCCCTGCTGGTGTGATGCTGCACTCAGCACAACTGAATTTTCGTGTGTTTTTCTCCACAGCATAATCACTGTCTACTCTTTAGCATGTTTGTTTGCCTCAGACAATATTTACTAACTTATTTCCCTAAGGAAAGAACCAAAAAAAATAAAAAATAAACTCATACAGCAAGTGTCCTTCCATTAAGTGGAATTTGAACCCATCTTTCACATTCTTTTCTCAGTACAGGGAAATGGCTCAAATTTATTGTTACTAGTTCTCGCCAGTGTGCGACAGATGAAGGAAGTAGAGTTCCTAATTTGCTAATCTTAACTCGTTCATCGACAAAACAATGTCCCCTGTACCAACAAAACAAATGGCAAGCGAGCAGGTGTGAGACACTGAGGTGTGTGTTGTAAGATAAAAGCGCTGGAGGCTAAGTGGTAGCTCGTGCATGCAAAATGCCAGAGATACTGACTGTTGTGGATGTCGACTTCTTTTGAAATAGTAGTGCATCGTAAACCAATCTGTTGAACTGCAACTAATTCCAAGCCAGATGGCAGTTGTTTGACACGCTGTGAGGATAAACATACAATTTATCTTTCCTATATGGTTTTCAGATGTTTCTCTGCATAGAAGAGAGCAAGTTTGCCAGATGTAGTCTCAGCTTTGTCCTGGACTATGAAGGATTTGGTCCCCATGTCCAGGACTGGGCAGAATCTGCCTAATTCAACATGTCATTAAATTGCCAGATTTAGCTGGTGTGTTTGAGTGGAGCAAGAAGTAGTCTAGACTCATACCAGGAGTGCTATAGGGCCACGTTAATAGTCTAGCTCATACCTTCAGCTGAGTTTATTGAATGGTTCTTTGTTATTAAATATTGATCTAACAACGTGTTATTGTCTTTTTCTCTTCCTTTCATTGCTTGCTGCTGTAGTGAAATGATTGATAGACGCTCTCACTCTATCTCTCTAATTGCCCATGTTTTGTTTTTTGTTTTTTTAACAGGGCCTTAACTTTTGCACTCTGTGAAAGCTATGACTGAGCTTTAAGTGTTCCTAATACATGAAGGAAAAACACATGCACTTCAGCACCTTTCCAGAGGCTTCTGTGAGCAGCTATAACAGCTGATGACCAAAGAGCCCCATCCTCAAGCAACACTAGCAGGACTGATCTGGCCCCCTCCTCCTCTCCCAGCTCCTCCACCATGTTCCAGAGGTTCACCAGCATCCTATTCGGAGATGCCCTGGAGGAGGCCAGTGAATGTCCTGATGTGGGCTTTAACAGAAATGAAGACAACGAGGACTGGATCTTTGTTGATTATCTTGGTTAGTGAGGTTTCATACACCATTTCAATAAATCTTTCAGCATTAAATAAACCACAGGCATTCACAGCACACTGATAAAATGTGTTAATTGAAAAGTCATGTCAGCAGTGACTGCAGCTATCCTTGACTAATGGCATGTCTGTGCTAGCATTCTAGTGAGAAACGTATTGCAGATGTCAAGCTGCACTGTGAAGCTAGACAGAGAAAAAGCCATGATGCCTGCCATTTGCTGCTTGTTTAAAAAGTAACACCGGTGACGGCTAGCCTTGCCTCACATTATACAGGGTGTAAATATTTGAGGTGCAAGTTGATCTGTCTAGCTCAGGTCTCTCCCCTGAGGTGGGGGCATTTGTGGCCAACAAACCACTTAATATATCACTGATGTAAAAATAGCACTGTTTGGGTCACCTCAGATCAGCTGGGTGTTATGAATAAATGGCACCTAGACATGACATGTAATTTTTTTTCTGCCCTTGACAAACTCATGTAAAAACACTTGTAAAAGGTGAGATTGCAGCTCAGCTCAGTTCTGTTCTACTAACTGAAATGGTGTAATATTAAAATCCCAAGGGAGCCACTGTCAGGCTGTTAATCAAGGCTGCTAATGTTCAGTGTATGAGATCTCTTTTATAATTCTTGCTGACACATTACAGCTTCATGTTCCTGCTTTGTAGCCTTGCTTGCCTTTTTTTGTTTGGGTTGAATCCAATTTTATTTGTGTGTTACTTTGGAAAAAACCTGTAAGCCAAATAAAGATAAAAAGTAGATAAAGAGAACTAAATAAATGTCAATTTGTTGTACCTCATACAGGCTTGTTGCCAGGTCTGCTGGGTAGGATAAAAACATGCATAAGGCATTGAGTTTGTAGTCTAAGATATGCAAACGTATCACTTCATTTGGTAGATCTCATTATCCACTCTGTTAGTCTATTGTCCATGATGATGAGAGGATAGGATTTTATTGGTTTTATAGAGCCTGGGATGAGAGCAGACTGTTTGTCACTGGTGGTTATCATCTTTTGTAATTTAAGAAATAAACAGATTAACTTAAGTTCATTTGATAGCTGAAATTGGCCTTAAAATCCCTTACGAGTTGTCAAGTTCAGCCATAGTCCCTTTAGGAAAGGGGAAATGGAAGGGGTAATTCGAGAAAGGGTGGATAGTTTGGGGATGAACAGCAGAGCAGTTATAGGTTTAATCAGTATAAACTAAGGAATCAGAATTTCAATAGTGGAGGGAGAAAGTCCATGGAGAGATCATAGTGCATGAGTGAAAAACGTTTCAAGACAGGTCACTGGTAATAAAAAGTATAGCTCCAAAGCAGACAATTACAGCCAAGAATAAGCCATTCCATAGAGCCTTGGGTGCATTCCAGATGTGTGTAATAGTCTGGAGACAACGTCTGTCTGTCTATGTGCCATTTATTATTAAGGTTGCTTCTCCAGCAAAATCAATAAGAAAACCCAGCCTTTATGCACCATAATCATCCCATTCTTTGCCTCTCCAAAAACAGCTTCTGACCAAAACAGAGCATTAATCATCTGTCCAGGTTTGACCACTGCTGGAAATTCTTTAATTAAACTTTTATTAACAATTTCAAGATGGCTTTGAGATTTATTTTTTAACGTTTGCATCCAAACGTCAAAACTCCTTTTTAGACAGTGATAAAACCATAATTTAATTAATTTCTTTTATTATTTAACGTTCTTTGTTTTATTTTCCAGTCTTGTAGTGGGATTGCTCTCTAAATGTAATTTTCAAAAAGCCATTGTTGTTGTTTCACTGATATTAGCTGTACTGTCTATTGTGCCCTCTACAGGCAGTGTCACATAAGGCACCATATCAGGTTCCTATTGTTTACACCGTTGGCTGCCAAGAGCAGAAATAGCAGCAAAATATGAAAACATGCCTCTGTGCTAGGGTTGATGACCAAACACATACGTCTGTCTTGACTTTATATGATCTGTTTTCTTTTTTGGATGGATATTTCATAAATGCCACTGCTTAATTGAGTGTTTTGGTGTGCTTTTGCTTTGTATTTTTTTTAATAAAGGTCTTTTCTGAAGAGTGTAAATTTTAATCCCTATTGTGTGATCCTCCAGCTGAAGCTTGCTCCAGTGCCTGTGAGGATGAGTTGATAGAAGTCTGCTCAGAGAACATGGATGCTCCTGACTGCCCTCTGCGCTGCAACTCCTGCTCCTCTCTGGACTCAGCAGCAGACATGGACCCCGAGGACAGAGGATTCTTGCACCTGGATGCTGAGTGTGGTCTGGAGGAGAGCTGGTTTATTACACCACCGCCCTGCTTCACAGCTGGAGGAAGGGGTCCAGTGCTTTTGGAGACCAGTCCTCTGGAGAACCTGCTTATTGAGCACCCCAGCATGTCTGTCTATGCTGTGCATAGCTCACACCACCGCCAGCTAAAGGAAAACTCTTGCGAACCTAGCATCCTCAGGTAACATTACACATAAAACAGTTTTCAGGCTTTTTCAAAATTGAGCTGACTAACATAGCTGGCTAAAGTACTTTCTTGTTGCATTACAGTAGCTAGTTAAATTTTGTAGAAATATGCAATGAGAGAGAAAAAATAATGCTGAGAATGCACTGATTTTAACTTTTCATTTTGAAGATAGTCATGCATATGTATTCCCTTTGAACTTGTCTAGATTTTGTAGTGTTACAACCTAAAACTGAAATTGACTTAATTGCTATTAAATGTCATTAATTAAGGCGGTGAATTCTTATGCAGTGGCACTTACTCTCACTCAGACTTGTCTGCTAAAATAGTTATATAACTGAGTATTGTTCCGTGGCTGGTTTGGTGTAATAGTGCACTGTTGTTCCCTGTGCAGGTCTGAAGTTCAGCACAGACCCAGTCCCCCTCATGGCTGCTATGCAGCTGCTCTCACTGCCACACGTGCCAACTTTCTGGAGCAGGCCAAAAATGGACGCCTGGCTCAGAGGATTCGGGACAATGTGCAGCGCCAGCAGCTGTCCCGTAATGCGCTCCGCCGCCTGAACCTGCTCCGTGATGGGGGAGCCAGACAGGCCAAAGCCACCGCAGGTCACGTCCACCAGCCTGGACAGAGGCAGTACAACTACTGAGACCATTGCCACTGTGCCCCCCAAATAATTCTCTCTCTCTCTCTCACTCTCTTCCCAGCTCTATGCTAGGAGTTAGTCTTTCTGATGTAAACACAATGGGATCCTTCAGAATCAACAGCATAGGTCACTTTACTCCAGTGCAGGTACCAATCTGCTTGAGCATATGTCCAAATCAGGCTCTGTTTAGCTCTGGTTCTCCTACTTGGAGCTGACAACATATTTTAATTGTGTCACAAGTTACAGAGAGCTTACATAATGGTTGACGTCTGTATGCACTTCACATACAGAGCCTCATGTAGTGTGAATGTAGGTTTTTGTCATCATTATTGTTTTTTTGCATGTTGTATTTCAGTGGACATGCAGGAATATTATCATCCTGCACCTACTTGCTTCAAATGTTCACTAACTGCATTTTTGTTTGTTTTTGAGTGAATTGATCTGACAGATTCTGCTTTCTGATTCAAAAAATTCCTTTTACTACAAGTCTAGCATTACTTATCACTAAAAGCCTTTAGTAGTAAATTTCCAAATATGAAAGATATATTAAGAAAAACTATTGAAATATTTTTTAAAAGAAAAAAAATCTCACATATAGTATATAACAGTATGAAGTTGTATGAGGTTCTGTTATCTGCAGTGTGAGCTATGTATGTATGTAGCTCTATGGTAGCAGGCATTTTTGTATGACATTATAGTGCATAGAAACAGTTGTGTTTTTTGGTTTTTGGTTTGCTTTAAATCTGCCATACATGTCTCAGGGTCACAACGCAGTCACTTGTACTCTATTAAAATGCAGATTACTTGACTATTATTAATTGTATTTGTACATACTGAAGAACTTAAATTTGTCTTTGTGTACATTACTTGGTTGAAATATTTGTAATTAATCACTTTTAACTAAGCTGAAAGAAAGCGAAAAGGTTTGTTTTAGGACTGTGAAAAGAAAGTCTTTCTCTTGACTGTTAAAATCTGCAAACAATGAGTAGAACTGTTAGTCTTTTTCTGAAAATGTCTTTTCAAAAATGTTTTTTTCTTACTGTAATAGGCTTTAGCGTTTTATGCCTCATGTTTTATGAATTACATGAAAGTTGTATATGCTGAGTTAAATATTTAAACCTAATGTAGCAACAAACTAACAAAAATCTTTGGTTGTTCTATATTTTCAGTTTTTTTAAACATATGTTCATTGATCGATCTGAAAAAAAAAAAAACACCCCCACAAAATAGTGTTGTGACCTGCTAAATGTGTCATGTGGATGAACTAGACGGATGGATATGAAGTGGCTCAATTCATGGCAATCACAGCTGGTGTTTATGAAAATGTTCTGTATACTTGAGTGAGCAAAATGAATAGCACACCCAAGATGCTCTGTCCCTGGCCACAGGAATACAAATGTGTGTTATTTCACTTAACATAGTTCTCTTTAGCAGTTATAGAGATTTTCATAATGTGGCAGCTTTGTCCACTTTAAATGATTTTGTCTGGCGAAGCAACATTTTTGTGTGTGTGTGTCTTCAGCAATCTAACTTTTTATAACAGGGATTTTTCCTTGAAATCTGTTAAGGATCTTGTGCCTTCCAGGTTAACAGTGTGACAATGCATTAGTGAAGAACTTGAATTCTGTCCAAAGGGACTTTAACTCACTATGCACAGGGGAGTAAAATTGTCTCTGTGAGCCACTCACTCTGTCCTTGTCTTTCTGTAAAACTGTAGCAAAGGTTCACTCTGTGTTTTTGTCAATAATTAATAACGTGCCCTTACTCACTAGGTGTCTCAGTCAGATAATTCTTTGATTTTCAGTTTACTGGAATAAAACAGCACTTTGCCAAACGAGTAGGTTTAAGAACCCTATGTTTTTATTTTCCCTTACATTATGGATTCATATTTGAAATGTACACCCTATGTTATTTGTAACTAGCATAATATACTATTGTAAAACCTCTTTGTCAGTATAATTTATGCTCGTTTATTTTTCAATAAATGCTTTGGTTTTTAAATGAACACACGTTTTCTTCCACTTTTAAAAAGTTTGGATTTTTTGAAAAATTGTTTTATTTTTTATTATAATATATTACACATACTTTATTTAAAAAAACAAAACATGCAGACCACAGAAATGCTTAGTTGCTAGCCTCTACTTCAGCACATTTGTTTGTTTTTATTTATTTATCAATTTATTTCTTCTTTCAGCTTTTCCCTTCAGGGGTTGCCACAGCGAATCATCTCTCTCCACCTATCCCTATCTTCTGCATCCTCAACACTTGCACCCACTAGCTTCATATCCTCATTAATTCCATCCATATACCTCCTCTTTGGCCTTCCTCTTTGCCTCCTGCCTGGCAGCTCCATGTCCAACATTCTCCTACCAATATACTCACTCTCCCTCCTCTGAACATGTCCAAACCATCTATTTATCTATTTATTATTTTTATTAACATGACACAGGAGCCAAGAAAAAAAAACGGGTACAGGTATAGACAAAAAACTCCACAGCATTCTGTGACAATAAACAAAACAAACAAATAAACTAATAATATTTTTTTTTAAGTAAGTAAATTAATTAATTAATAAAAAAACATAAAAACATTCAATTGCGAGCATATATTCTTTGTTTTGGCAGCTTTTCTGTTACAGGAAGTGGACAAAGAATTAATATAAATTCTAATCTTGATGAAAGTGAGAGAAGACGGGGGCTTTAATACCTTACATTTGTGTATAAAATATTTTGCTAATAAAATAATTAAGTTACAGAGAAAAAATTCACTTTTATATCACTTCTCAAAAATGAACAATCCAAACAAAATGTCTTTAAAATATAGCTCAAAGTTCTTATGTATGAAATTTGAAATAATTGATGAGTTTTTTTAGTATGATCACACTGCAAAAAAGGTAAAATAGTCTCTGGATATGAATCACATAAGGTACAATTCACATCTCTACTCAATTTAAATCTTGACCCAATGAAGGTTTTAACAGGATAGTAGCGATGAATAAGTTTGAAAGAAATCTCTTTAACCTTGTCAATAGAAACTTATTAAGAAGATTCCAAACCTCTTTCCAGGTCCACTAATCTGTTCCATTTTTAGTGATAAGAGGAGTTGAGACACAATCATTAAACTTCAGCACATTTGACAACTTTCCTGTCTTGGGTTTGTTTACATTTTCAAGCAGCAGCACGTTGTTTCTGCAACAAGGTATCTGATTGGTCGTGCAGATACTAAGCTCCGCCTCTTTACCGGTCTCATATCAGGAAGTGTTAGTTGATACTAAAAAACAGTATTAAAAGTGGCGTAAATGTGTTTTTTGCTAAGGGAAGTTCACGGAATACGTCTATAGCGTCCTTGGGCGCCAGTTTCGTTTGACCGCGAAATAAGAAAAGCGCTCTTTTTAAAAAAAAAGTCCCTCTGAACACGACCACACCAATCCACGTAGCAAACACATTCAAACTCCAGTTATAAGGAGTAAATACGATCAAATGCGCTGAAACTGTTCAATATTTATCCCTTTACATGGGAATAATGTTTCAGTTAAACGATTAGTTTAAACACAAAACCGCGAAGATTCAGTATTTAAATATGTTACAGCCCAAAAAGTGACCAGACCTCGCGCATGCGCATTCACGCCCTTTATAAAGGTTGGCGCCGGCGCCAGCTGATGTCTGTTCATTTATTCTACAGCTGGTGAGTAGACGCTTCTCTTAAACTGTAATGTTTCTAGCTGTTATTTATTTTTTTGAAAAAGATAATATTGTATTTACCTGGAAGTGTACTTGAGAAGCTTTTAACTGTGTTTGTGCGATGTTTATTATTTGTTATTCCCGTTATCACCAGCTAGCAAACTAGTAGTAAGCTAACCTAGGTGTACCGCTACTAGTTGGACAAGTTGTCTTATTTGCCATCCTAAATCGTGGCCATGGTTTTCATATCATGTTAATTTATAATAAGTTTGAGTATATAAAGGTCAATAGGCTTTGAGATATGGACACAGACAGCCAGGTTCCAGTCCCGCCAGTATATAGTGCGGTCGGTTGCTAGCTCCTTGGCTAATCTCTTGTTCAGGTTTAGAGGGAAAGACACGAATAATTATGGGGGGAAAAAGTTCTGATTTCTATCACATTCAAAATATAGATGGTATGTAGTTATATTTTGAGAAATATTTGATTTTGAAGACCATTTTATTCCTTTTTGGGTGGGTTTTGTTTGAGGCGGTTTGTCCTCCCGCTTCTTAAATTGGCGGGGAGTCGACACTTTCCAAACCTCACCCGGGTGAAGAAAACTATTATTTTACCGAGATTTCACTCCATGTTTGCACGTTACATATAAACAAATACCTAACGAAGAACTTGTTTTTTGGCTTTGTGTTTAAACAATTTACGGTTTTCAATGCTATTTTGTAATGGCTGTAAGGCAGACTGGTTAAGTTGGTTGTGTTGGATAGTGCTCCCCTAGCTAGCAGCAGTTTGGCCTGTTTTTGACCTGCATTACCTGAACGACTTAACCTCAAAGCTATTAATGTATTTGGTGTCTAGGAAATATTACAAACAACATTTTGGTATTGTCTTACTTTCAGGCGTTTGAAGTAATTTGCCACTGGAAAAATGTCAAGACGCAGGTGAGAATCCAGTCTTGTATAAAGTTGTTGTTCTACATATTGGGTAATTGATCTAATTTACAAACATTAATGCGATTTTATTTTTGTCCAGTTGCCGTAACACACTTCAAGAAAGAGATGAAAACACAGCAGACCAAAATACCACATGCCCCAGGAAGAGAAAAGCTGAGGTAGGAATTATCTTTCTGTTTAACTGCATGCGTTTTATAATGATTATAGAACACGCGACGTGGTGTTAGCATTTACTAACACTGGTTCTCTATTATCAGCAGTGCAAAAGAAAAACGCCAGCAGCCAAGAAACAAAGTTATGAAATTCAGGTGAGTCATGTTACGTATGCTTTAAGATGTTCTGAAGTGATAGAAAAAGAAAACGATAGAAAATTACGTATTATTCGCATTGTTTTAAATGTACATGGCACTGTGTTCCCTATAAATCGGTGTTAATTGTGTGTGCGTGATGACGCAGCAGCTGGTTAGCGTCACCGTTAGCCCCTCCCCTTTTATCCCGCCTCCTCCCGCCAAATTGAGCTTTGTTCAGCTGGTTTGAGGGCTTTTGTTCCTCACTTATCCTTTTCGCTTGTGTGTGTATACATGTATATGTTAAGTATAAGGGTAGATATAAATGATGCACAATACATATTGTACATTTCTTGTAAGTGTATACCTAAAATTGACTGGTGCACTAACTCTTCGGTTCTTAGTCTTTGAAGTGATTATCTATCATTTGTGGTAGTCTTAATTTCTTAATGTTTCTCTTTATAGAACCGGTGGGAGGAAGGAGATGTTAGCCCCTGTGTCCTTGTTGAGACGCCTCACAAGGAGCTTGAAGAGACAAGTAACTTGTCTGGTTTTAAACGCTTCCGGTTCAAAAATCTGTTCATCAAGCCCTCTCCACTGCCTTGTCTCAGGTAGGAACATGGGACGAATAACTTTATGTACAGTGTGATTCAATATGTATAGATTTGCTATTAATAATGCACATCATGGTAATAACCCTGCATTAAAAAGCCTACAAATCTGTGAGTTTAAGATGAATATTTAATTATGTCAATCTTTTAACAGTGGACATTGACCCAAATCAGTAAAATATGGAAAATATGGATTTAGTTATTCCCTAATATGCAAATTTGTAAATTGTTCTGTGGCACATACACATTGGTTTGTTTAAAACGTTCTTAAAGTGTATTCTGACTTATTACATTATATAGCCCAAAATGAACTCTTCTTGATGGGGGAATCTTTGTGTTCTTTTAAGGGTTTGTTCCTCACATAAACTTGTCTTTAACAGCTGGGCTAGCTCGGATGATGTGTGGATTAAGATGCTGAATAAAGAACTGAAGTACATCCACGATAAAACCTTCATGCAGCAGCACCCCAGCCTGCAACCAAAAATGAGGGCCATTCTCCTTGACTGGCTTTTAGAGGTTTGTGATCATCATCTACTTGCACCAAGCAGCTATGACATTTGAAAGTACAACATTTTGCTTAAATACATCTCTGCATCATCTGTTTAGGTGAGTGAGGTGTATACGCTTCACCGTGAGACCTTTTACCTGGCTCAGGACTTCTTTGATCGCTTCATGCTGACTCAGGTAGCCATTGGGAAGAACCAGTTGCAACTCATTGGCATTACGTCGCTCTTCATTGCTTCTAAACTGGAGGTAAGACATTTGGCTTGGCTGCAGTATAATAAAGATTTTGTATAAACGTGAAAAATGTGTAACCTGCTTGGTCTATTTTGTAATTCCAGGAAATCTACCCGCCAAAGCTTCAGGAGTTTGCGTATGTCACAGATGGTGCCTGTGATGAAGATGAAATTCTTGAAATGGAGCTGATAATGCTGAAGGCATTAAATTGGCACCTCTGTCCAGAAACTCCCATCTCTTGGTTAAAGCTTTATGCTCAAGTGGGCTCTCTGAAGGAAGGACCAAATTTTCTTGTGCCTCAGTTTTCTCAGGAAACTTACATACAAATGACCCAGGTGTGTGTGGTGCTCTTGGCTCACTATTTTCTATTGTAGTAATTACAGTAGTGTAATTTGTACAGTATTTTGTGCACTAATGTTTAAATTTTCTTTTTACAGTTGCTGGATCTTTGTATACTAGACATTAACTCGCTAGATTTCCAGTATGGAGTTCTGGCTGCTGCTGCATTTTGTCACTTTACCTCAATTGAAACAGTGCAGAAAGTATCTGGTAAGACCATGGCTTTTTCATGCCCATATTATAGGAAGAATCAGATTTTATATATATATATATATATATATATATATATATATATATATATATATATATATATATATATATATATATATATATATATATATATATATATATATATATATATATATATATATATATATATATATATATATATATATATATAAAAATCTGGCTTAAGTAAAATTAGTGATCTCAATAGTAGCTCACGTATGTCTATTGCTTGTATTAGGCCTGATGTGGGACAGTATATCCAGCTGTGTGCGCTGGATGGCCCCCTTTGGGAGGGCTGTGAATGAGTATGGCCAGCCAAAACTGAAGGAGTTCAAAAAAGTTGCAACAGAAGACCGGCACAACATCCAAACACATGTTGACTATCTGTCCATGTTGGTGAGTATTGTTTTCTCACTCTCTTTTCACTTATTGTCTCTTCAACCCCAAGTCCGTCAAAAGGTGTTAACATGGCTGCTTTGTGTGTTGTAGAATGATGCTCAGCAGCGACAGCAGGAGAACCTGGACAGATTGTCTCCAGTAGCTGTAGGAGGCCTGCTGACTCCACCCAAAAGCACAGAAAAGCCCACTAATGTATGAAGGGCTCAAGAACAAACTGCTGTTCCATGCCACCTGGCAGTCAAGAGCATAAGCATGCCTTTCTCTTTGTCTGCATAGGACCTCTGGACTGAATACTAGTGCTGAAGAGCCTTACAGGACAAGAAAAGGTGCTGTCTTTTAAACAGTGGTCATGGCCTCACAGGATGGCGTTCAAAGTCTTGATTTGTGCCTTTCTTCAAAGACTGAATAGAAAATTGTTTACAAGTATTTAAGCCCTATACAAGATTTTAGGGCTTTCATTTCTCAAATGTACCCAGGGCAGTGCAGAGTTGTATCTGAGATTGCTCATTTTGTAGGATTGTTGTGTGTTGTCTTATCTTTCTAGTTGTATAAAAAGTGTTTTGAATGTTTAAGGACTAAACTATGTTGCCATAGGATTTCTAGTCGGTGCTGCTCTAAACCTCTGGTCATTGTGAAGCTGAACTGCAGCATAGAGACATGGAAGCTGGTGTGGATGAGGCGAGTCATTCTCACAAGTGTGCTGCAATGTTTGAATAATTCTTAGGAACATGTTCCTTAGACTGGCTATTATTTCACTCTGAAAAGTTTATTTTAAAATTGCATATTTATGGTGCCATCTTTAAATTTATTGAATTTCATGATATGAATTTTGTTTCATTTTATTGCCAAAGGCAAATATTTAATTCAATAGGTGCTTATTTATGAAATTTGGTAAGATGCAGTATTATACTGGACCTTACTTTTGTAGCCTTCTTTTTTTTTTTTTTTTTTTAATAAATATATCTCAACTCTCAAAACTGGGAGTAAAATACAGTGCCTGTAATGTAGATGGTGTAAAACTGTATATAAAAGAATGTGTACATATGGTAATGGCAAGACATGATCTCCCTGTCTTGGTTGTTTAAATATGAACTATTAAAGCATTGACAGAAATTTCTTGATTACTACTGGGAAATGCATAAATGAGGATACATGTTGCAGGATGGTACATCTGTTTCCAGCAAAATAAAATATTAAGTCTTTCACATGTGTGAATTGATTCATATTCAGTTTATACATCCTGTGTGTAAACTATTTTCAGGTTTGCATGTTTTAATGGTTAGCCTGTCATGAAAATGGACGAGACTAGAGATTTTCCAAACTAAAATCTACAATCTTAATTGGTATTCAATCAGATTTGATGCTTTGAGTCCACAGTCCATGCTGTTGAATATGGAGTTCAAGTGTTGGTGTGGTAACTGCACCTGTCATGTTTCATTACATTCTTTGAATGATCTGACTTGGGTCTATATCGTGTTGACTGTAGTTGAAATACAAGCATGACTGATTTGTCTAAAGCTTCAAAGACCTATTATATGGAACCCTATATTTTTCTGCAATTTTTAGATGAATTTAAATTTACATAACTTCCCATGCATGGACTTGGTGATAAAATGGAGCAATGCTAGATTTACATTTGTATCTCAAAAAGCCAGATTTATTAAAATCATATCACTTTCCTGTTAAACAAGTGATACAGAGGACAGTATAAAATGTCTTCGTTATAAGAAATAATGAAAAAGTTGCGCACACATATTTTGAGATGCCGTTAATGTTGCACTTGTCTTCCACATGTGTTTTTAGCCCATGTCTTGTAGCTGTTTTTTTCCAGACAGCTGGCTGGCTGGTGTAGAAGCCATTAGGCTCCTTTTCTCACAAAGCCACTGTTGTGTGAGTCTTTGTGTAGTTGTGAGACCTCAGAAGGCTTCGGCTACCCTAAAACACCCCCTCAACACACACACAGCAGCAGCAATCAGTCTCACAAAGAGGTGCTGCCTTTTATTCCCACAAGTGTGCCACATGCGACTGTTTTATACAAAAAAAAACAAAAAAACATTGTTCTTTGTTAGACTTCCATTCAGCAGAGCTATACTACTTGCAAATAAAAATGTTTGCTTTATCTTAAGATAATGTGATTGAACAATTTGAAATGCTTTAAGGAAAGCTTTATTTATTAAAAAGTATATGCAAAAAGGAGTACTTGACATTAAATTCCTAGAAAACATACATATATACATATATACACACACAAGGTCAAAGGGTCAGTAATTAGATGTATGCAGTATTACGGACATTATAATGTTTGTGACGGGGACAGAGTGGAATGCTGGTGCATGTGGTGGTGTTCCCACACTCTGCGTTTCATTTGCATTGGATGCTGTAGAGTTGTGAAACAGGCCCAGGTTTCTCCACTGTGCTCCTGAACTGGATTTTATGGTTAACTCTAATCACCAAAACAGGAGTAGTCCTGCACTGAACTTATGCATGTCACTGCATGGTTAAGTTTGAAGTCACAATGCAACACAATGTTGAAGTTGAAAACAATCAGCTAATAAAACAAGTGAAATATCAAATAACACCATTTAATGGTAACACTCTTTCTTTCAGATTCATTGTTCATACAAAATATAAAGTTTAATTTTCAGAGAGGTTCTTCCACATATCAAAAAATAGAACTATATTAATTTAAAGCATTGAAAAGTTTTTTAGACAATGACAAGATTTTTGTGATTGTATTTTTCGCTTTTTTAAAATCCACCCAAAATGCACACTGATGCAAGTTCGTCAGGAACGCAGAGCGTTTTGTAGATTTAATTAATCAGATCGGACCAAAGTGTATGCAGAGGATGCTTCACACAGCCCCTCAAATGAGGAGAAAAGCTTGCATGAAAAAAGAAAACACAACACCCATTGTGGAATTTGTACCATAGCAAGAGATTACCAGTTGCTTGGTAGATGCAACGGTATGTGTTAGGGAATATCATTTATTCTTTCATTCAACTTCAGTAAATGCTTTTTTTCTGGTTAGGGTAGAGATGACTCCAGAGCTTATCCTGGGCATAGTAGGCATGAGGCAGGGGCTGGATGTGCCATCTCATGCTGGTCCATGCAGAGCATCCTGCACATACTCATTCACACTTAGCGGCAATTTAGAGCCAATTTACCTACCGGGATGTTTTTGGGAGGTGCCACAAATGAGAGAACCCAAAGGAAATCCACAGATAGAGGGAGAACAGGTGAAAATTCACCACACAGAACCGAGGCGCTGTGAGGTGATAATGCTACCCAATGCACCACCATAACATCTGGGAGCATCAGCACACCATAAAGGATTCATTTACTGCTACTTAGAGTAATTCTGACTTTGCTTATCAATCCTAATCTGGAAAGTTCTCCTGTATTGACTGAAAAATGTTATGAAGTGTGTGTTTTTTGTCACTATAGACGTGGACATGTAGTTCTATGGTATCAGAAAATGCATTTGAGTGTAAAAATAGCTATACTGTGGCTTTGTTCCCTCTGTAAAACATGTCAAGGATAAAATAAATACAGCACTACTAACAGTTCACACTGTGTAAACTTAATAAATAAAGCACGCCTGCTATTCAGTCTCCAGGCTTCTCTTCCTGTTAAAGATTTTCTGGCAGTCCAGCAAGAGAAGAGATTGACTCCATGTAACATGTCGTTGCTTTAACTCAGTAAATAACACACACAAACACGGCAAGCTGTGGTTTCACTGGCTTTCACTGAGTTAGTGTTGCTGCTCGAAGCTCCTGCCTCCACTGTGGCTGTGGCTTTGCACGACACCTGTGTTTGCAAAACCCACATCAGGCCTTCGATACAACTCCTTAAGGCCCTCAAATTTGGGCCCCCAGTGCCGCAGAGAATCATAGCTGAAGTCTTCCTCTGGGATGGCTGAGCTCAGAGAGCTGAGGCTGCCTGCGTTTGAACCTGCACCTTCGACGCAGTACACATGGTAGGTGTCCATGGGAAAGGACAGGATATCATTATCAGCCTCCCAGATGATGCGTGCCACGTAGTTCTTGAAGTCCATGGCACAATGGGCAGCAGTGCTGGGGTTGTGGTGGTGGTGGGTGGGTTGGACTCCGCCTGGGTGCACTTCCTCCTGAGAGCCCTGAGACGATTTGATAAGAGGCGCTGTGGTGCATGAGGAGGACTGAGACAAGCTGGAGCAGAACGGTCTCTTCAACTCTGTGATGTCGTAGGCATTCTGGGGGAAAGAGGGTGAAAAATAGCATGAAGAAAAATGAGAATGAGGAAATTATCAATAACAGACAACCTTATAGACAAGCTTAGTAGCTAAGGAATGGATAATTTCATTGTCTGAGAGATTATTACAACTGAAACAAGTGGGGGTACTGATATAATTGTTCAGTGTTCTGCAAGCTTAGGTGTTTTTGGTTTCCTTCACCATAGTTCTGATCAATGAATGAAAGAGTCATACATTCCTCTCAGCCAACATAAAAATCTGTTTTTGTTCACTGAATTATTTGGAGTGATACCTAGCAACTTACAAACAACTAAAAGTAGTAAGTTTCTCCAATTTGGACCAAAGGTTTTCTAAAAAACCCATGATATCACTGAGGAACCTGATCCATTGTACTAGTATCACACACACTACCATGCCATTATCACTATCATGTCATATGCTTTGATATATTGACCATTTTTTGTTCTTGTGTTCACTTCAGCTTTTACTAGCCATACATTTTCATGCTTCAGACCTCTAACATCTGCGCTGTCTCATCAATATTAATTTTCATAAAGTTCAACTCATCCATCACCTCACTGCTTATCCGTTGCCCTACTTCACCATAGTATAAAGCTGACTAAAACTGACGCTATGCTGCCATCTAGTGGATAGTAAAAGTATCATCAGTGTATCTTCCCTGTCAATGCGCTGATTGCAAGGTACCTGGTCCTGCTCTCCTCCACCTTCCTCGTTATAGTTGAGGATGTTCTCCCGGATGTCCTCCCAGCTCTCGTGCTCAGCTGGAATGTGGTACACGCCGCGTTTCCCGAATTTATTCTCACTGCCCTTCTGGTTCCACACGGTCACCGCCACCAGCACAGCTAGAGCAGGCAGCAAAAGAAGACAACATGACATAAAACATGAGGATGGAGAAAATGGAGGAAATGCAATCAATACAATTGTTCTTGTTTCTACAGAAATAGTTGTATCACAATTCAATGCCCAGTATATTATAATTACACAACTGCACTAAACATGTTTTTGTTATCATAACACCACAGAATAGAGCTTTATTTTATACAATAAAATGTTCTCTGTTAATAATCTCTGTTAACATCAACATACACTATATTGCCAAACGTTTTGGGACACCCCTCCAAATCACTGAAGCGCATTTGTGAGGTCAGACACTGATGCTGAACAAGAAGGTCTGGCTCGCAGTCTCCGCTCTATTTCATCCCAAAGATCTGTCGGGTTGAGGTCAAGTTCCTTCACATCAAACTCGCTCATCCATATCTTTATGGACCTTGTCATGTTGGAACAGGAAGTGGTCATCCAAAACTGTTCCCACAAAGTTGGGAGCATTGTCCAAAATGTCTTGGTATGCTGAAACAGTAAGAGTTCATTTCACTGGAACTAAGGGGCCAAGCCCAACCCCGGGAAAACAACACCTGAACTCAATGATGTGGAGGGGTGTCCCAAAACTTTTTCAATATAGTGTATGTTCCCCCACTATTACATTAAAGACATGGCTCTCAAAGTGGGGTCCAATTTTGTTGCAGTTGTTAAATTTTATTATGCCTACAAATAATATTAATTGTAGAAAGTTTTCATTTATTTATATATATATATATATATATATATATATATATATATATATATATATATATATATATATATATATATATATATACACAAAAAAAACAAAAAACAAAAAAACAACAACAAAAAACAGTCAATGAAATAAAATGGCGTCCTCTACTGGCATCATACTGCAATCTCCCACCAAATATGATATATTCATTAAAAGCAGTGCCTTGTGCTTCACTGTTTTTTTCTGTTGTGCTTTATTTGACTCTCATTAGAGCAGGAATGGGGCAATGTTCTGTGTGTCTAGCAATGTAGCTGTCACCTGTCAGAAGTGACACGCAACAGAACTGTGTGCATGCACATACACACACACACACACACACACACACACACACACACACACACACACACACACACACACACACACACACGCACACACACACACACACACGCACGACATACACAGCACATTCTGGCTCTGCTCCATGACACTCCTCTGCAAATGCAAATCTGCAAATGCAAATTCTTTCCACAAAAAATCTATGTGCAACTAATAATGCTAATGAAGAACAGAATATCTCTATCACTACACCAACAGTCCAAATTTTAATTTTATTTGTCAAATTAGCTGCAGAAGGATATACTACAGTGTGATAAGTGCACAAACCCAATATCACGCTTTTCAGGTTAACATGCCCATATGGTTTAGCTACACAAAATACAAAATAATGGACAAAATAATAAAGGACAAAATAATGCTCTCTTTAAGACCTTTCCTTTACACCCTTAAAACTGGCTCAGTAAACAAATAATTATGAATATATCACTGAGCTTAATAGGTTAGTCTATTTTCCAAATTAAAATGAAATCTCATTCATTGAAAAATAACCCATAAGCATTACTCATGAGTGAAATTTAGATAGGTTTCATATTTCATATGATGATTTTAAATTTTATGAATTGAAGTTAAATATTGGTTGGTGCAATGTGTATATTTTTTCACCTTATTTGTGTTTAACTGTAGCATGTAACGGTGTCCTGTTTTATAATTGAGAAGCCTGATGATGAATCATTTGCTGAGTTTGTGATATAGATTTATATGCATAGGCCGAGCCTAGCAATCAGTCACTGATGTTCAAATATATTTTTATTGCCTCATGGCCATGAATTATTGATCTCATTATTATGTGTTAATTTGTAGTCACACATTATTAATTGATAAGGGATGTCTCCAGAGGGGTCCTGCAACTAGAAGTATTGGCTTTTTCCTGTTGTATTTAGAAAAACAGTATGTAGAACATTTTAAACAGTATTTATAAGTACAGCAATATACGTATAACCCTAGTTCAACTACTTTCTTGATTATAATTCTGAAATGGAGCTGTATAATAAATAAAACCTTGCATCTAAATGTTTGCTATGCATTTATTGTGAATGAGATTGAAGTGAGAATTGAAGTGTTAGTCACCGAAGAACACAAGCAGGCACATGCTTATGGCGAGGATGGAGCTGGGGCTGAGTGCGGCCAAATGTGACGTTTTTACTTGGCTGATCTCACACCACTGGCCCCGGAAGCTCTCTGGGCAGCGACACTGGTAGCTCTTGGTGGAATGGGCCAGGCAGGTACCCCCGTTACGGCATGTGGAGGGACCACAAGGTGACACGGCACAGCTCACCAACCCTGTGTGTTCATCCACCACAAGTAACTGACCTGCTGGACACCTGCATGGAGAAAAGGCAGCCATGTAGAGGACATGCTAAAGAAGCAGAACAATATTTTTCATAAGTAGATATACTCTTTATAAAGGCATTCACTTAACCTTATCTTATATATAGATTATCTTATATATATATATATATATATATATATATATATATATATATATTAGCAACATTTTGAATATTTCTGGAGACACACAAATGCCCATGTGATTTAAAATTTCTTTTTTTATGTTTAATTTATCTAATTGAAATATAAATATTTTTATTTCCATAGACAAACCAATAAGCATAATTACTAGCATGATTCAACTTTTAGTAAAAAAAATAAACAGTTTCTACTTAAAGGACACAAACACACGGTTCCTAAAGGTTTAGCAACTTTCATTAGTTTTGCAGTGTATGCTGTATGTAGTCTCACCTGCACTCATGCTTCCTCCACAGATCCACGCAGTACAGTGGCTTTTGGCATGGCTTGGTACGACAAGCATCAGAGTGGCATCCTGCCTGAACTCCCTGCCGCTCTAATACCATGACAAACTCACTGCTCTGACCATCCAGGGGCAAAGAGTGACCGTTCAGCCTTATGTCCCGCATACAGCCTGCACAGCAACACACATACAAATGTACATGCATCGTAAACAGTTAAACTTGTAAAGAAACTGGGAAGAACAAATACAGAAAGAGAACAGATATGAAAGGCAGAGAAAAGAAAGATGCAGAGAGGACAAGTACAGCACTTTGAAACAAATAACTGTTCATTATTTAATAGTTTACATTGCCAAGTGAAGTTTAACACTATTACATAACTTTGTACTCATGCTGAATTTGTCATTTCTCTTGCTGAGGAACTCAGGGCATGTAGCAAAAAGCTTTTTCATTCATTGTCTGCCGCTTATCCAAACTATTCTCGGGTCACTGTGCCTATCTCAGGCGTCATTGGGCATCAAGGCAGGATACACCCTGGACGGAGTGCCAACCCATCACAGGGCACACACACACACTACAGACAATTTAGAGATGCCAATCAACCTGCCATGCATGTCTTTGGACCGGGGGAAGAAACCGAAGTACCCGGAGGAAACCCCCGAGGCACGGGGAGAACATGCAAACTCCACACACACATGGCGGAGGTGGGAATCAAACTCCCAACCCTGGAGGTGTGAGGCAAACGTGCTAACCACTAAGCCACCGTGCCCCCCAGCAAAACGTTTTTTTTTCTTCAAATTCAAATTTCTGGAAAATCTAGGTACCTCGATCACAGTTTCATCAGACAGTTTAATCTTTTAGATGAGAGGTGTCCAGTCTTATCCAGAAAGGACTAGGGTTCCACACCTGAATTCCAGCTGAGCTTGGTGTTTAGCACACTCAGGTGTGGAGTCTGCTTGGCTGGAATGAAAACCTGCACACACACACTTGCCCTTTCTGGACACAACTGGATGCTGATGTTTTGTATTTATTTATTTTTTTGTTTCAAATGTATGTACACACAGTAGTGTTTTCTTGTTGCTGATAATTATTGCTTGATACAAATAAAATAAATGCCATCAGGTGAAAATCCTGTTTTCTTTTTACTTTGTTTTCACCCTGCATAGAGTATAATATAATGGTGCTGTAATTCTCTGTAGTGCTGTCTATGCACAGTAGAACATTATTTGTGATTCACCTCCAGAAAATCTGCAGCTCACCAGATCAGTTTGTACTATTAAGATTAAAGTATTGGCACATGTGGCTGTGTTTGACAAGTTTGCTGCTACTAAAACAAGCTTGCTGTGTCTTCTTCATCCAGTAAGAAAGACATGGATTAGACATTACGCAGAGAGAGGTACAGGAAGAGACTGAGACTGAGCCGCACCTTGGAAGTCGTACTGTGTGCTGTGTGAAGCACCGTTTCCCAGAAGCACACTGGAGGAATGTACTACAAGCTCCTTTTTATTTCCCAGCACCCCAGTGACCTCTCGTGACCCCCCGCCTTGCTCCAGTTGCAGGGTGAACACGTTGTCATTGCGACTCAAGCTGACCAGGACCCACTGGCCGTGATCCACTCGTTGGCTCCCCAGCTTCAGTGCGTTTGGGCCATCACCCAGATTGGCACGGACACACAAGTAGCCATCTATTATCTACATTAACACATAAATGCAGATGTTAAAAGTGCAGTAGTGTTGGTGTGGACAACAAATTCTGGGATATCACAGAGGGAGGAATGAATGACCAGACCTAATCTGGGTCCTGAAATAAAAAGGCCTGAATGAAACTGAGCGATAAGTTTCAAGTTTACATGGATGAGATACATCGACTGCATTTGCAGAGTGGGCCTGGAAATTTGTAGAGGGTCCCCCTGGGCAAATATATAATTGTGTATGTGTGTGTGAGACACTGTATGAGTGTGTGTATATGTGTATATATGTGTGTGTGCATATATGTGTGTGTGCATATATGTGTGTGTGTGTGTGTGTGTGTGCGTGTGCGTGTGCGTGTGTGTGTGTGTGTGTGTGTGTGTGTGTGTGTGTATATATATATACCCCTCACCTCCAGGATGATGAACTCATTGGAGTCCCGGGAGCTCATGCTGAGCAGGAAGCCTGATGAGGAGCGGGTTCTGATGAGGAGCTGTGCGTGTGTCCTACGTGGACTGATTCCTGTTCTCAGCTGGTACCTGAGCATACTCTCCTTCTCGAAGGACCACTCAGGAAGAGCTAAAGTGCACACACACACACACACACACACACACACACACAGACAGACACAGACAGACAGACAGACTTTACAACATGCCAGGAAACTGTTTACCACAAAATAAAAATAGAACTGTAACATCCGGTATAAAAATGAGGCTTTTCCCCTGTGTGTTTACAAATGCGGTTGTTATGATACTGTATGTCTTTACTAGTTTTAATACTGCTAGAATCACTGTGATTCCTACTTCTGATAATCAGAACATGAGAAGAAGAAATCAAGAAGCTTTTATTGTAATTTCAAACATATATAGCTGACACAGTACATATTGAAATTAAAAAACGTTTCTGCAGGACCCTGGTGCTACGTGAAACAACACAGAGCTACAGGGTACAACTACAGGGTAAGTTGTCCTAGCCACATAAAGTGCATAGTGTGCAACCTTGTACCAAACTGTGCAAGACAAAAGACAGTACAAAACACTAAAGGACATAAAATAGTACAGACTAGTTTAAAGTCTGTAATTGACATAAGAGGATGTAAACAATAAGAAGATTCTAGTAAACGTATGCAAATATACAGTAGCAGCAGTTGGCAGCAATTAAGTAGTGATGGTCGTATACAATGGAAAAGTGACTGAAAATAACTAAAAAATGTAGGCTTTCAATACTACAAACTTGTAAATTTTAAAACGCATCCTGACTCACCTTTGTCACACTTGTGTCCACTGTATCCAGGGTGGCAGTCACAGCTGAAGGAGCCCCATTCCCCAAGGCACTTTCCACGCAGGCCACAGGAGGGCCCTCCCGTCGTCATACACACTCCATCAGTCAGACTGCACCCAGGGGCACTGTTCATACTTTCTGCTGCACTGCTCAGGTCATATACCTGACCAAGGACACACACACAAATGAGTCTGAGTCAGCACTATGGGTGACCTCACTGGTGAATATTGATATGTCATATTCTCCAATCCAGAGACACAGAGGTTAGTCTAATTTTACTATTTTGCAATCATTTGCCAATCTTCTCACATTGCCTCACAATTGCAAGATACTGACAAGATTTTCAAATATAAAATATCTCCATCATGGTACATGCCATTATAAAATTGTATAATTAAGTGTCAGCTAGCACAGCCGGTCAAACTACACAATTACACATCCAATTTGGGCATAATAGTACGACATTTCTCTTGAGATCATCACAAAATGTCAGGCTATGCTGCAACCTTCTACACACTTGACAAAAATGTCTGACATGTCAGAAAATAGTCAGCGTGACTCAGACTTGTCATGAGGTGGGGAACAAAATCCCTCACCCACACGCTGAAAGAGTGTCAACTCTGTGTTTGTGAAAACTGATGAAAAAGATGGGGGTAAAGTGTGCTATTTTATGCATGAGTAAGGATGAGAGGATCCAATCAGATTCCTGTTTGATTCTTGAGTGTTAGATTATCCACACCAGTATAAGCCAATCCACAAGCTTTTGTAAAAAGGGAGGAAACTGCCATAATCAGTCAAATGTTTGCACTCACAAATTAAGTGTATGTGAAAGATCAGAAAATCACACACATGTGTAGTTTAAGAGCCTGTGCCAGCTGACACTTGATAAACCATGGGCTTCTTTGGAGTCCTATGAAGGTAGTAAGCTTCGATTTTTTTGACTGTTGCTTATGTAACACTTTTGGGCACCTCAGGGTAATTGGAGGAGACGCTCATAAGCAAACAGATGCCCATGGTGCTCTAGTGTCACTCTTTATTAAACTGTTTCACTTTCATTACCATAGTTGCTTTCGGCTGCTCCCTGTTCGGGGTTGCCACAGCGGACCAACTGGTCCGCACAACAACTTGGCAAATGTTTTACGCCGGATGCCCTTCCTGACGCAACCCTCCCATTTTTCCGGGCTTGGGACCGGCACTGCATCCAGTGGCTGGGGTTGAGGCATTGGCTGGAATCAAACCCGGGCCTTCCACATGATAGGCGAGCAACCTACCACTGAGCCACCAATGCCTCTTCACTTTCATTACCATATTGTTGTTAAAAACAGAACAACCTTTACTTTTGAACATGGATAAGCTTCAATTTTTAAAATATTTAGCACAGACATCACTATTTAGCTCCAACCTGCATAGCTGAGTCAGTGTGTAGAGAAACACCAGGATGTTCAGTACGAGCATGCGTGTGTCTTTGTTGCTAGATTTTACAGAAAATTATTCCTTTATATGAGCTAATGAATGATGTCTATTAAAAGACAGAGGACGCGTAAGACAGACATTTGCTTCTGGTAAAAGTTTCTTTCACTTTATGACCACTTTGTCTGGGTAAACTTCAACCTGTGAAGTCTTGTATGCCTATAGAAAAGAAGTTTACGGGACAATGGTCTTGTTTTTCAGTTAAAAAAACAAGTTGCTTATTATTAAGTCATTAAGTCACACCAGACCTTTGTCTTATTGTTTTTTATTGCTGCTTGAAGAATAGTTTTCTTCTCGATAGCAATGTTAACACTGATGAAGAGATTCTTGAAATGATGGAAGTCATTGTTGAAAATAAATAATATGTAGGTATATTGAAAAGAAGAATAAAATCCACACCTGAGTGTCCACCACCAGGTTTCTGATGCAGCCCACAAACCCTTTATAGTGCGTGTGAGTATGACGCAGTACAAACGTGCCTTTCACTCCTCCAAGCTGTAGAGGCTGATTGAAATTCAGGAATCTACAGAAAGAACAAACAATACAATTACAGAACTGACATCAGATAAAAAAACAAACTAATGACATACAATGTCACATATAAACAAATTGTCCTTAATCTATCTATCTATCTATCTATCTATCTATCTATCTATCTATCTATCTATCTATCTATCTATCTATCTATCTATCTATCTATAGCATTTTTTCATAAAGGACATACTCAAGTCACAAAGCAGCTTTACAGAAATATATAAATTTTACATCCCTTTTGAGCAAACCAGAGGCGACTGTGGCAAGGAAAAAAATCAGATGATATTAGGAAGAAACCATGCAAGGAGTCAAAAGGAAACCTTTTCTATGGTCAAAAATTGCAATTCGGTAACAAGGAAGTGAATTCTAGTTTAATGTTTAATTAATTGAAGTATTGTTTGTAGACATTATTGCCTGTAAGTGATGGGGTTTGGAGTGCAAAAACTGTTCAAGTAAATTGTACCCCTAAAGCTATCTTAATAATTGTATCTTAAAGCCATCTGCATGGTTACTAGATGGTAAAATCACAGTAATCTAAAAAAAATTTACTTAGTGCACACTCTTGTGATTGGAAAAAGAAGGATGTAAGAATAATAAGGTGAAAACCCTTTATTTTACCTCTCATTGCCTGGAGTATGTGCAGACACCTTGCACACTGACTGGTCTGTCTCAAACATGTCCACTCCCAAACCCTCCACCTCATTTACCATGGCTCCAGAGCAATGGTCCACAATCAAGTGTACTTCCTGTAGATATATATATATATTATATTTACACACTCAGTAAATATGGAGTGTACACTCAACTGTATTTACACTAACTAAATATACAGTGTAACAGAAGCTTCAATGATTAAAGTGCATTTAACTTGTGAGTAATGCAAAGATATGATAATCTGTCATTTGGAACTCTCTCATTACATGCTGCTGGAAAATCCAGCTTGCTCTGACCAGCTCCAAACTCTGGACAAGCTGATTAAAGCTGGCAGACTTTGTAGCTGACAAAGCTGAAAAAAGCACTTGAATATTCATTCATTCATTCATTGTCTACCGCTTATCCGATCTATACTTGGGTCACGGGGAGCCTGTGCCTATCTCAGGCATCATTGGGCATCAAGGCAGGATACACCCTGGACAGAGTGCCAACCCATCGCAGGGCACACACACACTCTCATTCACTCACGCAATCACACACTATGGACAATTTAGAGATGCCAATCAACCTACAATGCATGTCTTAGGACTGGGGGAGGAAACCCCCAAGGCACAGGGAGAACATGCAAACTCCACACACACATGGCGGAGGCAGGAAAATATATATATATATATATATATATATATATATATATATAAAATATATATATATATATATATATACACATACATATTTAACTTTAAAAACATATTTTTCTGTTTTTCCCATTAAAAACAAAAAACAAAACCCTAAATGCAAATTTCAAGTTTCAACAACACAGATTCAATGTAATTTAGGCCATAAATGAAGCCATGAGAGTCCAGAAAACTAGACACTTTTAGAGTAGCCAAACATACAAATATCTAGTTTTAATTTAAACTTTAAAAAATTTCAGAAGCATATAAAAACTTGACTTGATGCACATTTTACAGTTCATAGCTTCTGTTGTGATTCCACTTAAATCTCTTCCCTTCACTTCACATAAATCCAAGTGTGAAAGGTAGTTGTGATTTGCCATATGCTGAATCTGACTTCTTCCTAGGAATCCTTGTCATTTTTCATAAATTCTTTATCTTAATTTTTATTTGACTTTTCTGCTTTTCAGAAGCTGGTCAGACCAAACTGGATTTTTCAGCAGTGCTGCTTGAATTCAGATTTTGAGACTTTGTCTATAGCACAGAATCATTTCTCTATGAACCTTTAGAGGAAACCGTCCCTAGTCCTGGTCCTACCTTTCCATCGCTGATGATGTCGAGGTGATGCCATCTGCGGTCAGACAGAGAGGCGTGTGCAGGAAGCTGCAATGTGACAGTGCCCGAGCCATGATTAACACTCAACACTGGGACACCTTTCTTGAGCTCTAGAAAAGACAGAGATGACATCATTTCAGAGAGAAGGACAGAGATCTGATGATGAGACACCATGCTGGATTAGTGAGCTCTCAAACTTTTACTAAGTGAGTCAATCTATCACTTGTAAGTGTGTTAATGTCCTGATCAAGCCTCTCCACTGTCAACTCTTAATGCATTCTCTTATATGCTTCAACGGTGATGCTATTTCTCATTTCCCCCAGACTAATTCATCACAACCTGACAGCGCATCGAGTCCTGTAGCGTTTCGGTTTGAGCCAGACCCCTGGTGGCAAAAAAATGTTTCAGTGCAATCAATTTGTGGTCAAGTTCGATTTTTTCCCTCCAATCAGGACAGCACAAGGCCAGCTCAATAATTAAGTGCCTACAGGCAACGCAGAGCATACTGACGATCTAAGCTGTTTTAAGGCCTGTTCAGGTTATCCTCTTGAGTCATACGAGGTCAGGACAGAACAGATAGAACAGCATGTGTGTAAAGTTTGACCTTTATTGGAGGACCTTGTCTCTTATTCTACTTGCCCTTACAGTGCTGACCATAGACATTTCCATTCAGTTCAATTCATCATACATCCTTCATCATCATCATCATCTATTGACTTTGTCCCACAGCTAATTGTTGAAGAAAATAAATTTTATTTGCATAACCAGTGTAAAAACCCTCAATCATAAAGGTATCGATTGCTTTCTCATATTTTTCATTATTAAGATTACAACTCACTGGTTGTTCTTTACGACTAGAAATGAAAACACTGCAGGGGATAAGCTAAATAAAATATGTTTTGGCATTTGGGTAAAGTACCAAGTGCAATGAAGTCCCCCTTGTCTCTGGGCTGGTAGACACCGAGGGGACCGCTGTACAGTAGGAGGCCATCAGCTGACTCTGTGATGAACTCCAGAGAGATGTGGCTCTTGAAGCAAGGCTTTATGGGAGGGAACCAGGCATAGCCATCTCCCAAAAATGTGTGCTTTGTCTGCTGGCATTCTGGCCCATCAAACAAGGGTGGACACTGACAACTAGGAA
Source organism: Hemibagrus guttatus (assembly GCA_033459395.1). Classification (NCBI taxonomy): domain Eukaryota; kingdom Metazoa; phylum Chordata; class Actinopteri; order Siluriformes; family Bagridae; genus Hemibagrus; species Hemibagrus guttatus. Next base: position 12,886,596 of record JAUCMX010000003.1, read on the forward strand.
AAGCACAGATTGCCAGAAAATATTGAACATTTGCACAAAATGATTATATTATAAATCACAATATTTAGTATGGTTAATAGCGTTTAGCTTTTTTTTTTTTTACATTTTTTTTTATCTGTGCCATAAATGTGCCTAATCAAAAGTTCAAGTACTATCATTAAATATTTAAAAGGTAAAATGAAGAAAAAAAAATGAATGATTAGTTAACTAATTTTAAACATCCCATCAGCTTTTTATAAAATTGCACTGTGATATATCACTATATCAATACATCATATTGTCCACACTGACATTACCTGTAGCCCATGTCTGTATCCACGCAGGTGCCTCCATTAAGGCAGGGGCTGTGAGGGTAAGAGGAGCAGGACATGTGTTTGCTCTCTCTGGCCAAGCAGCCACACAGAGCTGTGACTGTAGCTGATACAGAAACCAGGGATGTGTTCCCACCATTCAGAACTGACGGAGTGTCACTAAATGTAACCCTGCTGGAACAGCCACCTGCGGGACTGCAGTCTGCATAGTCACACTCATCCACACCCACCTGCAGAATGCTTGCACCTAGAGCAGTCTCCAACTGAAAGAGACAGCAAGACACAGATTACAGATTAGAATATTTATGGAGGATACAAGAAGCATGCAGAAAATTAAATAAGTGAAGACATTACAGTATTGAACGCTAGGACGGTTGGTCCCATGTACCGGTTGTTCATCTTCTTCTCTAATTTAATGTCTAGAATATTACAGCAGAGGTCTTAAACTGGCAGAAACAGAATGGATATTGACCCAGTAAAGTAATTCAGCAGATCATACTTAAAAAAAAAATAAAAATCAGTGATCATTTCCGAAACGGCAAAAATTAAGCACTCCTGTTCCTTAAGCAGATGTTTCTGTCAATCACATGCATTTATGTAAATTACTTACCTGAAGTTTTCACAAACACATTTACACATCTCTAGTCTGATTAGTGACAACAGGGCTTATTAAAAAGTCAATGACGAAAACAGAATGTTTTTAAAAAAAGCATGAGAAGTATATATCGATTCTCAAGTTCAAAGGTAACGAAGTAATAATAAAGTAATCACTAATGTTCGACGTAAAAGGTTAGCAGGTCACAGTTCAATCACGTTAGTCAAATTTTAGTTGTTACCAGTGTGGAACAGGTTTACATCAGAAAACAAAAACATACTGAACATGTAAGAGAACTTAATTTTTAATTGTGGTATCCAACTGGTTGTGTATGACAACAAACACAACATCACAGTCTACTGATATATATGGTGATATAGAGCGATTGACCGTGCAGTCTGTGCTCTGTGGCACACACATATGACGGTACCTTATAAAATCTCATATCAGCTTTGAGTGTGTGTGTGTGTCTGAGACAGAGAGAGAGAGAGAGAGAGAGAGAGAGAGAGAGAGAGAGAGAGATTGGCTGAAATCCATGTCCAAGGGCAATATGTCACATTCATTACAAGCCTTTGTAAAACTTTCAGAGCAGCCTCCAGCACTGGGCATAAACAAAAGTCAGAGGCTTCACATAGCTCCCACTCACACCTGATTTACAGATCCATTTATTCACTGCCTCTGTCCCTACTTCATTCCCTCCCTTCTCGGCTCACTGACCATGGCTGCACAATGCTGTGATATACCTTACAAGGCCATGAAATATTCATAACACCTAATCTCACTCTCTGTATATGTGAAAGGTGCTAGTAGCTGTCTGTGCTCATGTGCATGAGAGATGTAAACACAAACTCTGCATATGTGTTTCTGTGTGTGTGACTGTTGTTACCTTGGCTATGTGCATAGCCACATTGCCATGCAGTTTCTCTGGTTTGTAGTAAGGCGAACCATGAGCAGCAAACCACAGGCTGAGGTGCTGCTGGGTGGAATGACTGCCGTTGGCAAGGCTGAAGATGTGCACTTTATCCAGATCTGTCTGTAAGACTTCAGAGAGCAGACGCTGCAGACGCTCATACAAACTCTGTTCCCCATCAGAGGCCCTGAAAAACTCCTCCGCTGTAACATCTACACAAAATAAACCCCCAGGTTTATGTACATCAATAATGACTTCACAAAAACACTTAATGAAGAGGTATGTGAAGGTTTATAGTTATCCAAGTCATTCTTAAAAGTCTGGTAAGAGTAACTATAACAAGTAACAGTCTAAACAAGACTAGTGGAATTATATTACAGTTCTAAATGAACAATAATTTATAACACAAGTTGGTCTGCGATTTCTCTTTCTATATTTTTTTTAATATTACAGGGATGGAATATCATTATCAAAATGGTTCAGAATAAAAAAAAACCTCTGGCTCCAATTAAAAACCCAATATATTACTGGACATTTTTTAACAACATGGCTAATTTTTTTTAATAGTTTGCATAATTAGAATTTATGCTGAAGGGTTTGTCACATTTTTTTTTGCATTTAAATGGATAGACTGTAAATAGTTTGAGTTTGACTGCTCTACAGTGTCTGTATCATACATGTGGCTATCACAGAGACAAGACTGGTTTCCCTGTATTGAGAAAAGTTTTTGCTTAATATGGAAGTCTAAAGGCAGTTATTGGGACTGATAAACATTTGTGTGAAATACATATTTATGTGGAACATGTTTATGAATTCCTCAGTCACAGGCATAAACACTAAATCTTTATAATTTGTCCTTTCAGAGATGGGACATTTTTAGGCGAAAGAATTTATGGTTGTATGTTAAGAACATAAATTCAAACCCCCTTGTCCTTAAGCTACCGGTGAGTTTTCTGTTTTTTTCTCAGGCTGCATCAAAATTGTCCATACATTATGGGTACAGTGAATAAAGATTAGCTTGAATGCAGCGGAATATCTTTTCATCATCATCATCATCATCATCATCATCATCATCATCATCATGATGGATTAATGTAAACGGAGATGTTTCATGGTCCTGTTCAGCACACCACAGCAGAGGTGAATGTTGCAGTGAATAAATAGGAGTTAAACCACGCACTGGAGAAACGGAGGGAGCCAGCATTGAGCAGCGCCTCCTCCTTCAGCTCCCTGACTGTAATCTGCACCGTGGAGGTGACATCAGGCCAACTCATATCGGCCACTCGCACCTGTAGTCTGTATGTCCCAGCCGGGGTGCCACTTTTTATGCTTAGCTGACCAGAGTTCTGGTTCAGGATAAACTGCCTGTGAAACAAGAGAGAGAGAGAGAAAGTGAGTTAGGATGTGTATATATTGGGGGTACAGTAGTGATAAAACTGTAACAACTAATTAAACAAAGTAGACATTTTGAATTGCCTTTCAGCATCTTTGACCAGACATAATAATAACTAAGCAGTCCATTGTGATGCTTTGTGTTTCCATCACACCCTCTATTTCTTCAGCATTTATGCAGGGCCACCATCCAGACTGTTGGCATTATAAAATGTCAGCTCTTCACCTGTTAGTCCATGTCTCTCTTTCACTTTTAAAGAGATAGGAGTTACAGAGACACTTCCTCACTGGCTCATGGCAATGTCCTTTAGTACAGCCTAGCACTTCAGCTAAACGCAGGCACTGTCAGCCTGGACAGGCTAAGCAGAGTCCTGACCCAGTTTAGAGAAGGTCACTGTGGTAATATGACAAATATGTCACTGCTGTACCTTACACGTCAAAGCCATCTGTCTGGGTACATCTAGAAGAGGGGCATACAAACTTTTCAATCTAGCCAGCAGGATCACTTGATACCCTCAGTACCAGCTTATGAAATTTAATGTAAGTCATAATAAAAGTCTCCATAATTACCATATCCCATCCTAATTATAGAACATATTTTGCTTGAAGCATACCTTTCTATTCAAAGCAAATGTTGTTTCTTCTTACTGTACCTCCCACCAGAACCACTCATAGTTTCCCTGGTACTACTTGACTAATGTTAATGTTAGTGTCAAAATGTAGCAAAAACACTGAGCTTACTCTCTTTGAGTAATTAACACTTCGAACCTGTAGCAGCACTGTGCGTGCTGGCTCAGAAGTTGTGGTTAAAGAAAAGAAATCTGTTTAAAAACAAAGGAAAACAAAATGAAAAAAAAGAAGAAAAACAACACAGACACTTTTATCGGTCACTTTGACTTCTGTTGCTGGCTGCCTGCCAAAGTGCACATCAGTGCAATAAAATGTATAGCAAAATTGTAAAGTGGTGTAGGCTACCTGTTACCATAGAGGGCATATTATTTTGTATGCGAGTATGCAGTTTAGACCAAGAACTTTAAATCACCCTCTGCCCTTGAATGAGTGAATGAATGTCGTCATGCTCCTTGGTTGTGCAAATGCTGGTGTCAATGGACAGCCTGAATCTATATTGAAAATGAACATTACGTATGACTCCTGGTGTTACACTACATGGAACTCACCTGCACCTTAATATATCACTTTCCATTCTGTATTGTCTGCATATTCAGTACCGTTACTACATGAAACATAATTGCACATCATACCACTAAATGTACCAAGTAACATATTGCACACCACATTCAAAAGACCTCTTTTTCTTTCTTATTATTTTCAATTCATTCTTTTTAAACTTAGTTCTTAAATTTAGTTAGACCTTGCTACATTCATTCATTGTCTACCGCTTATTCAATCTATTCTCGGGTCACAGGGAGCCTGTGCCTATCTCAGGCGTCATTGGGCATCAAGGCAGGATACACCCTGGACGGAGTGCCAACCCATCGCAAGGCACACACACACTCTCATTCACTCACGCAATCACACACTACGGACAATTTAGAGATGCCAATCAACCTACCACGCATGTTTTTGGACTAGGGGAGGAAACCCCCAAAGCACAGGGAGAACATGCAAACTCCACACACACAAGGCGGAGGCGGGAATCGAACCCCCAACCCTGGAGGTGTGAGGCAAACGTGCTAACCACTAAGCCACTGTGCCCCCCGACCTTGCTACAGTACATCATTTAATATATAAATACTATTTGAAATGTTATTCAAAAAAGCTGGTGCCTACACCTGACACACCTTTTCATTGAAGAGAGAGAATAACTATTAAACAATCTGAATCAGATGCATTCAAGTACATAAAATGGGTAGTCATTGTACACAACATTACAGCAGAATATCTACAAGAATATCTGTAACTCATAAAAAAAAATCATCTAATATTGATCAATAGGCAGTAGAAATGTACCTCTAAAATGACCCTACTAACACTGACAATCTGATGCAGGTATAACAGAAGTGTTTAACTGTGTTTATCACCCAGGACAGACACACCAAGGTCGCAAAACTCACACAAGCTGGCGTTCAAATTAGAATTTAAAAGCTGGACTCATGTTCACATAACGGCAATTGAGTTCCACGTGGCTAGTGACCTCCAGCTCCTGTGCCAAATGAGGTAATTACCCATCAAGTAACCAAATGAAAAACTGCCAAGGTTGAAGTGACGCTGCGTGTGCCAAACATCATGCCACACAGGCCTGTGATAAACTGATAATCTATTCATGTGTTACTTATTCTAATTAGCAGGAGCAAACACTTTCCAAAACACCTCAAGGAGGCTAATTTTGGAGAATACTATATTTGAAGAGACAGGCCTCATCTCAGCAGACTGCACGTGACATTTGTTATGTGTATGAATATTGATGCATATTTTTCCTTAGTTTTGAGAAGTGTCATGTCTGTCACAGCTTGTGCTGCAAGCTCAGTATGAAGCTTGTCACTATTTCATGTGCTGCTCATTAGAGTTAAAGTCTGTCAAACATCAATTTTCTAATCAACCGCAACACATAAATCTGTGTCTCTAGAAGAAATGTGGAATCTCATTGTGATTAACTATTAAAAGAATCCAATATAACATAAAATGATATCCTCCACATTGTCTTGCTCTGCTTTGTTCTCATCACTTTGAGTGTCAGTTGCCAGTACAAAACTTAGAAAAAAATCAATGTACCTTGGGGGTCTGTCTTCAAATTTGTAAACCTTTTCACTCCAATCATCAATGTCAGGGGATTGAACTTGTCCAAGTACAGTGGTAGGAAGTGTACCTGCAGAAAAAGCAACATACATCATTATAGAAAAGTCACCTCGCACAGACTGCAATACCTGAGGCTATGTGTGTTTGTGCTTGTGTGTGTGAGGAAGGATAGTAGAAAGACTCAGTCCTATCTTTTTTTTTTGAGAAAAAAAAATGCTCTCATTGGCAGATATGGACTTGCTTAAGCTGCAGGGTAGTGGGGCAATGCTATTAGTTATCACTTCTCCAAAAGGCAAAACAGAAAACTTCAATCCTGTTAGGCATGAAATCAACAGCTTTTAAAATGACTCCTTTTTATGTGCCTATTAAACCTGGGACTTAAGTAAACTGCATGTTTTGAGCTACACGATGAGTACTTGTTAGAAGGAAACACTCTAAATAAACATAAAATCCAAACCATATTTCCTACTAAGGTTTGTGATGAGCCAACATATGGTGTTAAATGCTAAATGAATGCTGTAGAATTTGACTGTAAGCACTCAAGCAAGGTAATGGATCAACATACCTTCATAATTGTAGACTATAAACTCTGAGTGTCCAGGTGCATGTGGGTGGTCATTCTTATCCCCAATTATTACAGTCAGTGTACTGGTGGAGCTCATTGGAGGAGAGCCACTGTCAGTCATCAGAATTGGAAGTAGGTACTCTTTCTGCTGTTCCCTATCAAAGGTGCGAAGGGCTGTTATCATGGCACTGCCATTCCGCAGATCGGTCAGGTTAAAGTTTGTGGCGTCTGAGGTGATCATCAGCAGGCGAATGGAAAAAGGCCCGGCGTTAGGTGAACTATCTCTATCTATGGCATGGAGGAGAATGGAAGTGTCATTCATATGGACAAGCTGTGGTGCAATGGTGTTCTCCCATACAATGGGGCGGTATGGCACCTCAAACTCAGGCCCATTATCGTTAACATCCTGTACAGCCACCAGAACAATAGCAGATCCAGTGAGAGAAGGGTTGCCCATGTCTGTAGCCAAGATTAACAACCTGTGTTGTGATACCTTTTCTCGGTCCAAAGAGTCCGCTACCACCACCCACCCACCCTTATCCACCAGGAACTGCTGAAAGGGGTCAGACTCTGGGGCAATGCTATAGGAGAACTTTCCGTTCTGCCCTGAATCCAGGTCCATGGCAGTCACTTGGGCTACAATGGTGCCCAAAGGAACATCCTCAGACATGGACCCTGCATCATAGAACTGGGGAAAGAACACAGGTGCATGGTCATTTGAGTCCTCCACATGTATGACACAATACGCCAAGCTATAGAAGTCTGCATCTTCCACTTTAACTGTAAGATTGAAGGTGCGCTCATGGGGCTTTTCAAAATCAATCTTCTTCTTCAGCCGCACCACACCCTGTCGATTTCCCTTGTCTGTCTCAATAAAGAACTTGCGGTCGTCGTCTCCACCAATGATGCTGAAAGTCATCACAGAGTTCTCTCCCTCATCCCCATCTGTAGCAGCCACTGCCAGAACTTCACTGTTGATATCCAGATCCTCTGCCATGGTGGCCATGTAGACTCTTTGCGTGAACACTGGAGGGTGATCATTCACATCCGAAACTATAATCGTGGCTGTTCCAGTTCCAGAGAGGCCACCTCCATCCCTTGCCTCAACGACTACCAAGTAATGGTCCTCCACCTCCCTGTCCAAAGATCTCAGCACTGTATAGATAGTTCCTGTAGCTGGATTGATGGAGAACAGGTTGAGATTTATCTCATTACGGACATTCTGGACAATCCTGTATGTGAGAACAGCATTCTTGCCAGTTTTAGGGTCATCCAAGTCAGTGGCCTGCATCTCCATGATGGAAGTGTCAGCTGGGGAATTCTCAGGGACATGGCCCACAAAGCATCCTTCTGAGGCACACAAGAATTGAGGAGCATTGTCATTTATGTCACGTACTTCCACCAACACATCAGCAAAGCCAGTTAGGCCATCACCATTTTCATCAGTGGCCAACACTAGAAATCGCCAGGCTGAACGTTCCTCTCGGTCAAGACGCTTTTGGGCATAAATCCTTCCAGTGAGTTCCTCTATAGTGAATTCACTCCCAGAACCCTGTCCATGTAATGAGTATCGGACTGCACTCTGGTCTGCCTCCTGGTCTGGATCTGTGGCTGAGACCTAGACAAAAAACAACAATAAGTAAGTCGAAATATATCCCAACAACCCTTTTTAATATCAAGGACAAAAAATAATACCCACTGTAAACAATAATAGAAATTGTTATACATAAAGCTACAAGACCAGGTGTGTCAAAATATACATTTCAAAGGATATTCCTTTGTCTACACTCTGAGCGATCATTATTAAAACAACAAACTGTCCAAAGAACTCTAGTATAAAACTAGAGGCATCTAGTATATTAAAACTGGAGGTCCACATCAGGTCAGGTGCCCCACAGGAAACCAGAAACTTGACAATAGCTTGTTTATACTTACTGAAAACTGTAAATTAGCTGTGTGTACATTTGAATGTTCAGCCCCCACTCACCTCCAGCACAGGAACAGGCAGCTCGATCAGCTCCTCCGTTACACTCGTATGATATTCTGTCTGACTAAAAATAGGTGCTTCATCGTTTCGGTTGATGATGTTGATAACCACTACTGTTTGGTTCTCCCATTTTCCATCTGATGCCACCAAGCGGAGATGGTAGCGCTGCACTCGTTCATAGTCCAGTCTCTGGGTGATGAAGATGGTGCCAATCTCTGGTTCAACATCAAAGGTGCCCATACTGTTTCCTGATGTAATTTGGTAGCGCAGCTTTGCGTTGGCACCTGTTAGAGATGTGGGATGTGTCAGAACTTGGTATGGGGTGGTAGTTATTTAGTCATCTCAAGAGATCAATCTAAGCTTTTTGGATTTGAAAATGAGTCACAAAAGAGTTTAATGGTGCAAGGTAAAGTTGTAGGTGGGATTATGAGTTTTAAGTGGTATTATTTAAATGTAGAAATGCACACATTGACTTTTTGTTCTTCAGAGAGGGTAAATGTTTCCTTAGGTACTGTGAACAAGCTGCTTCAGCACAGCTACTAATTAACATTACTAATTAACATCAGTAAACAGAAAAGCTAAAGTTTTTAAGGCCACCAAAGAATGCCCTAAAGGAAAAAGATTAGATGAGTCACTCTTTGCTTCTACAAAGCTTTGTCATAGCTTTGATTAAGGCTAGCTCCTATGTGATGAAAAGGTGATGTGATGTAAGTCTCCACAATTAGGAGTAAAGTTTAGAGAAATTCTTTAGATCTCTAGAAAGGGACTTTCTTTTAAGTAAATATAAAATTGCCATCACACACCCTATCCGTCCAATTAAATAAAAAATTTCTTGTGACCTTTTTGGTAGCTGCGTATGCAAACATGATTAGTTCTGCTATTAATTTCTCAGGCTGTTGCCCAGCATCAGAGGTACATTAGAAGTCCATAAGCCTTTCATCCCCTTTTCTTTTCTTCTCCATCTCATCATTAAATCCCATACCCTTGGTGTCACTCAATCACAGGTTATGCTACGTTTTATGTTACAGCAAATTTCCCTCTTGAATGAATAAAGTTATCTATCTATCTATCTATCTATCTATCTATCTATCTATCCATCCATCCATCCATCCATCCATCCATCCATCCATCCATCCATCCATAACAAATCAACTATTTTTCTATATCGATCTGGACATATTATTTGACCCTGAAAATGTTAATGCAATTTAGTATAGAATACAGGCCTCAGGAATGGCTTTCCTTAGTCTTGCATGAGAGGATGTATAAAGTCTATGCAGTTTAAACTGTAGAAACTTAAAAAAAGTTTTTATCCTGTCTTAGGGCAACCAGCCTTCCTGCCCTGCCTACCCCCACACAGAAAAAGGAAAACAACTTTTACTCTGGCTCTGTTTACCGGCCTGGATCAGATTTTATGAGACAAACACCATCTGTGTGTGATCTGAGAGAATGTGTGAGAATTTCATTAAGATGTGTCGTACTCATCCTGGCCCCAGACATCAGGATTGCAGAGCATAATGTGTTCTGGCACTTGCTGGAGGCATCTCGGGTGCTTTTGCCCAAAGCAGTTTCTTTAATGACCAGCTGCCTCATATGGTGTATTTCCCTGAAGCACTATGGATTGCAAGACCTACACACTGACACCCTGCACTGCACGTTGTCTAAGACCGCAAAGCTGGGATAATATTCAATTTACCTAGTGTATTCACTGTGCTCTGCTGTCCATCTGCAAATTTTCACCTCAGCAAAATAACACTAGTTATGACCTTTAAGAATGATTCTAAAATTAAGAATAAATCTACTAAACATTTACTAATTAATATTCATGCATCATGCAATAATTATCCACCTTTTGATTGTAGTCAGAAAAATATAAAAAGAATTATATGCCTTCTAAAGAGTGGCACTGGGCTCCGATTTGTATTCCTGCACATGACAAGCCTGAGATATTAGCTGTCTGGAGGAACCACATTGTCCATCCAGACACAGTAAGCTATCTTGACACCTTCACCTCTACGCAATGGCTACTGTCTCAACCATAATGAGCTTTTATCCGCATTCACTGATTGCTAGCACTCTCCCCCTGGGCTTTCCCCCTCCTCTTCTCTCGCTGATGGTGGCTACATGCCACACCATATTTGTCAAACATGTGTACCATATTTAACAGGTGAAGTTCTGTCATGACAGCGAGAGCCCTCACAGCCCTGCATGTTTGTTTATGATGACAGATGAGCATGGGTCACCTTCTGTGCAAATGAGAATGGGAAACATCAAGCACATTAATCGGTTAGTGAACCATCAAGAAATGATGGGACAGAAGTGAGGTGACATGGGGGCAGAAAGGCAGATTAACATACTGTGTTGGACAGAACAATGACCTGTCTCTAAACCTGTTTCACTCAGATGGACAGGAGCAATGCTGTGGGTATCAGTACTATATCTCAGAGGCTTTCTGGCTAAACAATTGCCAACGCCAATGATAAAAGCAAACTCTGTATTGCTAGCAGTGGTGGTCAGTAACGAAGTAAATGTAATTCCTTACTGTACTTAAGTATATTTTTCCAGTATCTGTACTTTACTAAAGTATAAATTTGTTTTGAGACTTTTTACTTTCATTCTGCTACATTTTGAAGTAACATATTGTACTTTCTACTCCACTACCATATCCCACATCTCTCGTTACCTGTATTTAAAAAAAAAAAAAAGAAAGAAAAAAGCAGTTGTCCAATTACAGCACAGCAAACCGAGCTACAGCACGTGCATTTTATTTGAACCAGCGTAACATATCTTTTTGTTTTCATAAAGTGCAGACAGCGCAAACCTGCAGTGTCACAGCCTGAAATACTGTAGCCTACGATGGAAGAAATCCCTGACCACATCCCACACCTGCATACGCATGCAGTTACCTGCAGGATTTAAGTTGTAGAACTGAAGAAAGACTCTTTCATATTCAGATACCTGCCCTGCCTCAGTAACATACCATTTCATCTTACAAGAATTCAACATCATATTTGCGAAAATGTAGAGGTGAGCACGTCCTGTGATAATCATTATGACGATTTTCTTTAATATGAATCTATGAATGTTAGCTTGCACATAAACTTAACATGAACTGAATAATTAATTACAAAAAATGAAATTAGAGCTAGGATAAATGATAGGGGTGGAACGGTTCACAAAATCCTCGGTTTGGTTTGTATCACGGCTCTGTGCTCACGGTTTTTGGTTAGATTCTGTATACATTGCTAATGTTTTTTTCCTTTTTAACAATTTAGAAATACCATACATTAGCATAAAATATATAGCTTTATAATCTACCATTTACAGTATTTAAAAAGTTATTCTCAAGGTCATGTAATCAAAAAACTGAAAGAATGAGGCAGCTTGACCTTAGGAATAGACACATTATTGTGACACTGACCATCATAAATTAAATCTGTGAGATTCTGATACAGCAAGAGGGGAGATGGTAATTCCAACAGGCTTTTCATTTATTTGTAAAAACAAACAAACAAACAAAACAACTGTTGGCCTTAAAAAAATAAAAACACTTATTGTCAGATATAAAAATAACTTAAAGCTGTAGATTTTTATGGTGACATTTAGGCAAAGGCCACCAACATAAAAAGAAACAAGATCAACCAGCATAATACTTTCCTTTCTTTAAAATAAACTCAACCACTTGAAATGAAAATGCAGTATTTGAAAGAAAACCAAACAAATAAATATTGCTGGATTTTGTAATGTGCCACTGTGTAATGTAAATAACAAATGAACTGCCCTTAAATATAAAATACTGCATAAATAAAACTAACACACACTGCACTGTTTCAAAAAAACATTGCTCTGTTCATTCTACTTTCATGTTCTTTTGTAAGAAGATTGGTAAGTCCACGTTTTCTGCTGAGAGATGAGACCTACTTGCAGTGACAATGTCCCCTGCTGTAAACATGAAGTGTTTGCGGAAGGGAATATTATTTCTTTCACTGTCAGCTGACACACTGGGGTGATGTCTCCACAGATGAGCTAACATATTGGAAGTGTTTCCATTAGCATAAGCAGCACGTGTTGCACAGTGCTTGCAAACAGTCGCAATTTTGTCCACCACTTTCTTACCACCTTCATATGTAGCACTAAATCCAAAATCATCCCACACAGTAGACCGAAATGATACTGTCGGTGCCTCCCCTAAAAACTTCGAGCGGCTTGCCCTTTCTGTAGTTGACCTGCTGCACTGCAGCACTCTAACATTTGCCTCCGTGTTGCGTGTTACACTGCACGTGGCCGGTCCAGAAAAATAAACACGTCCCTTCGAACCGTGATAAAGTAAATTGAACAGTTCGGATTTTTTTCATGAACCGTTCCACTCCTAACAAATGCAGTACTTTTTTACTTAAGTACATTTGGATACAAGTACTTTTGTACTTTAACTCAAGTAGAAATTCAAATTGAGATGTGTACTTTGCCCACCATTGATTGCTAGGAGTCAGATGTTTCAGTATTCAGGTGCATCTCAAGAAATTAGAATGTCGTGGAAAAGTTCAGCAGAAGGAAGCATGAAGTGCTCCAAAATTTCTTGGTAAACGGGTGCAGTGACTTTGGTTTTCAAAAAACACAATGGACCAACACCAGCAGATGACATTGCCCCCAAATCATCACAGACTGTGGAAACAACACTGAACTTTAAGAAACTTGGGCTATGAGCTTCTCCACCCTTCCTCCAGACTCTAAGACCTTGGTTTCCAAATGAAATACAAAACTTGCTCTCATCTGAAAAGAGGACTTTGGACCACTGGGCGACAGTCCAGTTCTTCTTCTACTTAGCCCAGGTAACACGCCTCTGACGTTGTCTGTGGTTCAGGAGTGGCTTAACAAGAGGAATACGACAACTGTAGCCAAATTCCTTGACATGTCTGTGTGTGGTGGCTCTTGATGCCTTGACCCCAGCCTCAGTCCATTCCTTGTGAAGTTCACTCAAATTCTTGAATGGATTTTGCTTGACAATCCTCATAAGGCTGCGGTTCTCTCGATTGGTTGTGCATCTTTTTCTTCCACACTTGGATACAGCACTCTGTGAACAGCCAGCTTCTTTGGCAATGAATGTTTGTGGCTTACCCTCCTTGTGAAGGGTGTCAATGATTGTCTTCTGGACAACTGTCAGATCAGCAGTCTTCCCCATGATTGTGTAGCCTAGTGAACCAGACTGAGAGACCATTTTGAAGGGTCAGGAAACCTTTCCAGGTGTTTTGAGTTGATTAGCTGATTGGCATGTCACCATATTCTAATTTGTTGAGATAGTGAATTGGTGGGTTTTTGTTAAATGTGAGCCAAAATCATCCCAATTAAAAGAACCAAAGACTTAAACTACTTCAGTCTGTGTGCATTGAATTTATTTAATAAACGATTTTCACAATTTGAGTTGAATTACTGAAATAAATGAACTTTTCCACGACATTCTAATTTATTGAGATGCACCTGTATTGTGTCAGTCATAATATTCTCTCAGAATACAAAAATAAGACATTATAAACAGCCAAGATTTATTTCAGGGGTCAAGTATTGCTTCCCAGGAATGCATCTTCATCTAGCAAACAATGGTCAAATGATTCAGTCTGCACACTATCTTATCAGTTTTATGTAGGCACATTTTCCCTCTAGGAGCCTGTAGGGGACATAGATGATGTTCCAGCTACAAATAAAAGTATATATAAATACCTACTTTATAATGATATATACCAGAACAAGAAGGAGGAACACTCAGGAATGTGTGATCAGAGAAAAGGCAAGCTCAACAGTGAAGCCAAGAGTGAGTGATAGGAAATCTTCCAGAAGTCATGCTTGATCAGCAAGCCAACAGTTTAATAGGATTGTCTTATGTTTTATGGATTATCTTTGGTTAATACCGATAATCTGCCTGCCAAGGCACCTGTGCCAAGAGCAACATGGCTGAATGTCCTTTCTAGTTAAATCCAAATGCTCTTGTCAACAAAAGATTAACTCTTGAAAACACATTTTTTCACACCAGAGTTGAGTGGAGTTAGTTTCTTAATGTTACATGCCTCTAAGTTCTTTGTTGATGTAGTCTTTCATTAAAATTAAATTCATATAGCTATAGACATTTTTAAAAAACAACTTTATACAAATACGTATGAAATACAAACCAGAGTTGACACTGACAAGGAAAATCCCAGAGATGACATGAGAGGAACCTCTTCTAGGTAACACCAAATAGAGAGATTAGAAATTACCCTTCTACAGTTATATGCTATATTAAAAAAAATCTAACTTTAATCTAAAGTGTGTTGAAAGGATAATCAGAATGATCTGAATGTGAATGAGAGTCCTGGAATAACCACAGGAATGTCTTTACAATGGCAAGGTCTTTACAAATCTTCAGCATCCAGATGAGATTATCCTGAAACAATAGTAGGGCATAAACTGTTTCTGGGAAGTGTAAATATTTAGCTTAATCCATATGAAACTATCCACAGCAACAAAAGATGATTCACAAGTGAAAGAAAGCTCCAAAAAGATGCAGAGTTAGAGTACTCCTTGGGCGCAGCTACAGACTTACCAAAGCATTATTCTATGTCATGGCATATGTGGAACCTGTCTACTTTATACAGGATATTATGTTTTGAAAATTTGCCTGAGTGCTTGGTAAAGGTGAATTTTGGCAAAGAATCACAAAATGTGTTTTCTCTGGTTCTCAGCATCCTTCCCACAAAGGGTTTACCTGTCATTACAGCAGCCTATTTTTTTTTTTTATTTATTTCTTTTGTAAAACAGCTTGAGACAAACAAAAGAAAGGCGCCAACATCAAATAGCTACCTCAGGGGCCTGAATGTGTCACTCCCACAATCACCATAGAGATTTGCTAACAAGCTCAGTGGGGAAAAATGCATTTTCCACCTAGGTTTACCTCACACTATGATTATTTTTCCAGCCTCCAGCTGTCAAAAATAACATTACAGATTCATGCAGTATGAGAAATCCACATTAAAAATCAGACAGGTGACAGTATCCGTAAATAAGCTGTGTTCTGTAGAGAGGGCCTAGAGCTATCTCACCTCTACACTAGCATATATGGCAGGTGCAAATTGTTCTACCAAATAAAGTTATGGAACAGGGATGGCTTTTCTGGTGTTGCCATTATGACAAAAAATCAAAGGTCTTACCCTCATCTTCATCATTAGCTGTGACAGTAATGACTACGTAGCCCACTTCCTTGTCCTCCTCCACACTGATCTCGTATACAGGCTGGGAGAAGGCTGGGGCGTTGTCATTTACATCTGTGACAAAAATTCTGACATAGGCTGTGTCTGTGGAGAAGGAGAACATAACTCAGCCATTAATGTCGGTGAGTAGTAAAAGGATTATGGAATAAGGACTATACATAGTGTATGTATATAGTGGCCTTTTATGCTATATAACCTTATTAAGCACTAAATATATACACAATTAATGGTTGTGACATTAAATTTACATTGTAGTAATGTGTAGAGCTGGTTACTCAGGCAGGTCTGCTCTGTTGTTATTGCTGTATATAGGGATGTGGATGAATAATGAGTAATGACTGAATAAGCACACCTGAGTTGGGTTGACCCTGCTGTCCGGGCCGGGCCGACTCTGAGCTGTCCTGAGACTGAACCTCAATCAGGTAAGAGCTCTTCTGTTCACGGTCAAAGGTGGCTCGTGTGTGGATGATGCCTGTGTATGGGTTAATGCTAAAAAACTGAGAGTCTCCACTCTGGTCCTTTAGAATGATGTAATTGACCTTGATGGAAAAGAATGAAATTTTGTCATGTCATGCAAATAAAAGTCAGTTAGAATACAGCTGCACAATATAACAATATGGTCAACATCGTGATATAAATCCATTATACACTT
Organism: Hemibagrus guttatus; assembly: GCA_033459395.1. NCBI lineage: Eukaryota > Metazoa > Chordata > Actinopteri > Siluriformes > Bagridae > Hemibagrus > Hemibagrus guttatus. The sequence continues at coordinate 12,903,003 of JAUCMX010000003.1, forward strand.
TTCTGATCATATTCACAATTATTATAAGGTTTCAGAATACGTATTTAGAATTTCTTTGCTACTCACAGACATTAAAACTATTTTTCTACCAGCCTTGCACCAGTATTGTGAGCAACAATGCTTGTTTTCAATATTTTTCTTTCCCCTAATCATTTATTTATTTGTCCTTGCTAGAGAAGCAGCCAGAGGTCATAGAATTCGGTGGGGCAGGAAAACATTAAATAATGCCATAGCCTCAAACCAAATTTTAAGTTGAGATGCTAACATACCTGACTTATGCTACTATCAGCTTCCCATACTAGGCAACTGAGAATTAAAGAGCTTTGATTTGTGAACAGATTAATTATTTGTGCACCACGTTTTTTTTAATGAGAGATGTAATCTGGTCTAAAAGGCAGTGCCTGGCCATTCTACTCTAACCTCTCTCATCAGCAAAGCAATCCTGCTTGCAGAACTGCCACCAAATGTTTTTTTGTTTTGTTGCACCATTCTGTGTAAACTTTGTGAGACAACTTTTTTGTTTGTGAGAATCCTAGGAGATTAAGAGTTCATTTTGAATGCTGGCAGCAACCATGGCATGGTCAAAGTCACTGAGATCACATATTTGTTTAAATATATGTTTAAGTTTGCTTTAAACATTAACTGATGCTCTATCTGTATGACTTTATGCATTGTGTTGCTGCTGCATGGCTGAGGGGATTATTAAAGTAACAGGTAAAAGACCTGTTCCTAAGTGGCTACTTAATATAAATGGTCAGAATCTGTTCCACCTGCCCATATGTACAAACTGCCACTGCCTTGTTAACTTAAGTCTGAAATCCTCCTCAGTGCATATCATAATTAAAAAAATAACTATAATTAGTTCTGAACATAAGACACATACATATTCTAAATATGTAACACTCTCTATTCAGTCCTTGCCCAAAAAGCCTTGGCAGGAAGTTAAAGCTTAAGCTCTTGGTGGGATGAGGTCATTGTGTCTTCAGCATGCAGGAAAGAGACTGTGTTCTCTTCCAAACTGTTAGCAAAAACCGAGCTACAAATTCATCAGTCATAATTTAACAAAAGGTGTCTCAGCAACAGAGTGATGCGTGCAGAGCTGGAATTTGCTCAGTGGGAGATTACCATGCCATGAAGACCAGAGTCCAGGTCAGAGGCTGAAACCTGGGCCACTGAAGTGCCAATCTCAGCCCCTTCAGGTACTGTGGCTTCATACGTGCTTGACATGAAAAACGGAACATTGTCATTCACATCTGAGTGATGGACAGGGAGAGAGAAAGAGAGAAAGAGGGCACAATCTGTTATGGCTGTACAGAGCACACACACATAACATACTGGACACTACAGATTTCATAATGATGTGCGACATGAATAAAATCCCCCCTATTTCTCATGAGTGGTGCAGTGTGTGCTTTCCACATGAGAGTGGCAGCTGAGAAGAAGGCTGCTAAGTTCACAGCAGGCAGGGGTGGTGTGTGGGTGAGTGGCTGTAAGAGGAGCTTGGTTCTTCCCTGCAGAGCGCTGATTACAACGTCTCTCAAATGAGCTTTCTGAGGGCTTTTGTCTTCCTTTCATTCCATTTCAATCTCCATTTTCCCCCTAATTAATGCTGATGTGGTCTCAAGTGTTATTCTTCCCTGCTGTAGATCCTTACTGCTTCTTTGCTGCCCCATCCTCAAATGTACACACACCACCCTACTGTTTTTTATTATTATTAATACAGATAATTATTGCTGTGCATACATGTAAATCTAATCCTAACCTTAACCTCAGAAAACAAAAAGAAATCTTGTATATTTAGTTTTTAAATAAAATCTGCTGTTTTTAAGAAGCAATATTCCTTATGTGGACCAGCCAAATGCCCACAAAGTCAGAACTGGCAGAACTTCCTTGATTAGTGGAGACAGTTGGTCCCCAGAAAGATATAAATACATGTCCAGTGGCAATAAAATGTGATTCTAAATCCATATCATTGTCCTAGCTAACAGTCTGTCATAGCTGACAATACCTGTAATGTTCTTACCTGTGATGTTGACATAGACTGTGGTGAAAGAGGCGAGTGGTACTGCTGCAACATTCTGCACACGCACACGGAGGGTGAAAAAGCGAGTGGTCTCGTAGTCCAGTGGCTCAGCTACTAGAATGGAGGCCGAACTGTCCCTCCGGTTGGGTTTGATGTAGAAACGCACAGGCATGTTGGTCTCAGGAACCTGACCCTCTTCCAGGTTATAAGTCACACGTGGGTCACCAAGAGGAGAGGTTGCTTTTATGGTCTGTGAGTAGGAGAGAAAAGAGTGGTTTACTGTTTTAACTCCAACCACAAGAGCAGGCAGATTGTATTTAATTACCTGCCAAACCCAGCGTATCTATCTACCTGTCTGTGTATGTGGCTAAAAATAAATACATGTCTGTCACTCAGACAATGCTGTTTGTTTTTTGCACCATTCTGTTTAAAATCTAGAGACTGTTATTTGTGAAAATCCCAGGAAATCAGCAGTTTCTTAAATACTCAGACCAGCACATCTGGCACCAATATTCATGCCATAATCAGAAGTCAGAGATGTTTTTTCCCCCATCCTGAAATTTGATGTGAGTAATAATTCACTTCACTGCTGCCACATGGCTGATTGGATAACTGATTAGGTATCTATCTACCCGTCTGTGTATGTAGCTGGAAATAAATCCATGTGTGGATTCTGTGGAACAGAATGAATGGCAGTGTGAACTAATTGAGGGAAATCTGCTTGGACGTGCTATAATTGTTCAGGGAGGTGATTCTTTTTTCTCAAGATGCATTAATAACAAAGCATAGGTGCTGACTAAAAGTGCCACTTTTGCTTAAGTTCATGGAGGATAATTAGCATTATATGTGAAAGGGCATTATAAATCAGCAGAAATGTCAGTTATAGCACTGCTGACTCCAGCACAGGAATTCATTAGGCACAGCTCACCTTTAATCCATCTAATTTCCTATTGAATTCATATTGACATTTATAGAGTAACTTTCTGCTGAAAGTGTCTCTGGACTCCCTCCTGATCGAGCTTCATCTCCATTTCTTCGCCTTACATCACTCTAAGCTAAGGCACAGAGAAACAGCGTATCCACAAGCATAATGAGGGGACAGACACCAGTGTAACACACAGCTTGCTTCACAGATTGGTAAAAATGACATTTAACTGAAAAGGTGTTATGATTTGAATGCCTTTACCAGGCTTGGGTGAAAGTAAACAGTGCAGAGTTTTTAAAACATTAGTAGGAAATTCCTCCAATTTAATTTTATCAGTGAAAATTCTGACCAATATCATAAAATGAACAGACATTTTTTTTTGGATGGCATCATCGTTATCCAAGAAAATACCAAATTCCTGCAAGCTGATATTTAACTGTAACATTATCTTGGCTTTAAATTCATGGTTTCAAGTAACAGGAGAAAACTGTTCTTGGAGAAATGTTGGCAGAACAGAGAAATGGTTCTTAAGCATGAAAAGAGGTGAAGAAAAATAGTCTTAAAAGTATGATACCAAGTTTGGTTTGGGAAAATGCTATCAAATGCTACAGCTGCAAACTGTCTGTAGAGAAGCTGTGATTTGTCTAGCATAAGGGGAAAAAACATTTTACCCTAAACTACTATCAAACAACTGACACTGTAAAGTAAACACATTCCAATACAGTGTAGACGAAAGGCCCGGCAAAGCCAACACTGGTCCAAATAAATGGAAATCCAACTTCCAGGCCATCTATGGAAGTCCTGTAATATGACAAATGTGTAATGTGGAAAGGACTGTTTGAAACCAGGGCAAGTGAGTCAGAATAAAGACAGAGAGAAATATGAAGAAGCAAAGTGTTCAGAGTAGTCAGAGCTCAAGCGTTGAGGCAGGCGTGACATCCTCCATGGCCAAGGTTCTGACTGACTCTGGCAAGGACATGTTCTCAGCTGAGACACAGAACATGAACCTTAAAAGCTCTGTGGCTTGTGCTTTCTGCTTTCATGGCTCTGACATCCAGGATGTTCCCACTCTAGGCTGACCTACTCACTCACCTTTCCTGTCGTAGTCAGTTTGACAAGAGCCTGCTCCCTCAAGACACATCAACTGCTCCGGAACGGACTACCAACTCGAAATGTTAAGCGTGGGGAACAGTGAAACCAAACAACACCAATGCTATAGTTCTACATGAAGTGTATGCACCAATAGAGTAGAGATGCAACAGAATATGAATATATTACTAGGTCTGAACAGATAATACATTGATTCACTTTTTTAGGAACACCACACAAGCACATGCATGCAATAATCTTATCAGCCAATCATGCGGCATGTGGCCATGGTAGATTTTTGTTCTTGACTGACAGGAGTGGAGCCCAGTGTGGTCTTTGTAGCCTATCCAATTCAAGGTTCAATGCTTTGTGCATGCTGAGATGTTTTCTGCTCACCATGGTTGTAAAGACTAAGTATGTGAGTTACTATGCTACATCCTGGCAGATCAAACCAATCTGACCATTTTCTTTGACCTGTATTATCATCAAGCTGTTTCCACCCACGGAACTGTCACTCAGATAATCTTTTTTTTTAACCATCCTGTGCCGAGATTGTTATGTGTGAAATTCCCAGGTAATCAGCAAAGTCACTGAGATATCTCTTTTTCCCATCCTGATATTTGATGTAAATAATAATTGACTCCAATGCTGCCACATGGCTGATTGCATAACTGCATAAACGTTTCGATTAAAGTGGACAATTAATGTAGATAAGAATAGGAGGTTCAGAATTTGTTTTTTTTTAATGAAGCATGCCAAAAAGTTTCACAGAACAATTGGATTTAATGGGAACTAGGTAACCATAGTATGCAACATGAGGTTTTTTCTGTAATTTATGTTCAAGTAGGTAATCAGAAATGAAACCTGCTTGTGAAAGACAAACAAAGAATTGTTCATTAAAACGAACATGCAGCACTGGGCAGTGCATATACAGCATCCTTAATAACTGTCTGGTCAGGGTTGTTTACATTAGACTGCATTTATTAGAAAATGTCTGGGTATAAGAAAAGAAATATTGTGAAAAAGAAATATAAAAAACCGTGTGAAAAGGACAAAAAAATCCCAGCACATATCTCTAGTTGAGAACAATTATAAGCTGGATTTAAGGACCTGTCAGAGAAAAATAGATCACACTGACGTTGCTGGGTTTTTTTTTTGCACAGTGTTTGCAGGGGTATCGTAGTCAGGTTCATATTTTATTAAAAAAAGTCTGTTTTAAGCTACACCCACTTCTAGTTTGGGACAAAATTCAAATACAGAAATGGTTATTTGGAGCATTTAACATATAAAGATGGTCTCTGCAATACAACAGAACGATTCATTCCTGTTGTGTAAGTAGATGCTGTATGTCACAGAGTTCTTGATAAATACATCTGTATCAGATGCTGTTACACAAAATTGCTTAGAAATTAGCATAAAGTGCACATAAAGCACACACACACAGGGATTCACCTTGCGTGCACAGGCACAGAAACACTGACACCACTGGAAAAGCAAGAAGCTCTTTAAGCTCACACATCACACATTTCCTCAGTTCTCTTTCCTGATCCACCCACCAAAAAATTGTTTGTTTTTTGTCTTTAGCACTGAAACACAAAATGCTTATCACCTAAGGCAAGGGATTAGCTAAATTACAAATTTTGATTGTTTTGAGAAATTCAAACTTGGCTGACCTGTGAATCCATACCTGATTAATATCCTTCCTGAGTTTATTAGTGAGCGGCACTGTGGCTTGATGAGAATGAAACCCCCATTATGGTCTCCGTGTACAAGAACAAGGCCCCTTAATTATTTCCTCAAGGTTGCAATTACTGCATTTGAAAATTTGCTAATTGTCATTCCTTAGGATTATTCCACAATGAGCCGACTGATATTTACATTTTTAATTAAGAAAACAGATATACAGATGATGGATGGCAATGGAAGGAAGAAAGAGAGATGAATAAGAGCACTTGGTGCACAACAAGGCAGCTTGGTGTACCTAATGAATGCATTATACTGTTTAACGAGCCTAATTTGTATTTAGAGTTCTAAGGATAAATTACCATGAAGGCTCCCAATGCACGGAACAGATCTGAATAGTCAGTTTCTCGACACTAGGGAGTAAACCATGCATGGAGAGGGATAAAGTGGAGGGGGGAGAAAATGTCTGTAATTGCACTGAAGTGCTTTGTTGTTCAAGTCATATTACCAGGAACATGACTATGTACATGTGTGCAAGAGGATGTTAGACAGAAGAGATGATAGAGTGGTCAGGACATAAACTTTCTAATCTGTACGTTTTCTAATTTTCGAAAGTTAATTTTCTTTTCCATTATAGCAAATACGCTGAATATCTATGAAAACAGAATTCTCTTCTCAGGGCAAACTAATGTCTAATTTTGTTTAATTTCATCTAATTTTGATCCATTTAGCTGTGGTTATCATGTTCTAAAATCTAGCTACTAAAAAATATTAACTTGAAATCTATCCATTAAAAAGCATCTTGAGAAACATGCTGTAGAGTTGTTTTGCTGCAGTCGTTCAATGGTGAGTAGATAAGAGCTGAAACTGGAGAGTGGTGACGATAGAGAAGAGAGAAAGCAAACACATGATGAATGGAGAAGCTCAGACTCTACAGGTGAGGTCTAGGTGTCATCACTATTAGCTACAGTATGTGGACACAAATTTCAAAGTATTTGGACTCATTCAAAGTATTTGAGCCAAGAGTAGCCTCCACATCTGCACACTAACATACCTTAATCACTTATTGTGTGGTGAAAGATAAATGCCTTGAAACACAAACAATGTAGGAATGCAGCATCCATTCACAACAGACTGCACAAGAAAGACAATACAATACTGAGATAATGATCAAAAGGTGATACAGAAAAGTCCCCCTGCGAATTTTGAAAATGCGCGAATTTTGGACAGACAACTAACAAAGGCCTACAAATACCTTATAAATAATCTTCATATGTTAAACACTAAATATATCCTCAAAACACTTCAAGTTCATTTAAAATTATATTATAATTTACATTACCCTTTAAAATTGTACATGTAAAACTAAACATATACAGTACTGTACTATAAAGTACATACAGTAAGATACCGTACATACTGTACGTACATGTACGTCTACTGTCCGCCACCTTGTGCCCACCTGCGTCTTCTATGAGAAGCTGAACTCTAGTGAGCGCATTTTCTATGAGACACTGAATGCTATGCTACCATTTTCTTTGCTTACAATAGGGTATTGTACGATACAATTTTGGTACAATCTCTCTCTCAGGCAGGTATGTACTGTACATACATTACAAATAAATTAAATGTTCAGGTAATAAAGAACACAGTACTGTACTGTACACAGTAAAAAATATATATATATACACAGTACTAAAATGTATGTAACATATAACAATGTTTATTGATGATGATGAATGCACAGTAATGTTATGATGAAGGGTGCTGCACAGCAGAGGAGATGATTTAGCATTCTCATAGCATATGAGCGTTCTGTTCTAATATTATGAGGGGCCTTAGGGTTTCCTCTATGATAGGACTAAAATATAACAATTTACAGTACTGTATCGTATTGCAGTAAATTTAGCTTCATTTGTACATTAATACATGCTGTATTGTATCAAAACTAGTAAATTATAATGTACTGTATTACAACATTATTACAAAACATTATTTTTATATAATCATCTCTATTTATTATTATACTTAACAAATTAATGCTAAAAATTATATTTACAACTTACCGGTCACAAAAACTCTACGGATTACATCTGCTGGACTCGTGGAAAAAAAAATACACGAATTCGTGAAGCTGCAGATCCATAAGCGTGAATTTTCAGGGTATTCCTGTATTCATATACTCAATTTAACTAGATTTATAAACTATGAAGTTAATATTCCTTCAGTAACCACTTTATGTAAGGATTGATGGATCTGAAACCGCACCTCAGGTACACGTGTGTTAAAGCAGGAATAAACCCTGTGTGCGATTCCAGTCCATTTCAGGGCACCATGTGTAGCAGGTACACATTCATTTACACCTAGATGTCATTTATCATAGCCAGTCTTAGGACACAGGAAGAACATGTGAAACTCCACATAAAAAGTAAGGTGAGCTTGTTTGGCTACCTGTTGCATCACCATGCTGCCCTTACTAAGCCTTTAGCTTTCTCTGTATTACTGTATGGTTATATATGCATAATTCACCAGGTTTATGACACAGTATATAACCATAGAAACAATATATAATTATTTGTGATATTTAACCTCATATTTTCAGCAGTGAAAAGCATATGGAGACATGCCTATAGACTGATTTGTCTGGAATTTTTAACATTCTGAATGTAATATTTCAACCATGTTTTAAAGACATGGAAAAAACATCTTTGTTGATGTTAACGGCACATTATTCTGCCTCTTTTCAAAGACTTAAAAAATGATGACAACTGTGGTCACACAGAAGCCATAATACAATCTTAACAATACAGACAAGCTTAAAAGAAAACATCTAAAGACATACAATTTAAATTGAGGCAGTCAGGCCCAGTAATGGACATGTCTGGTCGTTAGGGATGTCACAGCAAAATTATGACTGGTTAAACTGACACTACAAAGACCACAAGCCTAAAAATGAATTTCAGTTACTGAGAGACCATCAGTTACAGCTTATGTTTAAAGCTAAACAAAACCAACCGGAAAAGAGAGCATTATGTTGTGGTGACATGACGTTCACATATAGATTTAGTTAAGATCTAACTCGTGATTAGATCTAATTTGTGATGAAAATGAAGTTGGAATAAAGTTTAAAAGACTGTTAGATGCATTAAATCGACTCATTTCTTGTGCTGCTTGGTGTGCAGGATACTGTAAAGACCCTTCAGTCACAAGTCAGAGCCTCAGCTTTAAAAGAAATGAGTAATTACACAGTGGTTCAGGGATGAATAAGCTGATCAGAGATGCCATACCGGAGCTCTAATATGGAATATATTTTAATCATGAAAAAGTAGTTAACATGGTCTGTGTGTAGTTATGTGTCCGTATGGGTATATAATTAGAGAGATATTTTCATGCGTGTAATTATGTATGTCTGTAAATCTGACCAGAACTAAAACCCAGGGAACACAAAGAAGCGTACAGCATGAGTAAGAACCTCATTGATATGGAGATTAAGCATCCGCAACCTTGGCTCGGCACAGTGTAATTAACACATCAGATTAGTGCTGCTAAATTTAAACAACAATCTACCTGGGTACATGATGGTGGAGAATTGTGGAGCGCGGAAATATGGTGAGAAAGAGTGATACAGACACAGAGAGGGATGAGGGAGGGAGGAATATCAGTATTAAAATATGGAAAGTATGATACATGGATTAGACCAGGAATCATTATCCATGGTAAGAATACTCTCTAGAGCACCAGGAGAAGAGAGTACTGTCAGGAAATGAATATATTAATTAAATGTTCTTCCTGCATGATCATGAGCATTAAGAAAATATTCTATGTCTTAATATGCCAGATCTGAGATACTCTTTCTCTTTTTTAATGTACAACCAAGAAATTTTTACATTTATAGCAGATAGTAGCTTAGTGATAGTAAAAAAAATAAGCAGCAAGGCATGTGCAATGTAAGCCTTAATTGGCAGGCCAGTTCAACACAACATCCAATTGCATCATCCATGCAATGCTATTTCAGCTCTAACATTCCACCTAAGCAACTTTTATATCCTTTGGCAACTTAAAGAGCTGAGCACTTCTGCTTGTAAACAGAATGAGTGGATGATGCTAGAAAAAGCTGCTGATGGAGTGGGAATCCTCCCTCAGGCCATGGTTACTGATGATCTGACTTGGCTGCTAAAGGTGGGGGTCCTCAGACGAGTGGCGTTTTCACTTAAAGAAAAAAAACGTAAAGACGAAATCTGACAAGCATGCCCTGTGAGCTAGGTAGACAGATGAGGTTTATCTGTGACTGTGGAGGTGATTGTAAAAGCTGACAGCAGATGAAACACGCTGAAATTGCAAACCTGGCACAAGATGAGATGTGACAAGGATTAGCTACAAACAAACCCACTAGTCCACCTGAGGTATTTTAGCTTAAAGGCTGCACAATTGACAGCTATAACATGCACTATTTATGGCAACTTGCATCATGAGAATTAATATTTAATAAAAATAATAATTTTAATTAAATCATGGTTGCTTTCTTAGTTATTGCACATACATTAAAAGTTGATCATTAACAGCAAGACATAATCACATGATCTTGACTTAAAATGTTGTTAAAATGGCATTAGTTGTTCAAATGGCATACTGGTAATGCTGTACACCAGCAGTGGGTTTAGGTAAGTGTGTGGAATTCACTGTGCCTTTTTCTGTACTTCAAAATCAAATGGATCCAATAATGCTATTTTTACTTCCACTAACTTTTTAACGTGATGTAATGCCAATGCCAGGGCTTGTCTTGCCCTCCAGACCTGCCACACTGATCCTCATGCTCTAATCCTGCTCTGTTCCTCCTGCTGTTTCATCTTTCTGATTATGACTCACCTCCTGTAGCTGTGGATAATCCTACATGGATAACTCAAAGACTTACACTTCCCCCAAACCGTTTATTTTCTACATGTAGTTTATTTGGTGTTTTATTTTTTTAATTGTTTTACTCAAATGTTTTGGCAGCAGGAATCTTACAACTGAATTTGGGATAGGATGGTGGCTGTGAGGAACTCACCACTATCTTGGTGTCTCGGACAGTGTTCTCAGGGATGGTGACCCAGTACTCTTCCTGTTCCCACTGTGGTGGTTGGTTGTGCATGTTGGTGATGATGACAGTGAGGTCCACTGAGCTGCTGAGATTTCCTCCATCTGTAGCAATGATTTGTTGACTGATCCGTGAGGTCTGATGAGACATGAATAGAAAGGGGATTAACACCTACACTGTGATTCGACTTTATCTAAAGCAAACCCCAGTCTCTTTATGGATGGGGAATTGGTTTTTAATGAAAGCTGGAGAACATAGGCAGTATGCTATTTCCATTAGAGCTAGATGCCTTTTTTTTTTTACTAGTAGTAGATTTTATGGCTTTGCTAAAAGATTATAACAATGGCAGAAATAATGAAAAAAAATGACACCATTATTCATTGGACAATGGCAATGTAACTTCAAAAGTACAGTGTGCAGCACAATGGCCTTGTCTCCATCTATATTTTACCTCCTGATTTGATTTTCAAGACCAAGGCCTTGTGGAACAAAGGGGCACTACACTTGTACTACATATTCCACATCATTTCATTCAAATTACTGTTGGATTAATAATGGAGAAGCACTTCTGAAGTTGAGTCAGCAGTAAAACTTCACTTAACACACTTTGAAAGACTGCCTCTTTTCAGGTCATGAAGAAAATGTGAGCCAGAGAGAGAGACAGGGAGAGAAGGAGAGAGACAGCGAGAGAGAGTAATAGAAGTTGTTTGTTTGAAGGCAGGTAAACTAAAAGTAGGTGACATCTCTTAGCTCTCCAGCAGTGATCCGTTCTGACAAATGTGATGTGGGGAGTTCGGCTGAGTTAATGGAAAAAATGGCCCAGACCTACACATCCATAATGACCTGCACTGAAATAATCACTGTAGAAGGCGAAAAGAAGGTAGGAGGCATCAGCAAGCAAAATTAGAGAGAAGGGGGTTTAATGCCTTCAACCTTTCGTTACCTTCCCAACAACTCCTCAAGCCCTGCTTAAATCTAGACAAGTTAAAAGCAAAAAGGTGTTGAATGTGAACTCAGCATTAATAATTCACTGCGTGTAATGCTTCACCTGAGGTACTCCTCTCCCACCCAGCCTCTGTCTTATTGTCGGCAGTGATTGGTATATGTGTGGGTGTGCGAGAGCGGGGATTTGGGTCTCTTTAAAAGCTCTGCCGAATGGGGAGAAAATCCATGATCCACACTCCTGCTCTGACACTCCACAATGCAACTAATTCATCATGGCTGCTGCTGCAGCTTGCCTGGCCAAATCGTGCTGTCAACATCATCTGAGTACAGCCTGTCTCTCTGTCGGTGTGTGTGTGTGTCCACAGATCCTTCTTAATGTCAGACAGTGAAGCCTGAGGTTTTAAATAACCTGCACAGAAATGACAGAGCTAGCCACTGCTAGGCTGAGAAACACAGGGATAAGACATTTCTGCACAAGCAAAACAACAGGAACACACCACACACACGTGCTCGCATACACACACACACGCATGCAGGCCCACATACATGCACACAGAGCAGAAACAAAGAAGAGAAGCAAAAGAAAGTATAAAAAGAACACAGTGCTGAGACAGAAAAACTGAGCAAATGAAAGATACGAGGAAAAGCATTGCTCATAAATATGTTTAGAGGAAATTGGTGGAAAATCAGAAACAGATCTCTGTGAATGTATTTATGCATGAGAGAATACAATTGTTTCTTCTGCTGGCACGTTTGTATGTCTATATATACAGACATGGCTGAGGTATTCTTCTGGAATGTGTCATGTTTAATATGCAAATGCTGACAGAATAAACAGACTGATATGAGCGACAGCCTCTGTGCTGGATACCAAACTGAGAATATGCTGCTTTCTCAAACTAGGTGAGAGAGAGAGAGAGAGAGAGAGAGAGAGAGAGAGAGAGAGAGAGAGAGAGAGAGAGAGAGAAAACATGGTTCTGGGCTTCTTCAACAGTAAGAGTAGAAGGTAAAATGTTCATGAATCTCTTCAATGTTCTCCATATTTAACTAGCTCACTAAGGTTGATTTAGATTTGGTGTGTAGTGAGGTGTAATGTACCTTGAACACTACTACTGTTAAGCAACTTGACAATTCAACCTCACTCTGGCTTCAATACATCAAGATATGGAGTCAAACCACCACTAAGAAGCTTTTTCATGAGGCCTGTAAATTGTGGTATGTGAATTGCACAACGCACCTGTGAAATGGGGTGATTAACATACACCCATCCTGTGCTCGGGTTGATGCGGAAGTAGGCAGGGGTCTGATGAGTTAAGGAGTATGTGATGGCTGCGTTGGTGCCCTGGTCATCATCGTGGGCCGCTGCCCGCAGAAAGCTGGTGCCCACAGGGGTGTCCTCTCTCAAGAAGTCTGGCACAGGAAGAGTTAATGTGAACACAGGTATCAGAAAACAACAACACCATCTGTCTGAATGTCTACTGCTGTCACACCCATACTGCAGTGCAAATGAATGCGTTCCTCAGAAACGTTTCAGCCTCCATGTTAAATACTTCATGAGCCAGTTCCCATAAGTCAGCACTGCTTTTAATATGATGAAAAGGAATTCTGACATCAAACTTATCGGACACATATTTGAGCACATCATAAACAAACACGTCTATTAGAAGCGCTGTAAAAAAAAAAAACTCTTCTCCTCCATTCCCAGTTACTTTAAAGGATTCTAACATTGACTTCAGATGATGTAGTGGTGCTGAGTTGTGGCTGCTCAGACCCACCTTTTTCAAATTGCTTTACAGATTTAGTATTCAAGCCGAACACACCCTTTTAGACTCTGTGGTTTGAACATGTGTCAGGTCTCTGTGATGTGATGTGAAGTAAAAGGGGCGAATGTTTAAGTAAAGGTCAATGCCTGAGTGGAGAGTTAATCACCACCTCTCTATTCACTAGCCTGTATCTAATGAAAGATCATAGGGAGTATGTGTTTTCCTTCTGTATACACAAAATATAGCCTGTAAATATCAGCCCTTCATAGCATTATAAAAGCCCTTAAAGATATAGCACAGGTTACAATTCTGAAATAAATCAACAGGCAAGCTTTGTGATTAAACTAACAACATCACTGGGATCTCATCACAAACAAGGCAGGGATTGCATATGAGACAAACCAGTAACTAGAACAGGGTGTGTTGGTGATTAGGTAGCATGGTCACAGTGATTGCTATATCTTACATTGATAGCGACTGTTTTCAAACTTGGGGTTGTTGTCATTTTGGTCCCCGATGAGTATGGTGATCTGACAGATGCCGATGAGCGGCTCCTCGGCCTGATCTGTAGCTGTGACGGACAACGTGTATTCTCTTTGCCTCTCCCGGTCGAAACTCACTGCTGTGCTGATCACCCCTGCACATCATATCACAACACACAAACACACACACACACACACACACACACACACACACACACACTGCTCAGTTAGTCTGGAAATACATTCATTTACATTTGCATTCAAATCACGCACTGCATTTTGTATTCAGATGTGCTTCAAATGACTAATTTATATGATCTAAATGATTAGTAATATTTTAAGTTGGTTTATTTGTGCGAGTTTTATTATGACGTTCATTCTCACAACTCATTTTGTAATCTAGTCCAAACAAAGTTGTAAACCATGTAAACTATCCACTTTAAACTGGTGTGTCATGAGCCCACAAGAGTAGGTCACAGGATACTTATTCCTCTCCATCCAAAAATTCTCTTTTATTTTTTGTAACCTTACAGATCTTACAGTGGTGTGCTATTATTTTCACGGATATCTGGCATTTTCTGCTCTCACATGGCGCTGGAACAGTGACCCATAAGCCTACACAGTATTTCTCACAGCAGTTTTTACAGACTGGTCTTGAGCATGGTACATTAACTATAGTATGATTTTCACACTGGAAAGCTATGTATTTTATGTGCTTTGTTAATAGCAAATAAAACTTATGAAGCCTTTAAAACTTAAGCCTTACACATAATTACACTTTGTTTTTAATTAACATAATTAAAAACCAAAAATATGATCAGCTTTTACATTAGTACATGCGTATTATAACTTGTCAAGGATGTGAACTATGAAATTTATTTTGTGAGATAAATTAAAAGGATAAAAAACAGCTTTTGGGTTAATTTGTTCCGTAATACATTTAAAATGATAAATTCTATAACTGTTACAATGAAGTTTAATAGGAGAAAAAAATAAAAGGATCTCAAACATAAGGCATAATGGTCAGATTTTATTGTTAGTGCCTAAAAGAGCAAGATCTTTTTTCTCAGTTTAGAATATTCAGCATTGTTTAATGTTATATTAAAGAGAAATCCAACAAAGAAGCATTGAACCAGCAAAACTTGGACTCACAGTTATGACAGAGACTCAACTTGACTAGTTAGCGATGTATAAGATGACAAGCACAATGGTGTTGATGGTGGTATTAGCTTGTTGAAGTTTCAAGTAGCTGAACAGCATGGTGGATAATGTTGGAAACCGTTAACCAAAGTGAAAACAGAACAACATCATGATGAAGCAAGTTTAAGTCAGGGTCAATGAATTTCTTCCACTTCCACTCCAACCTTGGCAAACCATGTCTGCATAAACATTCCTTTGTGCACAGTGGCATTGTCATGCTGGAACAGGTCTGAGCCACTTAGTGTCAGTGAAGGGAAATTCTTGAAATGCTACAGTATTCAAAGACATTGTAGACAATTGTGGGCTTTCAACCTTGTACCAGTAGTTTGGGGAAGAGCTCCATATGCTATAGGTGTGAAGGTTAGTTGTCCAAA
Source organism: Hemibagrus guttatus (assembly GCA_033459395.1). NCBI lineage: Eukaryota > Metazoa > Chordata > Actinopteri > Siluriformes > Bagridae > Hemibagrus > Hemibagrus guttatus. The sequence goes on from JAUCMX010000003.1 coordinate 12,918,564, forward strand.
TACATTTGGCCATTTACAAAAAACTGGATTGGAGGCTGGGACAGAAGCAGCACTACTTGAAAAAGCTCATATCAGCCATTGTTGTAGCCGTACTGGTTTTGTGTTTTTCATGCCGCAAACACTGTTTTTTATTCTATATTGACAGATTAGCAAAGAACATGTCTAAAGAGCATATTGTAAAAAAAAATCACTACCCAGGTTTAAAATATATTAAATGTGTTCATGTTTCTTAATGTCAATACATTCAACAGCAACATCTAATGAATAGTAGCTAAAATTGTATTTGCTCGGACACAGCTTTATACTTTTTAGATGCAGGTGATTTACCTGTGTCAGGGTCAATGATGAACCCCGGTGAGGCTCCATCTCGTTGCATGATTCCGTACTTGACCTCTCCATTGACCCCAGTGTCAGCATCATGAGCTTGCACCCGCAGGACCACTGTTCCTGGTGGCTGATTCTCCAGCACCAGAGCATTCAAGCTGTAATTATGGCACTGAAAGAGAGCATGTAAGTGTTTACACAGGCTAAACAGAATTGCTAATTAATGAGGACATATACTTTCTCCCTTCTTCCCCTCCTTTTCCTTTCATCTTGGCCTCCATCTACTTTTCCTCATTCACCTCCTTCTCACATTATGCTTTCATGACCCACTCTACCATACAACACCCACCAGGGAGGCGATGTCGATGTGGGGCGATTAATTGACTAACTGGATCAATAGCAGGGCTAAAACACTGAATTAGCCCTAGCCTCTTTCAGCAGTTTACATTTACACACACACACAAACACACACACACACACACACACACACACACACACACACACACACACACACACACACACACACACTTTAGAGAAGGCACAAAGAGCTTAGTGGGGATTATGGAGTTTAGCTAGGGAAAACATTTTAACTGATAGTCTGTAGCTGTAATCTATTGTGCAATTAGAAGCAGTGATAGCACCTGACTGCAAAGCAGCAGAGGTTTAATGTGTACAGAAGAAACAGAAGCAGTGGGGGCACTTTTTCTCAAAGCAGGCAAATTTTCTATCCAGTGGCCTGGTTCGATTGCTCCACCTGCATGAGCAGCAGTGGGCAAATCCTGGTCAGGCGAGCAGAGACAGGAAGCGTGACTGGAGAAGGGCCAATTGTTGCCTCTTGGGCACACTTAGTGCTCCTCTTTCATATGCATCCACAGTGCCGGGGGCTAATTTCTGCTCTGAAATATTCATGGAGAGCAGCAACGGAGCGGAAGCTTGGTCAGCTCTCTGCTGATCGTACTCTCCCGACACACTACAGAGACTCTGCCCGTTCATCCGAGCATCACAAGCCTCAGATCTCCTGCTGCCAGCTGTCTTTCTCTCTCCCCTCATCTCTCCAGTGCCCAAATTCACAAAAAGTCATCTTTCATCCACATGTACACTTTCTATTTATCCTCTTCTCTCAACTCCTCCATCATTCTGACTCCTCTTGTTAGCTTTTACTCATGGACACACTAGATTGTAGGAGCTCATTCAATCATACTATTGCTCAGGCTTTCTTCTCTTGCTTTTACACCTTCTCATCCATCACTCTGATCCTTTCCTGTCCTCTGCTCTGAGCTACTGAATATGGGTCAACAGTAAAAAAGTGTTTGCAAAACACCAAAAACTAATATATTCTTATATATCCACAACTGAGATTAGAGTGTGCAGCTTTTTTAATGGCAAGTTTTATTCTGAACAAGTAAGTAATTTTGAACGACTGGCATCATGTAATATTCGTTCATTAATTCATTGTCTACCGCTTATCCGATCTTTTTTCAGATCACGGGGAGCCTGTGCCTATCTCAGGCGTCATTGGGCATCAAGGCAGGATACACCATGGACAGAGTGCCAACCCATCGCAGGGCACACACACACTCATTCACTCACTCATACAATCACGGAATCATGCAATCACACACTACAGACAATTTAGAGATGCCAATCAACCTACAATGCATGTCTTTGGACTTTGGGAGGAAATTCCCAAGGCACGGGGAGAACATGCAAACTCCACACACACACACACACACACACACACACACACACACACGGCGGAGGTGGGAATCGAACCCCCTACCCTGGAGGTGCCACTGTGCCCCTCATGTAATATTTATATAAAAATATTTCTGTTCTTTAAAGATGTCCTTCAATTTTTCCTTAAATACTTTTATCCTTTTAACCATTTAATGAGCAAGAACCTTAAAACCCTTTAATTAAAAAATAATTCATTAATATTTCCAAACACACTAAGGTTCAATTAACACTCCCCCCCCAAAATATGATATTTATTTTCAGTTTTAGAGTCTTTCTCGGGACACACTGCCTGTTTAGGGTATATATTTTAATCAAATTAAGGTCTTTTGGTGTTCGCTTGTTTAAGCGAGTCAAATATCTATGCGTCTGCTGTCTCACCTCCTCAAAGACAGGTTTGTTGTTGTTAACGTCATTAATGCCAACAATGACTTGTGCTGAGCTGCTGAGGGGCAGCGGGCCGCCGGCTGCATTGTCGTCAGTTGCTGTGACATTCAGAACATACTGAAGTCCGCGCAATTTAGGCGGAGGACTGCGGCGCAGCCTGATGATACCTGACACATGCAAAGCACAGAGCATGTTATTTCACAGTAAAAATCAAAAAGCTCTCCAATACTGATAAGGAGTTCCCTGTGAGGAAAATGGCTCTCATGAACCTCTATTTAAATGTAACACAGACAGCAGCTAGCTAGCAATAATTTATTATAGAGAAATGTGCAAAAGTGAACACAAACCTACACAAGCACAGGTCTTAGCTGCACAATAGGGAGCTATTGCTAGCAAATTGAATGTGTGGGGTTGTGACAGAAAGCAGCACAAATAATATTTATTTTCTCTGCAAAAATCCAGCATGATATAAATGAAAGAAAATCAAAAGAAGGAGGAAAAAAGGTCTCATTTATTACAAGTGTAAGAAAAATGTAATCTTCAATACATCTGTTGTAAACATGTTCATTCATCTCTTCGCACTGATACAGATGTCTTGAGCGCAAGATATTACAGTTTGTATAACGGGAATCCCTCTGCCTGAGCTCATACTTTTAGAGGCAAGCTGTAGGTAGATTGTTTGAATGCTTTTGCTAGCTGCATTAATAGCTAAAGCAGAAGGAAGCAGAATATCTGCCAAAGACATAAAGACTCAAATATTCATATTTTCCCCTTGTGATAACCACTAACTATTTTTTGTAAAACCATTTTCTAGAAAAAGGTAGAAAAAAAGACCATTTGTATTTTCCTCTTAATATCTACCACACCAGGTAACAATGCACTCTGCACATCCTTCATCACTGATCATTATCTTGGGCACATCTACCACAAACCGTATTCTGATAAATAGCCCCCACGGTTCGACTGACTAGCAATTCGTCCCCATGAGCTCCATATCACTTGGTTGGTCGCAGTGAGAATTCACAATGAGTGTTAGATGCATGTGAGTGATGTATTCTGGGTATTATAGTGAGAGAATGTTCGTGCGAATATACACCTTAATAAAAACAACTCATAAAATTGTCGAATTTGCCAAAGCACTGAGGCTGAGAGATCCAATACTGTGATACAGAATATTATATAACATGACAAATAACAATAAACACTATCATTAGACGTTAATCATCATTACTCATCAATGCTTACACGTTACATCATTACACATTAATGCTCTTGTTGAATATTTATTGTCTTATTGTTTGACCAAAACAACTCTTTCTAAACCCCATTCCTGTGAGGCTGTAAGTGTGTGTGTGTGTGTGTGTGTGTGTTTGAATGTGAAGAGGTCATGACCTCCAATACCCACCTTTCTGGTTGTCCAGCTCAAAGTTACTGTCTTCATTCCCCCCAGTGATGGCATATGTCACCCCATCCCCATCTGGATCCTTGGCATGCACGATGGCCACCAGAGTCTCAGGACCAGCGTCCTCTGACAGGAAGGTCTTATAGCTGCAGACGGCAACAATGAGAAAGAGAGATGTGGAGAGATCAGGCTATGCACATCACAGACCCACCATCTGTTTCCTCTGAAGCATGTCCCAAACCACTCACAAAAAACCCACGCAGTCTCTTCTCTCGGCTGCTGACCAGCACAAATCCCTCTAGTTTCTTTATGGTGGTTTTATATTGTAACTATTCTTAAATCTAAACTTGACCTTTACTGAACCTACACAAAATCAAAAGGTCAAAAACAAGGTTTGTATCTGTTATGTCTGCCAGTAAAAGTTGCATTAAATATTGATAAATTAAAAGAAGACCTTCAGAGCACAAAGATAATGAATGTGCCAGTGTTGTCATCAATTGAAAGGTGCAAATGTACTGGAAATCAGTCTGATCTTGTATCCATGTCTCACTTGTGACAGTACAATCAATAAGTGACAGAAAAAACATGAAGACAGTCCATCACAATCCTGCCACCCAACTACTATTGTACCTGATGCCCAGCCTTCACCTTGCAAGTGGTGTGCTAAGCATGACTCCATGTCTCCATTTAATCCTAACAAGTGTACATGAGTGTCCTGGTTACACGGTACCAGCCTTGTGCAGACGCCACTCCAGGACATGGTTCCAGGGTTAGTGCTGATAACTTTCAAAGGAGTCTTTAAGCTCATTGTCTGAACTCTTCACTTAGATATGTGCACCAAAGCTCCCTAGCCCTGAGGTTCACTAAAGTACACAAGCCCCTTCACCATGACAAGATCTCAATCCACAATTGGGACAAAACAAAAATAAATCTGCCTCACCTACATGCTGCAATGCTGTGCATTATTTTTGGGTTTGATTTACAATCACAGGAACAAAGTTCACTTTCTCTCACACCCATCATCTCCTCTTTTATTTGTCCTGTTCCTATACTGACATACTGAAATGCATATCTGGTGAATCAGCAGCTCCTCTCTGCTGTTGTCATTCCACTGAATCTGCTCAAATGACTGCTTCTCATAGTAGCTACTCTCAGGAAATGCACGCCCCATCAAGTTTGATGCCAGCCTGCCTGCTGCTGCCTACTGGGTCCTACCCTAAAGCATCAGAGTGAGAAAGACTGAAATGATCAGAACTACCAACTGCAACAAAGTCAAAGATAATTAGATGAGACAGAAGGGAAGTTAAAGAATATAACGTAGACAAATTCATAAACGACATTCATAAAAAACACTTTTGACAATCCGTACAAAGTACGTTTGCATGTAATTTAAATTGTCAGTCTACTCTTTAAAAAAGATATAAAAAACACAGAAATATGGTTATATTGGACAATTTCAACTTCACTATTAAGAACTGTGTACTTAACAGAACATCTGAAAGCATCCCAAAACTTAAAGACTTGCAGCATGCAAGTAAAATTCAGATTGGGAAAGTAACACAGTGTTGTAAAATTCTCAAATCTGAACGTGCTAATTAATTTTCAACAAAAGCATGGCTCAGACAGCAGCTCTAGCAGCAGTTTATTTAGAATTTTTGGAAATTTTTAAACATATTTAACATGTACATACACAGTCTGGGTGAAGACAGGAGCCTCATCATTGACGTTGGCCATGCGGATGCGGATGGAGGCGGTGCCTGTGCGGGAGGGTGTGCCCTTATCTACAGCCACCACCACACACTCATACATGTGATTGGGCCTCTCATAATCCAGCTTCCTGCTGGGGCTAACTACACCTTGAGATGAAACGGCAAAGTCCTGACTCTGGATGAAGTAGGATATCTCTGCATTCAGACCTGTGTCACAGTCTCTGGCCAGCACTGAGAGAGAGAGAGAGAGAGGAGAGAGAGAGAGAGAGAGAGAGAGAGAGAGAGAGAGAGAGAGAGAGAGAGAGAGAGGATGGATGAAGAGTAAGCAAGTAAGCTATTGGTTTAATAGCTAGTAGCTAATTCGTACACATATTTGTCATAATTTTTCAAGTCCCACACAGAATAGACATGAATTAAGGTGAAAATTGTGTCTCTCAAACAGACACAAAATTGTGTCTTTTAAATCACTTTTTTTTTTTAGCATAAGCTTATAGTTTCAGGTTGACTTTTTTTCATTTATCCACATTAATGTTTCATGCTGTATATAGTTTGATTTGACATTTCTGATCTGCATAGAAATCTACCATAAACAATTTGCATTCACACACTTTTTAAAAAATAGATTCAATCCCAGAATAACTTCTCAGTCATTATATATTCTTAGGTTAATATCATTGTAGGACCTAGATGTTAAACTGTACGTCTGTTACAGATCCAGCATCAGGTAAACAGTTGAACAAGTGTCTAGGGGCATTTCTGCATTTGAATATGGAAATATTATAAAAATTCAAATATTTTTAAAATAGTGATACTGGTTCTGATGGTCCCTGTGCATATGTATGCGAGTTTCACTGGTCTTGCATGAGCCCAAGGATCCTCATTTTGTGGCTGTGGTCTGTTGGATTTGTAGACTCTTTTTTTAATTAAGTACTCTCATGTTAAAAGAGTCGATATTAATTAAAACTATGTCACGGGGGCCAATTCTTTATTTGATAAATTTAAGAGGCCATCTGTCAGTGGCAGGCGAGAAAGAGGCTGTTGACTGGTGCAGATCAAAAGTAAAATTCGAAGATGGCTTTGCAGTCATTAGGCAATGAGCCAGAGGCAGAGTCCTGCTTCATTCTACCTCAGGCAAGCTGTCACTGCACCCAGCCAGCACACTCATTTGGTAGCGGCAGATGAAGACCCTCTAATCTCCAAGGCAAATAGAGCTGTGTGCCTACAGCTGTGGTAACATACACACACACATACACACATCATTTGCAGCGTTTTCTCGCTATTTCTCTGCATGCAGACTGGTTGTGGACTGAAAGTGTTTTGTCAGGAACAGGATTCAAACAGACAGTTCATTAAAACACAAAGCCTGATAGCAAATCTCTGCAGGCTGTTATTTCCATTTTTAATCCATGTGTGTGAGGACCTGGGTTCACAGCTCTGGATAATTTAAAAAGTCAGTTCTTCGCCTGTGCCAGTTTGACGTTATGCTAAATCCTTGCCAAGAAAGTTTTCATGCGATAATTGGAGCGTCTTGCACTTCTCTTCCTGTTAGCTCCTATTAATGGTCCACACCCAATTTACAGTATAATCCCAATTTAAGGTAAACAACAACAATAATCTTCCTTCCCCTCGGCTCAGCTTTACTGTGCAGTCAGTAAGTGCTTTGTGCTTATTCGTTTTTCTTTTCACACAACAGAACACATTTCGATAAGTAAATACAAGTTCCATCTGCTGTTTATGTGAATCTGCTGCTTCCTCAGTGTTGAGAGAGAGTTAAAAAAAACGCACATGCGCACACACACACACACACACACACACACACACACCACACACACATACACACACACACACACACACACAAACACAGAGCATATAAAGCTGTTTCCAAAGCCGCAACTAAAAGAGAAGACGTCAGCCGAATCAGAGGCAGGGTTCGGTCTGTTTGTATATGGAGCATAGCAAGTGCAATAGCTAAAAAAAGAGGCAATGTTTCTGCTCTGCATGGCAATATGGGAACATAACTGAATTTCATAAACGTGGTTGGCATCCTGGATGTGTGCAGCTGCTTCACAAGACATGTATACTTTTTAACTCCCAAGCTTCACTTTGTTTTCGAGGCTCTGGCTGGTGCAAAACAAGGCAAAAATAAAGAACATTAATCATCAGGAAAGTATTCAATAATGCAGTAGAAACAAAACAGTGGACATTCTAAGGTTTCGATATCAGAACAGTCTCTCAATCTCCTGATGGCTGATCTCAAAGCTCTTTACTAGCTACTTAATTCTCAGATAACCATCAGAGATAAGAATGTTAATACAGTCACTGATGTGTGCAGACATGGGAGATAACACACACATTCCTGAACATACACACATACCTTTTTTTTCTGTCCCTGTGCTTGTGCATTTTGCACTTGTGCATTTTTATGCCCATTTCCCCATGTTTAATGTTTGCGTCAACATGTATTTAATGTGTAATGCATCTCTTGGGTCTTCTATCCTTCTTAATCAAATCACAGCATCCATTTTTCGGAATCTCTAAAACACTGTCCATTACAGTGATAGGATCATTGCGCAAGACTCCACCATTAGCATCAGTGTTTAGCAGAGTTCACAGTCCTCTCTGACTTCCTTCACATCATCTTCCTCTCAGCCGCTCTAATTTGTCGCACTCTAATGAGCATGATAAACAAGCTAGATCATTCACCAGGGAAAGGCAGAATACTCCAAAAAAAGTATTCAGACTGAAAAACTGAATACACAAATAAATAATAAATCTTAAATATGTTTAATAAGCATTGGGTGGTGACCTGGGCTTAAAATGGGATCAGGTGCTGCTAACAAAGTGAGATGCAGTAGTATTTTAGCTCGCAGAATCACTATGAAAACAAACCATTAAATCTCTCAATTAACTATTATAGTTGTTGATTTTAGATACAGTACAAAATAAATATTTGGAGGACAAACCTGCTTTGGATGATTTTGCTTTTGTCTATTTTCTATTTATTCTATATTTTCAGACGAAATTCAAATTTGTCTAAATTTGTAGGCTTTGCCACTTCACCTTTAGTTTTGGGTTGAGGCTAATGAACCAGTGCCCCTCTATGAACAACTCCTATGTCAATGACAGTAATTCTCTTGTAGTGTCTTAAGTATCTTCACAACCTTATAGTACATAAAGTAGGCCTCCTGGTGGTCCAGCGGCAGGATCCCGCGCTCTCATTGCCACGGCCCAGGTTTAATTCCCGGGCAGAACGCTAACCCAGCCACTGAAGAGTTAACTCTCCGTGCCGGTCCTAAGCCGTGTTTAAATGGAAGGGTTGCATCAGGAAGGGCATCCGGCATAAAACCTGTGCCAAATCAGAGAATGCGGCCCAAAGGATCCACTGTGGCGACCCCAAACAGGGAAAAAGCCAAAAGAACAACAACAACAACAACAAAAAATAGTACATAAAGTAAGTAGTGTCTTGTTTTTTTTTTCTTTTTTAAAAAAGCACTTTTTAAACTGCATCTATCGCTCTGCTGCCTGCCACTGAAAATGTGAGAAAAACTACTCAACTTCTGCTATTTAAACATTTTTTAAATCTGTACCATTAGTACTTACAAGCTGAACAGGTTTATTCCAACAGCATTTAAAAATTAATTTTATGTCAAAAGTATAAAAATCTTTAAAATTCACACTCTGGTGTTTGACCACGCTAAATATTGTACTAAGTATGTTTTTTACATGGCTGGCCATAGACAACTCCTATGTCAGTAACAGTAATTCCCATATAGCACAAAAAGTAACTTTTATATATAAAGTAACTTATTTAAACTTATTTTTACATTTAAAATGTAAAAATTTCCTGATTTCTTATTTTTTTGCATGTTTGTCACACTTTAATGTTTCAGATAATCAAACACATTTAAATATTAGTCAAAGATAACACAAGTAAGCACATCATGCAGTTTTTAAATGAAGGTTTTTTTATTAAGGGAAAACAAAATCCATAACTACATGGCCCTGTGTGAAAAAGTATTTGCCCCCTAAGCCTAATAACTGGTTGGTCCACCCTTAGCAGCAACAACTGCAATCAAGCATTTTCCATAACTTGCAATGAGTCTGTTACAGCGCTGTGGAGGAATTTTGGCCCACTCATCTTTGCAGAATTGTTGTAATTCAGCCACACTGGAGGGTTTTGAGCATGAACCACCTTTTTAAGGTCATGCCACAGCATCTCAATGGGATTGAGGTCAGGACTTTGACTAGGCCACTCCAAAGTCTGCATTTTGTTTTTCTTCAGCCATTCAGAGGTGGACTTGCTGTTTTTGGATCATTGTCCTACTGCAGAACCCAAGTTCGCGTCAGCTTGAGGTCACAAACAGATGGCCGGACATTCTCCTTCAGGATTTTTTTGGTAGACAGCAGAATTCATGGTTCCATTTATCACAGCAAGTCTTCCAGGTCCTGAAGCAGCAAAACAGCCCCAGACCATCACACTACCACCACCATATTTTACTGTTGGTATGATGTTCTTTTTCTGAAATGTGGTGTTACTTTTATGCCAGATGTAATGGGACACAGACCTTCCAAAAAGTTCAATTTTTGTCTCGTCAGTCCACAGAGTATTTTCCCAAAAGTCTTGGGGATCATCAAGATGTTTTCTGGCAAAACTGAGATGAGCCTTTATGTTCTTTTTGCTCAGCAGCGGTTTTCGTCTTGGAACTCTGCCATGCAAACCATTTTTGCCCAGTCTCTTTCTTATGGTGGAGTCATGAACACTCACCTTAACTGAGGCAAGTGAGGCCTGCAGTTCTTTGGATGTTGTTGTGGGGTCTTTTGTGACCCCCTGGATGAGTTGTCGCTGCGCTCTTGGGGTAATTTTGGTCAGCCGGCCACTCCTGGGAATGTTCTCCACTGTTCCATGTTTTCGCCATTTGTAGATAATGACTCTCACTGTGGTTCGCGGCAGTCCCAAAGCTTTAGAAATGGCTTTATAACCTTTTCCAGACTGATAGATCGGTAGGTTTGTGACCTCAAGCTGACGCAAACTTGGGTTCTGCAGCAGGACAATGATCCAAAACACACCAGCAAGTCCACCTCTGAATGGCTGAAGAAAAACAAAATGAAGACTTTGGAGTGGCCTAGTCAAAGTCCTGACCTCAATCCCATTGAGATGCTGTGGCATGACCTTAAAAAGGTGGTTCATGCTCGAAAACCCTCCAATGTGGCTGAATTACAACAATTCTGCAAAGATGAGTGGGCCAAAATTCCTCCACAGTGCTGTAACAGACTCATTGCAAGTTATGGAAAACGCTTGATTACAGTTGTTGCTGCTAAGGGTGGACCAACCAGTTATTAGGCTTAGGGGGCAAACACTTTTCCCCAAAGGGCCATGTAGTTTTGGATTTTGTTTTCCCTTAATAATAAAAACCTTCATTTAAAAACTGCATTTATGTGTTTACTTGTGTTATCTTTGACTAATATTTAAATGTGTTTGATTATCTGAAACATTAAAGTGTGACAAACATGCAAAAAAATAAGAAATCAGGAAGGGGGCCAACACTTTTTCACAACAATATATCTTCAATATATCTTTTTCTATTGATACTGTATCCGTTGTTCAGGTTAACACTAGCATTGCGATTATTTACTGTTCAATATTACTAACATGTAGTAGTGTTCTAGTAAAATAAAAAATTAATTGTTCACCGTAAAATTTGGATTTTACAATTGAAATTAATCTGAATCGACTGGTGTCACATCTACACAGGAGTCAGTGTCTAACTCCATGCCCGAGAGTCCAGCTTACAAACATGACCACCATGGACCACAAATCCCAACACACACACACACACACACACACACACACACACATACACACACACACACACACACACACACACACACGCGCAATGAACCAATTACTGATTATGTGCACCTGGTTTCAATCACTCGCACACCCTGTACATCCAGATGGAAATTCAGTTCATTGTGAAGTGTTGTGTTTACTGTGCATGCGTCTCTGCTTTCTGATCTGGATTTGCCTCTATGGAATTTTATTGTTTTTTTTGTCTCATGTTCTAGATTTGTTTGGCTGTCCTTCCTTCCTTCCTTCCTTCCTTCCTTCCTTCCTTCCTTCCTTCCTTCCTTCCTTCCTTCCTTCCTTCCTTCCTTCCTTCCTTCCTTCCTTCCTTCCTTCCTTCCTTCCTTCCTTCCTTCCTTCCTCCTTCCTCCCGCCCGCCCTCCCTCATCTTCTAAACTGTGTTGAACAAGTTTAATCCACATCAGCTAATACAATTAGTTTTGTCTCAAAAGTGTAAAAATATTTAAAATGCACACTCCGGTGTTTGACCACGCTAAATATTGTACTAAATATGTTTTTTACATGGCTGACCAAACAAAACATGTACAGCCATCCATCCAATGGAGCGTACCATTTCATATAAATGATAAATGAAACCACAAAACCGTGAATTTATTTTTGCCACTCCAGTTACCTAATGTTGTGTAGATTAGATTCAGTCAAGTGTTTTATGAATAATATGATGATTCCGGCTGTCTGCTAATATAAACTGGAAAATGTATTTCGCTAGCTAGCTAGACACTAGACTAAAATCTAGACTCAAATGACTGTAAAATATTTAAATGGATCCTGTATCATGGCCTGGAATGAGAGAATTGCTTATAGAGCAAAATGTAAAGCAAGTTAAAGTAGGTCAAGTATTAACCACAGTTCTCATGATACGATTTAATTAGATTTATGCCTTAAACTTCGTTATACTTATTTATATTTGCAATGTAAGTGATTTTTGTGTGAAAGTGTTTAACTGTCATGTTTGTATTGTATTTATTCTTGTAAAGCAAAGCTAGTGAAGTTCTTCAGATAAAACCCCTTTTCCTGAACCTTTGATTGCGTTATATTTTCTGCCCTACATGTGGAGCTGTGAGGTGTAATGAGTTTTTTCTTAATTGCAGGGCTGTATTAAGCACGCTCACACCCACAAACACTGCACCTGCCGTAATACCAGGAACACCACAGGAGAAACACATACTTAGAGATCGCCTAATGACTGTGTGTGTTCACTGAGGGTGAATGAGAACTACTGAATTCCTGGATGATTTTCTATTTTGCATAAAAAGTAAGCATTAAAGAAAACAACAGAAAGGACACAATTGATTTTTTCTGACCATATAGTACACATTTATAGAAGGGTGGTTATTTATAATCACACTCTCCAGTGTCACATAGACAAGGATGGGCTCTGTTTGAGTCTGGGTCCTCTCAAGGTTTTTCCTCATATTTTCTCAGAAAGTTTTTCCTTGGCACCATCATTTTTGGCTTACTCATTAATTATTATACAATTTAAAATTAATTATAAATTTAATTATTTCTATCCTGAACTACTTATGAGAAGCTGCTCTGTGACAAAGAATACAATTGAATTGAATACAAATGAATTGAAGTAGTGGATATGGTAATTCAGCATGTGACAAAACTACAGAGCATTTAAGAACATTTTCACATTATGGCTTTATTATACAAATATAATGCTAGTTGTGTTTTATATAGTAGTAATGTGTAAAAGTACAAAACTATTTTTGAGTCTTGCTGCAAATGCCACGACATTGGAAGTCTGTACAAACTAGACTTACTCAAAGTTTTGTAACTATGAAACTTTTGTAAAAACAAAAAAACAAAAAGGATTTGTTTTTGATGAAGTGAGCTGTGGAAAATGTACATATTTCCCCATGTCCTTCACTCACCCTGCAGTAAAGATGTTCCAGGTGGTGTTGTCTCTGGAATATTGTCTCGGCTGTAGATGGAATGCATGAACTCTGGAGTGCAGTCATTCTCATCTGTGATATGCACCACCACCTGCAGAGACAAGCAGAGAAACAGAGATGTCTTTCAAATAAAAGAACTGAAGACGAGCGTAAAGGGAAATAATTAAAAAAAAAAATGCTGGATTAAGCATCTTCTGAAGATCTTATTGCTGCTCTATAATTGAGATCATTGTATATTTTCTACATGTACTGCATGTGAATGTGCATGCAGCCAAGCTGATGTTAGAAGGATTGAAATGGTAATTCTTTAACACTGAAAGTATGACTGTGGACAATTGCTTGAATAACAGTGAGAAGAGTATAAAAGTGAAAGAGTTAAAGAGTTTGGGTTGAAGAGAGATGAAGAAAATGGGTAGAAGAAAAAAAAGTAAAAGAGAAATATAATATCCAAATATAAAGGTAGAGAGAGAGAGAGAGAGAGAGAGAGAGAGAGAGAGAGAGAGAGAGAGAGAGAGAGAGAGAGAGAGAAAGATGGAGTGTGTTAGTCATGCTGAGGACAGTGTCCCAGAGCCCAGCTTATCTATAAGGAACAGCGCTGCCAAAAGGGAAGTAAAAGTTCTGTGACACACACACACACATTACCATCCTTCTGAGGACCTTTCACTGCTATAATTAAAAACTCACGGGCACAAATCTAGATCATCCTCCTTTTTTAAGCCTGAAATTATACAATTATTATAGGTATTATATATAAAATATTATACCTCCATCACCTAGTGGCAGAGGCATAAAAAGGCTTGTTGTTCCCACAAAGTCATAACTACCATATATTGCTTGGTTTGTGGTGATATTTGTTCTGCACCAAGATATAAAAACCTGAGCACACCCACACCCACACAGTTGACCACTGCAGATACACTTCCTACACTGTTGTTTCTTGTCTCTGTCAGGGAGAGACAGTAATGACTCTAGTCCTCCGCTCTCTGCTTGTAGAAGAGCTATTACTGCTAATAAGAGCTGCGAGTGCTTAAACCAGATTAAGAGCCTTAGTAGGAGTGAGATCTCTGTTAAATATTTATGTCTCACTAAGAGGGCACCGACACTCTCTGTCTACTGGACAGCAATCAGACACGGAGCAAGAGAGAAGAGGCTTGTAAACAGATGGTGTGGGTGTCAGTGACAGCCAGTGATAATGTCAGAGCAAAGCTCTTAAAGAAAATTCATCAATGCCCTATGAACAATCAGTATCAAGATTTAAAACAGCACTGTGGTTTGGTTGGCATGTGATTTTGGTTTGGGCATTTATCCTATTTGTTAGTAGTGTCCTGCTCTAGCTGGAGACAAATAAATAAAATCACCTGCCATCACTGTTCTCAGATTAAGAAGTGAAACTAGGTTAAACAACAAAAAAAAAAAACAGTTGTTGCTATTACTTTTGTGACCTAAATTAAGAAACACTCATATCTGATTATGTATTGTTATTTACACTACTGGAAATGCTCGCACTGTCATGGCCAGGGTTTGATTCATGGGCAGAGAACCAACCCAGCCACTGAGGGGTTAACCCTCTGAGCCGGTCCCAAACCCGGATAAAATGGGAAGGTTGCGTCAGGAAGGGCATCCAGCGTAAAACCAGTGCCAAATCACAATATGTGGTTCGGATGATCTGCTGTGGTGACCCCAAACAGGGAGCAGCCAAAGGACAACAACAACAATAACATTTACACTACTGAAAATACAAGCCAGTCCCAAAAAAGGTTGTTTGGTTCTCTGAACCATGTCTGGCTTCAGCAGCAGATCCATGTCAGTGGAAAATGGGGAACACATTGTGTGTACATACACACATTTCACAACAAGGGTTAGTATACTTAGAAATCTTCTACCGCTATAAGCCTGCAGACGTGCCCTGACACATGAGGTTGTGTACAGTGAACAGTGTGTTCCACACCACTAGCAGCACACATATATAAAGTTGTTCAGCAGTTCTTTTGATAGCTCTTAGGATCATAAAAGTGAAACATTATATTGTAAGGATCTAGGTATAGATCCAGAAGGATGTCTTTTTCAGCGCTTGACTGTCTACAAACATGTTCAATTACAGTCAGTGACGAACAGAAGAGAGAGTTCTCTGTTGGACAAGTCAGCCAAATGAACCAGTGCAGAAGAAGAGAAATGTGAAGACACACACAATCATACAGTATCACAGCTTTCAGGTTCTGCTCATTCCTACACAATATAATGTTTAAATAAGCCATTTAATTTTCGTTTTTGAATCGCAATCTGTTTACTGCTTTAATAATTAGTACGGTTTAAACTGATACTCCTAGGTGGTGTCACTATAGCAGAATGTTAATTAAGATATTTTTTCTCTGATACTGGAGCTTCTGGTTTTTATACACTCCTGTGATCACCTGGTATTGAAAGTTGTTTTTTTACTAAGGCACAGAAAGTGAGTGCAAGTAGTCAGTAGTTAGCTTTTGTGTTATGTTTGAGTGCAACTTTTATGATTAAGAAGTGTGCTGATGGTATAATGTGGTCAGTCAGGCTTGGGTGGCACTGGTTCTTCCTGTGCCTGCTTGTAGAACAGATTTCACTGTCATATCACCTACACACACACACACACACACACACCACACACACACACACACACACACACACACACACACACACACACACACACACACACACACACACACACACACACACACACACACACACACACACACACATTCCTGCCAGCAGCCACAGATGCGGGGTGTGAGTGTGTAATTGCTTCAGCCCTGCCAAGTGAGAGAAACAGACCCTTGTTATTAAAGATATTCTGCACACTACATGCTCGTACGTGTGTGTGTGTGTGTCCACCACGACACACACACTGCCTTAAATAAGTAGCCCAAGGGCTGGTACACACACACACACACACACACACACACACACACACACACACACACACACACACACACAGTACCAGCTATGTGCTCGTGAAGGTGGATAGAGAGTTGGGTGTCTAATTCAGCCATCTGGGTTCTCACAGGTGTGTGTATATATTTGTTCACCTCTGCCACATTGCTGAGCCCTGTGTCTGGTTCCGTCGTGCGGACTTGCAGGTGGTGGAGGTGAGGTCCGCTCTCATAGTCCACGGTGTGGGTCAGACTCAGAGCCCCGCTCTCTTGGTTTATACTGAACAGGTTTCCTGAGTTCACCAACAGCATGTAGGACAGGGACTTCCTCTGGAAAGAGACAGCCTGAATCACAGCCACCCTGCACACACACACACACACACACACACACACACACACACACACACACACACACAAAATTGAAACACTTGGGATAGAATAGGACATCAAAGGGCAATTCAGCATTTGGCTCATGCAGTATGAATTAAGCAGAATATGGAAATACTGCTAAGAGGAGAAGACAAACAAGCACGGAGGAGAAAAGGTGTAATTTCTTTATTAGGGGCCACTCTGTTTCATTTTATTCACACTATACGTGTGTTTGTATGTGTGTGTGTGTGTGTGTGTGTGTGTGTATGTATGTTGTGTTTAGCTGTCCTCTCCTCCTCCTCACAGATTAATATGCTCTGTTGTGTGCCATTGCCCAGAGGGGGCATACACACTGCTCTTCATGTTTATCCAAAACTTTCTTTTAATAAATATTTGAATTTGCATGTTCAAACTCACACTCTTTCAAATTCAGAGCCTGGGGACAAAAACACTGCATCTGCGTCCTGCGCTAACCCTCTACTCCCACTTCCTGCTTCTTATTATCCCTAGATTCTCTGCCTCCATCACTTCATCCCTCTATTTTGTCTTCATCTCTCTCCTCAAGCTCAGGCTTCACTGCTCCACAGGGCAGTAATGACACATAATGCTTTACTCACCCTCTAATGAGCACAAAACATTGAACAACCCCAAATGCACATGTGCATAATTATATCTGTATGCACAAGACACACACACACACAGGAAAGAGAGAGGAAACTCACGACTGGCCCACTCCGGTGCTCTCTGGGATGTAGATGGAGTAGGAGGTGTTGAAGAACTGAGGGGGACGCAAGCCTACCATTATGGCCACTGAGGCATGAGGACCCTTCCTGCCCTGAGTATCCACAGCTTGCACAGTCAGAGTGTACTCTTTACCAGGGCTCAGAGGTCGTCCTGTGGTCTTTACCTCTCCCAGGTTTCTGTCTACCTCAAAACAATCCTCACCGCCTGCAGCAAACACACACACACACACACACACACACACACACACACACACACACACACACACACACACACACACACACACACACACGGGTGGTTAAAAAAAAGCAGATGTTCTGTGGGTAAAATGATCCAATAATCAGAGATTCTGTAGATGATCACATCTTGTCAGAAGAGAATGGCCAGACTTATTCAGCCTGACATCAAGGTTATGGTAACTTAAATAACCACTCTTTACAATCATGGTGAACAGAAAATCATCTCAGATTACACACCATAATGTGCATTAAGGCAGATGGGCTACAAGAGCAGAAGACCACATTTCCACAGTTCCAACAGTACGTACAGACTTACAGATAATGATAATTTAAGGACTAAATTAAATTGAATTCTTTGGAAATGGTGTAAGTGTTTGAAAATAAATTTGAAACTTGAATGGCAAAGGGGTCCAAGAACCCTTCTGTCAGCTGCATGTGTGTGTGGCCTTCAAATCCTCCTCAGGATAACAAAAAAGACAAGAGTCTGTTTTAAGCATCATAGCCTGAAGCACAGTGCAGTGAGAAAGGATGAAGGGGAAAAGGATGAAGCACAGCTGTTGTAGCGGTGCAGAAGCCACAGCTGCAGATATACTGCCCCTCAGTTTTTTTCCTCCCAAACACCAGGGAATATACATCTGTAATGTGTTTTTTTCATAATAAGTATTCCAACAATTAAAGGATATACTGTACGATTTTATAACCTGGACACATATACCTGCTAATAGTTTTAACTTGGTAATGAAAATATTGCTGTTTCTACAATTGCAAAAGAAGCTAGACAGGAGGCTATGACAATATTGTATCTATATATGTAGAAGAATTTTATCAATTATGATCACATATTGCTGTAGTTGTATTGAAATTTTATCCTTGCAAATATAATGTCTTCTAACATTCATGTAGACAGCCTAATGAGGACCTGGGGATTAATAAACAGACATTAACATATTGATCTGAAAATGTTGTTTTCAGTTGGCAATGCAGTTGTGTTATTGTCTAATTATTGTTATATATGTTGCCTATATTCTCTTAATAATTTTTCATAATTGTTCTTTTATTGTCGTTATATTTAGATCCATAAATAAATAAGTGCTCTCAGTGAAAAAGAGGGTTGTATGGCAGGTGATATTTGCTGTTCTAAATCAGAGCTAAAGTTTTTGATCTGAAACACTCCTGTCTCACACATACCTACCTCAGACGCTACTGCTAACAGTGTCCCAGAAGAGGGAGCATCATTTCAAAGCAGGAGAAAGCGAAGGGGTGAGAAACTGTCAGAAATTGTGCTTGCACTATCACAACTCATCTCACACTCCAGATGCTGAATTTGGTATGTTCTAAAGTCAGTCAAAACTTGTTTTAAACATTTACTTTAATACTGAAAAAAAAAAATGTTGGCAAAAGACACAGGCACAGTGTAATCTGGATTCTATGAATATGCAAGTGATACCTCCATTCCATGAGACACTACTGTTGTATTTGCATATTGGAACCTGATAGGCTCTTCAATTTTATGACACAATAAGCAATAAGGTTTCTAGCTTTCCCATCTCTGCTGTAACATTTATTTATTTATTTATTTATTTATTTATTTATTTATTTATTTATTTGCATTTGGACAGGCCTGTACATTCAAATTTATACCCCATACATAAAAACAAAAGAAAAACAACCCCCCCACACCCATATTTTATCATTTTAATAGCTCTGTTTATTTATAGTGCAGATTACAGCATACATCTGAGCAGTTCAGAGCCAAGAATCTTACTCGATATCCTAACAGTTAGCCTCTAGTATTCCTATAATCTCATTCGTCTCAAACATCAATCTAATGAGTGACAATCACCACAATTATTTTACCAGATTGAATAACCCAATTAATTCAATATGATTTAATAGCATAAAAAGTCTCCTATTTAGAATGATTTAAATATATAATAAAAATTTGAAACTAACAAACATCATTATGTGTAATAAATGAACAGAAACAGTGTTTTGTATTGTTCCAGATTACTGGTCTGTAGAGTAAGAGCAGCATGTAGAATAGCTCCAAGCTACTCTAAAATGCCATTTTTATTATTTTTAAGCAATTAGCCTCACCGCTCCTGTGGCTTTACTGTCAGCTCAGTAAAACCCAGCAGACAAAATTTCAGAAACAGCAATAAACATTAGCTTGGAAATCCATTTGTTATTCATTAGCAGCAAATCGGCAGTATAATCCCTCATTCAGTGTTTTAATGACACGACCATTTTGTGCGTCTCACCGCATGTTGCAGGCATGGTGCCTTGCACCTGCTCTAATTTAAATTCACAGCAAAAATAACCAAATAGAATGTAGGAAGCTCAACTTTCATAATCTCCCCACACAAATAACACAGTCACATGAAAACAGAATAATAAAATATTAATATTAAGTATTTTAAATATTAGAGTCGTATAATCTGTGCTATTGCTTTCTCTACTCACACTCCCATCCCTTCTCTTCCTTAATAATTCAGCAAGAATGAGATTTAATTAGCTACTTGACTGGATTGGCTGCGTCCCAATCATGACACAAGGTTTCGGATTCTGGGCTAAGTGTAAAACACACTCACCATCCACCAAGAGGAACTGGGCCACTTCCAAAGAGCCTTCCCTCTGTCGGGCTACCAGTTTGTAAACCACTGAGCCTGGAGCTGCGCCGGGCTCCACTGTGGTGAGATACGGCTCGGGATACATAGCCCACTGCAGATCTGACATACCAGGAAGGATTACAGATAATCTGCAAATGTACCAGTCATCACCTGCAGGTAGAAAGGGGAAAGAGAGAATGAACACATAGGCTGATCAATAATAGTACTGATTTTAAAGTATAAATACTTCTTGTGAATCCTGGAATGCTAAAATTATCAGAAAAGCTTGTATGCACTCATAAAATACACAGTTTCTTGAAGTTTTTAGGACAGTCATTGTGCTCAATGCAGTCCCTTTAATCTCACAACATCTCATGAAATAAATCTCTGGCATTGTGGAGCAGTAGCAGGAAAGCACCCTGCTCTTGAGACTAATCACCAAGAGACTCACACCGGCGTTCAAAATGAAAAGAAAGATGAACTAGCCATGAGATCTGTACACCCACACCTAGCCTCCTCCTCCGGGCTGCAGTCATTTAGACTAAGGACCCTCGGCTACTGAGAGAAATGACACATTTACAGAAGCCATCAATGCATTTCCCCCCTACACATTCTCAGGAAGTCGTCTGCTGTCAGACAGATGCACAGCACGCTCACTCAAACACAATCATGATATCAGTCACAGAGCAGGGAGTGGAGACTCGAATACAAACAGAGAGGAGCCTCAGCAGTGTTTTTGCTTGTTTTTTCCCTCTCTTTTTTGTCACTACTGTTTGTCTCCAGACTTGCACTGTGTTGTTTTTGACATCTCATGCAACAGCAAGACAATGGCAGATATAAGAGGAAACTTCACATCTAAGCACCAAAGCGAGGGAGATGATCGCAGTGCTTCCTGTACTTCCTGCCTTATCGCAGCAAAGGCTTTGAAATATGTCAACAGAGACTGATGGAGGGAGACAAAATGAGTCAGAGAGTGAAAAAACAGAGAGGAGGAGCAGGAGGTCAGGGGATAGATGAGGGAGGAGAGGGGAAAACTCCTGACAAGACCTAGTAAATTTGTATTCCAGTTCTAGTGTGTCTGATTTTCATTTCGGCTGGTTTGAAGTGAGCATATATAGGATTTGCTCAAGGATTTTGCACAATCTAGCTTTATTAAAAGGTGAAGACTGACAATTAGGGACAGTGATTGATTTTCTCTTCTTAGATGCGCTTTCGAAGACAGAGATGGCCTGAATGGACACTGTATATGCAAACATGTTAATGAAACAGAATGTAGTGGTCGAATCATGCCCTACGGCTAATAAACCAGGGGGGCACTGTAGCTTAGTAGTTAGCACGTTTGCCTCACACCTCCAGGGTTGGGGGTACGATTCCCGCCTCCGCCGTGTGTGTGGAGTTTGCATGTTCTCCCCGTGCCTCGGGGGTTTCCTCCGGGTACTCCGGTTTCCTCCCCCAATCCAAAGACATGCATGGTAGGTTGATTGGCATCTCTAAATTGTCCGGAGTGTGTGCTTGCGTGAGTGAATGAGAGTGTGTGTGTGTGTGCCCTGCGATGGGTTGGCACTCCGTCCAGGGTGTATCCTGCCTTGATGCCCAATGACGCCTGAGATAGACACAGGCTCCCCGTGACCCGAGAATAGTTCGGATAAGCGGTAGACAATGAATGAATGAATGTGCTGTTCAGCAGACCCTGATGCTAATTCACATAAATTATTTATGATGTTGATGGCTAAATTCACAGTCCAGTATGCTAATCACGTGAAAAAAGTTTACAAGTAAAAAAAACCCCAACAAAACAATGCCACATTAACATGATGCACATTATAGATTACACGTTACAAATTGCACAAGAAAGAAGTAATTGCTGACTTGATCATTATTTTTGGAAAGCACTGAATGAAATGTGGTGCTTTTAAGGATCTTGACTGATTAAATTCCCAGCAGATCATTTAAACACTTAGAGAAGGGATTTCAATCTTCTTTTGCTCCAATCTAGCTTTAAGTTTCTTTTATAAGGAGGGCAACACTTAAAAATATTTTTACTCGATAAACTAACTAAAAATGTCAGGAAGAAATGTTCATTTTTAACGAGTTTCCAGACGCAGTGGTAAAATAATTACCCTGTGATTGTGTTTAATTGCTACTGATGCCAGGCATTGTTCTTTTCACTTTGTTGATGCTTTTTATCTCATGTTGACTTTCTATAATGATTTCAGAAGAACAAAGTTCATATCTAAATAAAACACAGGTGAGAATGACTATAAAATCTCAGGAGAGATCAAATAACAACCTTTAAGTACAGAAATGTTCTTCTGGGTGCACAATATGTAAGAAATTTATTAATACCTGATGCCCTTCATTAATCTATTTGTAGCAACAGCAATCAACATATTTATAATATTATAATTGTGATAGGCTGTTTTTACAAATCTTAATTATAGGATAATTTAAATATTATATCATATTAGTCTATTTCACTATTGTTCTCTCGTTTTCTATGTATTTCAGACTCAAAAATAAGCAACCAATTAATTGGTTAACAATTAATGTTAATCATTAAATCCCCAAATGTTAATCATTAAATCCCCAAATGTTAAGTCTAGTACACAATATTCTCCCAGTTGGTGACTAATTTTGGTTTAGTAATTTTGGTAGTTTCTTATCCATCTCCTGTAATAAATCCTCTTTAATGCCTCTCACACCAAAGTGGTTGTTAGCACAGCAACAACATACATACAACACAGTGTATAAAAAGCTTTTTTCTTGCACTACAGTTCTGGTTTTCTTTGCAGAACAGACCATCCTCACTGTCCATGTCTCCTCATCATTCCTCCACTATTTTCCTTTGTTTCTCTCTTGTCTTGTTTCTATTCACAATGCCACATATGAGACTGCTCTGACATTTATTTTCATGAGAAAGTGGGATTCAGGCATCTTTTGCGTTCATCTGCAATCAAAGATCATGTAGTGTGAGACCCTCATCTGTAAGTGCTTGTGTAGTGTGATCAAACAACTAATTCAAGTTAAGTGTTGATATCTATTTATTCTATTAATCAGCTGTTGCAAGACAGGAGATGTGTCCTGTGGTATGAGGGAGCTAGAAGACACCTTGATCCTCTTCATTCTGAATGCGCAGGGATCTGCTGGGATTCCTGCACCACACGGACACTCGGACCTCACACACTTCTCTAACCCAGTGGGAGATGCTCACACTCTGATAGCTAATGGGCTACAGACTCGATCAACACACCTCTGACCGTGAGGCTTAACTCAGCCCAAAGACTGGCCTTCTCCACACTCCCTTAAGCAGCTGTCACAGTACTAGAGGATCCTGATGGAACATAAACAGCCCTCTGAGAGCCAGAGAATCAGAGAAAGAGGAAAACAGACTCTTAAGGCAGGACACACTAAAAAAAATACACATACAAAATATGGGAGGGAGAGTTGCTGACCTTTCAGTGATGATGAAAATAACAAGGCCTTGTGGGAAATGCTGGGATGTGACTTGTCTCCTCTATGTGACTCTGTTTTTCCCTCTTCCCTCTTATATCGCCTGGACTCCTTCTCTGTCTCACTCTCCTACTTGATCTCTCTTTCTATCTCTCTCTGTGAATCTTTTCACCACCATTGCTTGTGTGCAGAGATAAAAAAGAACAAAAGCAGCGGGGAAAAGCAGGAGGCCTACATGTGTTTGTTTATGCCTCAATAATTCCTGACTAAGCCTCAGCAGTAATGAAGCAATGTGCTGTATATAATACGCTCTATGTATAAATAGCTGATGAATGCATTCTGAATCCTTCCAAAACTGTACTAATTTGAATATCAATACATAAGATGTCACAGATATTTATGTTAAAATAGCGGAAGAGCAGTGTGGAGAAAAGAGATGGAAATTGTATTTGGCAGGAGTTTTTGTTTAGCATCCTGCTTTGACGTACAGTACATCGTAGACAGTGTGAAAGGAGCCAATATAAACTAGACAGATTTAGCTGCCATTGAAACGGAGTATTGTACAACAGTCATCTTTTAAACAAGGACTTGTAGAGTTGTGTTCTCCTCAAAGTACTAGCTTTCATTCATTCATTCATTCATTCATTCATTCATTCATTCATATACTTCATATGAATTTCATCTTTTGAGGAAAGAATTGAGTCATGGACTTTATCAGTAGCATATTTTTAACACCTAGACAAATTTTGATAAATTTTCCTAAACTGAAAAAAAAACAACAAGGGGGGGCACGGTGGCTTAGTGGTTAGCACGTTTGCCTCACACCTCCAGGGTTGGGGGTTCAATTCCTGCCTCTGCCATGTGTGTGTGGAGTTTGCATGTTCTCCCCGTGCCTCGGGGGTTTCCTCCGGGTACTCCGGTTTCTTCCCCCAGTCCAAAGACATGCATTGTAGGTTGATTGGCATCTCTAAATTGTCCATAGTGTGTGATTGTGTGAGTGAATGAGAGTGTGTGTGTGTGCCCTGCGATGGGTTGGCACTCCGTCCAGGGTGTATCCTGCCTTGATGCCCAATGACGCCTGGCACAGGCTCCCCGTGACCCGAGTATAGATTGGATAAGCGGTAGACAATGAATGAATGAATGAATGAATGAAAAAAACAACAAAATTCAATAACAATGGAAGTCTAAGGACAGATGTGTGGGACAAATGTTTAGGAATAATTACAAATAATTTAAACATAAAACATTTAATTCTAGGGGTAAATTAAGCCCCAAATCTATATTATTCCCCTTTTCAGAGGTAGAAAGGATGAACTGGTAGTTCTATGTTGCTGACACAGCTGTGCAAAACTGATGTCACATGGATAACACAGACACCTTTGAAAAGGTTTGTATTGTATTAATCCTGTGTAGGAAATTTGGATAAACCTATTAAAAACAGCTGTGGTTTTAAATGCACTTATTTTTCACTCATGATTTATTAAATTATGTAGTTGCATATTTTAAACATTACTGACTAGAGAGCAAGTGGATCTCTTGTGGTCCAGAAGTAGGATCACACACTCTCACTGCTGCGGCTCAGACTCAATTCCCGGGCAGGGAACCAACCCAGCTAATGAGAGGTTAACTATCAGTGCGGACCCAAGCCCAGATGTAATAGGAGGGTTGCATCAGAACATGGTATTCAGTGTAAAACCTGTGCCAAATGTGTATCCACAATATGCGGATCAGATGATCTGTCGTGGAGACCCTGAACAGGGAGCAGCTGGAGGATAACTGACACCAGTGCAAGTTATTTCCATTACAAGTGAATTTTGAGCAAATGGGCTTTTCATTCTTGTCAAAATGCATATCCCACATATGCTACAAATGATGGCTGAAAAACTAGAGTGACTTTAATATGTAACTTGTATATGGTTTGAGAATATACTTGAGCAATGAGCTTATGAGATTGCAATTTGATTTGATTTACATGCAATCTCTGACATCTGGAAATGAGTTACACAAATAATGTTTATGTAATATTACATAATGATACTTAAACTACACATCTATATCTTTGTTTCTGCAGTTTTATTAACAAAGCCTGAACAGTGAGTGACCTGGATTCTGGATGATAATATGATGATAAAAACTATATCTCCAGTAGATACACTTCCTTAGTGCATCAGTCGTGTGTCCACCTGAGCTCTCCAGCTCTCTCTTGCCCACATATACACACACACCAGGAGAGGCTCACAGGTGTCTGCATGAGTGACAGCGTGGGCTGTGTTGTCATGGAGATTGGCACGGAGCAGGCATCCCTTGTGTTCAGGCAGGCCTTGGCAGTGTTAAATCTTTGTGGCATCTGAAGAGTGCTTGGGCGAGCTGCCATAATCACCCCATCCTCGCTAGCCTTGCAGAAGCTGTTTTGGGTGTTGCGGACTAATAAGTGCGCCCTTTCACGCCCAATTAACTACTCAACCACATATATCTCATTGTTGCTCCGATGACATGCAGTTCCATGACTATAATTAAGTTTTCAAATCAGGGCTTTTGTCTTGTTTTCTCTCCTGCCATGAGTTACAAATTGAAATCTCTCTGGAGAGGAGGTTTCATAAATGCACACACACACACACACACACACACACACACACACACACACACACACTCACACTCACACACACACACACACACACACACACACACACACACACACACACACAAGCTGAGAGAAAGAGGGGGAGACTGAGTGATAGAAAGAGGAAAGAGTGAATGTGACTAATGTCACAGGGATGGAAATGGTAATGAACTGTAGACCGTTAGTGTAAGGTATGTCAGTATGCATGCTAATTTGTAGGCATGGACAGAGGGCTGTGTGTGAGACAGACAGGGCTTCATTGTTTTGTGTCTGTGTGTATGTGTGTGTGTGTCTGTGTGTGTGTGTGTGTGTGTGCATGTGGCATGTGGGGGGGCAAACAGAGGCTGAATGCCCTGGATCAACAGAGTAGGAGCCACTGCCTCCCATCTGCTCCACTAGGGGACTGTGAGCCCTAATTAATGATATTATAGACTGGCCCACTTTTACCAACACACACACACACACACACACACACACACACACACACACACACACACACACACACACATGTTGGTTTTACACAAACAGTAATCTCCAAATGAATTCTTTGGCCTTTCTTTCACTAGTTCAGTTTGAAAAGCACTTTTCTTAAAAGACACCAGCTAAATGTCCTGACAAGGTCAAACCACACTGTATGCCCATCATAATTGGGACAATTGGTCTTTTAAAAAGGGTAACACACACACACACACACACACACACACACACACACACACACACACACACACTCAACAGGACCATTCTATATTAGTGAGTGTGTAATAAAAACATGGGGCAAAGAAAAATGCACACAATGACAAACGCAGGCCGTCAGCCATTTACAACATTCTGCACAGGTTAATTAGGCCATTTCTCAAACCAATGATGGAGCAGAGTCGAGAGAGAGAGAGAGAGAGAGAGAGAGAGAGAGAGAGCAGGAGGGAGGGAGAGAAAAGCCATATAATTATGTTTTCTCTGGCCTGTAGCTTTTAAGCTGACATCTATGTGACATGTACGTACGTGTGGACACACTCAGATGCACACACCGTCCTTGTCTCTTACAAATTCAAATGCTCTACTCTCCTTCCCATTGTACTGAAGCTCAGGCATGATGTATATTTCATACCCTGTCATCTATAAAACAATGACTAAAACAAGCACTTTGAAAAACAAAGACCCCTACCGACCTTCACTGAAGAGGGAGAACATGTCAAATGAATGCAACTGCACAGCTGTAGAATCACTTCTTCTTACTGCTATGGTTTCTTTCTCTTGTTCGCTCACTCTATTTATTTTCATTTCATTTCACTGGCTGAGATTTGATTGAAAGGCCTGAGGCTGTTTGTGGACATGCAGCTCCACTCAATAAAATGAAATGGAGACAGCGGCGCATCAACAGTCCAACACGGAGTAAACTGTGCTGTTCTGTCTCTCTCTTGCTTAAACAAGTGCACATGTATCTCTCTAGTGTTTGCTTGAAAGTATCACATCATACTAAAGGACAAGCAAGTAAGGCTCATGCTGACTTTTCAGTATCATAGGAATCCTGCATCAATGAATAGTATGATATTTGGTGCTAGGACTATGGATAACTGCTAATATCATTGTGTGAACCCATTGCATTGTAGGTTTTGCTCTCCCCTGGATGGCTCTGGCGATGTTATTACTACATAGGATTATAGCTGTCAGGAGTAGCTGGACAGTTCCCTGCCAGGCCCGGGGAGGGCGCTGGCAGGAGAATCCTGGAAGCCTGTTTATGTCTGTGTGGTTTCCTGCCCATTGTTCTCCACCCTGATTGTGTCACCTGTCCCTGATTACCCTGATGTGTTTCCCTATAAGAGGGATCCTGGTGTACATGTGTGGCGTGGGTCAATGTTCTGTGTATAGCTGTCCCGTGGGTGTTATGTCGGGTTTTGGAGTTTATGGTTTGGTGTAACCACGAGTCGAGTGTTATGTTCGTCTTTCCCCTGTATCGTGTTTATGTAAATAAAACAGTGCTTCACTGAATCCTGCGTTTGGGTCTGCGCTCTCACGGCGTGCTGGAGCACGCGGCACCATGGAGGTCCGGGCTCGAGCCCCGCATAGGGCGGGGGCTGAGCCAGACGTGACAATAGCTCATGATCCTAGGTATATTGATAAGGTGAAACCATAGACATGTTATTTGCTTGTTATAAGTGGTATGCATTTATGTGTATATAGTGTGCTGTTCAGGGAAAACTTGACAGATGTCATTATGGCTGAATTCTGTGGCTTAAAGAAAGATGAAAACATCTGGATTGGACTTTTTATTGCCTCTAACATTCTTTGACACATCATCTTTAAGAAACCATGAACAGAAGTGTTTTCATTTTTATGGCAAAGCCAAAGATGTACAAAACCTAACTAGCAATGTGTGTTTTCCTCATACACTGAATGTCACATTTTGATCAAGTTGGTATGTCATAATGGAACAGACATAATTAAGCCTAATCAGTTCAAGCTGTAATGAAACTGTCTGTTCACTTGACTTTTTCACTTTTGGGGGTGACCCTCAGTGTCACTCACTTCTCATGACCACTTTATCCTTGTCAGGGTTACAGTAGATCAAAAACTTATCCCAAGTTGGTCATAACCATGATATTATTACTTGAGTGGTTCTTAAAACAATGGTTAAATTGCTGTGGTAGTGGTGCATGCAAAATAGAAATACATTTCATTTCAGAAAACCTAGTAGTTTTATGTAACTACATGCTGGCACACATTTGTATTGTATTTCTAACTAAGCAGTTTTTATTATTATTATTATTATTATTATTATTATTATTATTATATTAATCATAATATATGTTAATATGTTAATATTATTATTATAGATTATTATTTTATTATTTTTTTATTATTTAGAGCCGTGAGCTTGCCTGTGAGGTGAATTGCTATTGCAACAAAAACACTGACCAGCTTTCTTCTTTCCCTCACCAACCTTTACTGAAACTATGTATGCTTTGTGACGTGACTTCCATCCGTCCATTTTCTATACCTGCTTATCCTACTACTGAGCCTGTCCCAGGAGACTACGGGCACAAGGCAGGGTACACCCTGGACAGGATGCCAGTCTATCACAGGGCCCAATCACACATGCACACTACGGACAATTTAGAGACGCCAATCAACCTACATGTCTTTGGACTGGGGGAGGAAACCCCTGAGGCACAGGGAGAACATGCAAACTCTATGCAAACTCTATGAGGCGGAAATTGTACCCCCAACCCTGGAGGTGTGAGGCAAACATGTTAACCACCAAGCCACCGTGCCCCCTGGGAGGTGACTTTTTCAGAAAAAAAAGTCAAACAGCTCTGATCCAGCTGGCTGTGGAGACAAATTCTGGGCCAGAAAAATACCAATGTCTGAAATAACATTGTTATTTGAGTGTTTATAAGGTGTCCCTGTATGTGAGTGTTTATAAGGTGCTTGTTATTTGAATGTGTATAGTATATAAGTATTTTGTGTCTGCTGTAGGTAATTAATTTATTGTATCTGCCAAAGATTTATTTTTTAAATAACGTCTTTATGACAAATCCAAATTCAGTGTTCGACACTGTATAAAAATATTAATTTTTGTTTAATGGCAGATATACAATTTGTTATCAAATAACAAAAAATATCAACAATTAAAACTGACTGAAGCTGAACAAACAGACTAAAGTAACTTGAATCAGTGAAAAGACTCAAAATGTTCGTTTTTAATGGATTTAAAACCAGGTCTAGAAAGTATTGTGATTGACCATTACCTTGTGCCCACAAAGAGGACAGGTATTAAAACTCTTCTTATCGGTGGCCAGGTAGTGAACATTCCCTGGGTGTCTAAACAGCCGAGACTGGGGACTTTTATTATCTCTTTAATTAACACTTGAATAAAAACTAATAGTTCGCCTAACCAAAACCAGATTATATATTTACACAGTTATCATCACTCATTTCTATTTCTGGACTCAGCATGCTGGTAAATTTAGAATTTATTGGATCTGTACTAGCATAAGGAGAGGTTTGTTGTCCAAGGAAGAAATCAAACACTTCTGCGAGATGCCAAAAAACGTAAATTTAAATGCAATTTAAAAAGTCATATTTCATGTAATTTTTTTAATCTTATAGTTACAGACCATATCTTATAGTTACAGGGTGATATACTGTATGTTTCATATGAGAATCATTTTTACTTTGATAAGCCAGTATTTCCTATCCCAGTGGTAGGAAGGAGATGCTGGGAGAGCCAAGGCTTTGGACACAGTTGGTTTCCAATTGTCTGATTTTTCTCCAATGTTCAGGAGCCGAATCAGTCACACCAGAGGTGGAGTGAAGGCAAATCTCCAAAAATAAATGAATGAATAAGTGAATGAATGAATGAACAAATGAATGAATGAATGAACGAATGAATAAAAACAATTCAGGCTGCTTCTAAAGCAGGAGTTTTATGTTTGTCTTCTACAGAAACTCAATTATGAAGATGGAGTTCGACAGGCTTTATTAGAGAGGGGACCAGGGGAAACATTTCCAATTGGCCTCTGCTGAACAATAAGGGCGCTCCAAGTTGGCCAGTAAATCAAGGTTTTCTCCTTACTAAACATCAACCTGCTTCAGATAGAAAGCTGAACTTATTTCCGATCTCTCTTAGCTTGTGTGAACATTCCCCTTTGTTAAACTAATGAATAATAATACATAATTTATGTAGTTATGTATTTAAAAACAGGTTCCAGCAAACTGGCTACAAACAGGGTGTGGGTGCTCATTAGAGAAGGTTTGGCACAAACTGAAATGCAAATTAATCTATACAATGCTTCTATTTCAAACAAGTTTATTTTAAGAGCAAAAAACAAAAACAAAACAAAAAAAAACACAAACAATATGAATGTCCAAAGCTCCAAACCCACCTGGTCACAGTATCCTGTTATTCATTTTACAAAATTCATGATCTCACATATGAAGAAACACTACATCAAACCAGTTGAGTTCTACATTCAGCAACGCTGTTATAAATGAACACTTTTCAACATGCAAGATGATGCAAGACCTACAAAATGAAAAAACTCAGTTCCAGCAAGCCCTGAGTGCTCACCATGCAGTGTGCCATTAAAAAAACATGAATTAAAAGTTTAAAGTAACAAGACACCATGTAATCATTCATTTTAGGACATGAAAGACATGGGATGGCATGGGAAAACTAAGATAGAAAGGAGAGATAACAAGCTCAACATTACTAAACATGCATAATAAAATTGGCTTTGTGTTTTAAACCTTTAAAATCCATCTAATGAGAGAAAGAGTGGAGGAGAAGAAGGGTGGCTTCCACAATGTCATTCTACAGCAACCATATTTCTCTCCATACCCTTAGAATACACTTTATAACTTTATAAAAAAAAATGCGGGTGATACA
The DNA here is from genome assembly GCA_033459395.1 of Hemibagrus guttatus. NCBI lineage: Eukaryota > Metazoa > Chordata > Actinopteri > Siluriformes > Bagridae > Hemibagrus > Hemibagrus guttatus. The sequence goes on from JAUCMX010000003.1 coordinate 12,950,201, forward strand.
CCAGTTCACACATTCACATCATGAGCACAATGAGTAAAATCTGTTTTAAATGTGACTTTCATCATCAAGCACAGACATTACATTTCAAAGCCCTGAAGTAAAAGGTCCAACCTAAAACATGGAAGCTGTCACCTAAATTATGAATAGCTGACGAATTAAAAATAAAACTCTGAAAAATTCATGCATGAGGTTCATGGTTTAGTAATAATTTATGTCAAGAAATTTCTTATAAAAATCCACAAAGAGCAAAGAGCACACGGGTGAGCCCTAGCCAGATGTCTTGACGTCTTGAGCAAAAAAGACCAATGGCAACACTGAAACACTTGTGGTGGGCAAAAACTCCAAGTGGCCCATCTGTCAGTCCTGTAGGCCTCAGGACAAGCTGTCTCTCATGTACACACACAAAAACACAGCCCCAGACTACTGTTAATCAAAGAGAGAGACCCCTGAAGGTTACACTATAAAGAGTTACCAGAAGAACTTGCTCTGTGCGTGTGTGTGTGTGTGTGTGTGTGTGTGTGTGTGTGTGTGTGTGTGTGTGTGTGTTTTCCCTCCCTAATGAAATATGGGTATTTAACTTAATTAAATTACAATAAGTGAATGACACTACAGATTTGTTCAGAAACTTTAAGTTGTTAAAGTAAATAAGCCAGAAAAGACATCTGATATGATATGATGTGCATTTTAATACAAAAAAGAACTGCAACCCTTCTATGAAAAGGAAGTGTGTGTTGGTGGAGAGTGTATTTGTCTGCAGACAGTCAGATTGCCTTTAAGTTGAAAAGAGTGGTGTTGGAGTCGGCAAGGCTCTCTGGCAGGCTAGACTCTGTGTGGTGATCGTTTTGAGATTTTGAGTCTTCATTCAGGCCTGGTCTCTCTGCGGGGTTCTCTCAGACACTAATGCCTAGACTCCCAATGCCATTCAGCTGAAATAAATCCAGCACTACCAGATTTTCCACTCAAGTAAACGTGTAAAGAAATGGTACCCAGGGCTGGATGGAACAGGGACAGTCCTGCTGGGCCAGTCCACACAAACACACACACACATAAAGCCTGATGAATGCCAATGTTTTCAAACACAAGGAGATGTAGAAGAAAGCGGAGGTTCTGTGTGAGCTAGAGACAAAAGCGGGAACACCTACAGCTGTGGCACAAATTAGGACCTCGGTCAGTCTTTACTCAGTCTTAGGAGAGACAAGACCTTGACTAAGAGAAGTACAAAGCCGTTTAACCTACCTTTTATGTAAACTCACAGACAAAAATACAACCCCTTCCTCTCTTTTTCTTTTATTCACACACGATCACATCCTTGAAGAAAAAAAACACGGCTCAGTAATCAAATAGAAGATTTGTCCCTTTGTTTAAACAAATGGCAACCAAAATCTGTGGAATAAAGGGACTGTGGTTGAAGGTGGCTGGTGGGGAGAGGTTTTGTTTAGTCATTGACTACTCACAGACAGAAGCCTAACAACTTCTTAAAGAATTCATAAATCTAGTCTAATCTCCACACTGGAGTCTCCTCCACCTGGAGAGTAGAGCCATGGGAAAGTCATGTCCTGCCTCAATTTAAACTTAGCTTCTTACTTTCTACCAATTTCTCACCATTACTTTTTTCTCTTTCACTATGAACGAAACTGCAGTGACTATGATGCCGAAGCCTGTAGAGATTTGGGGATTAGTCTGGAGTGCTCACTCGGGGAGTTAGCGTGTGATTAAGAGAGCAGACGCTGATAGTCTATCGTTACTCCCGCTCTGTGCTCTTCTCTCGAACCTCACCCTCATCTTTTCTACTCCATTCCTTCGTCTTCATCTTCTCTCTTTTTTAATATTCCTTACCATGTCTCACACTCAGTGATATTCGAATAGTGCAGGGGAGCCTCATGAGATTGGAGTCGTGGTGAGGCACTAATCGAAAAACCCAAGTCTCTTTCACTTACTTAAGGTATCTCTCAGCTCTCTCTGGAAAGCAGTTTTGATAAGGACAAACGTTCACCCCAGCTCTCTGTTGGTTCCTACAATGATAAACCTGTTTACTTCACTTTCGTGTTCCTTCTCTCACCCTCACGTAGCTCATTCTCCAAGCCAAACAGGAAACCATCTAAACTGTCTTATATACAATACACATTTTTAAATAATATACTGTATAAAGGATATATTAAAGGAATGCTTCTGCGTGACAATGCCGACTGATAAAAGCGCTATACATATAAAATTGAATTGAACGTGTAAGAAGTGTAAGAATACATCCTAGTGTGCTGAAGCACTTAAATATCTGTGACTGAGAAAGACAGAAGTCTCAGTACGGCAGATAGTCTTCAATTCACTTCATGTCTCCTCCTCACATTGGCATGAAAGGAGAGGATCTCAAAAGAAGACCTTCTCTTTCATACTCTCTTTTCTCATGGCCCAGAAACCTGCACTGATGAGCCTTTATAAGGACTCTTCAAAATCCTGAACACCAGTATCACAGTTTAAGCTAGACATTAACTGCTTTAGTTTGTTATCCACTGAGGTGTGTCATTAGCTGTGTGTGTACCCGCTTGAGGACAGAACTTTTCCCAACAAGAGCTAGGCATTTATTGGATTAATTGCTTCAGAGTTACTGTAGGACATGTGACTCTTACAGAAGTACAGCTTGTAAATGCCAATGAATCCAATAAAGCCATACATTTCATAATGAAATGGCGTTCTTGACTGCTTTTACATTGTTGAGTGAATATAATGTAAATATTAATTTGTTTTTTTCTTTACAATGGCATATTTCAAGCTTTTCACCACCTGCTGCTTGCTATGAGTGGTATGCCACTAAAAGCATTCAATCTGCCAAAATATTCAGCATATTCTGCATGTTACTTTCATAAGTGAAGCTTGCATTTCACTGATCAGTGATGTTAAGCATGTCAAGCTCAGCCTTAATAGTTTTTGGAAGGAAGAAATGCAAGTATTCTGAAACAGGAACTGAAAAGGCTCCTAAACATATGGCTGATTTTAAATAAAGGATGTAAATTCCTAAAAATAATCCTGCTTGGTTCTTGAAATGTTTCTGCAGAAGAAACTCACCCACTTGTACATAAACCTCTTAAAACTCTTCCTTGGGACTATTGTTTAGATTCAGAGCAAAAGCCAATGATTGTGTTAACCTACTAAAGCCTGAACTGACATTCTACAAAGTATACAAAAATGTCCATCCTCAGTGCCCATTAATCACGCTAAACAAAGTTACATATAAAAAAAAAACCTGTTGAACCCTAATGCTGAGATGCTGTGTCTCTTTGGCAGAGTCTCATGCTCCAGCATTGTTTCGATCTACCAAACAAAAGAGCAAGTCTGCATCTCCATCGGTGGGGAGACATGGACAGGTGGAGGACTGCTCGCTGGCATAATGAGCATTTGCAATTCAATCACAACAAGCAGGGTGAGGACATCCAGCATTATAGTGCTTGAGCAAAGCTAAAGCACAGAGAGAGAGACAGAGTGAGAGGATGAGTGCCAGGGGAGGATGGGTGATGAGAGGTAGAGATACATAGCGTTACGCTAATGGTGCTTCTTCTTCAAACTGGACACTTGAGGTGTTAATCATGTCTTCACTAATGTGTTGAATTAATAAAACACTGTCCTACTATCTCCCCAGCTAACACCAGCATTACTATACTTCACACTGTTGACCAAAGATAGATTATAAAAGGGCGAAACGCTTGCACAGAGCTTTATGAATAATGTAGAGGTGTAGCTCTATGAAGAAGATAACAGCACTGTGGATCAACTATTACCTCTTTGCATAGTGTGAGTGTGTGTCTGCATGAGAAGAGCCCACCTGCCTGCAGTGGTGCGTATGGCATTGATTAATCCCTCACTGCTATCTACTTTCCTCACCCATCAATCAGCATTAGAGACCCACTTACTGTTTTTTTTCAAGCCCGACTCCTGCCATGTGTTGGACTTTTTACCAGTCTTGTTGTTTGATAGAGCTATAGAGGCATTCAGAGGGTCTGGACCATTGTGCCTCCACAGCAAGACATGGCCATCCTAGACAAGCTGCACCCTGCTGTGGTTAAATGCCCACTTTGTTGGTGTACTCCTTTAATTACTTTTCCCAAGACAGAGAACTGTATGTGTGTGAGTGAAGTGGGTGGGGGTCTAAGCTGTATGGGGGATTTGATCACATGTATGAGTAGGCTTCCAACCAAGAAAAAGCTTTTTCTAACAATCTGTCGTTTAGACAAATTGGAACCTCAGCACACTTGAGTAATCCAGTTAGATTTTCACTTCTCTGGTATAATTTCACTAGTTATTTTCAGGTAATTTCCTCTTATAGATGGTGTTAATATATTCAAATTAAACTCAACTGGTTTTCCATGCAAGGGAGAAAGAGTGATTGAGAGGAAGGGAAGAGGGAGAAGTGGTGAAACATGAAAAGTGGGAGAGGGAGAGGGAGAGAGAGAGGGAGAGAGGGAGAGAGAGAGAGAGAGGGAGAGAGAGAGAGAGAGAGAGAGGGAGAGAGAGAGAGAGAGAGAGAGAGAGAGAGAGAGAGAGAGAGAGAGAGAGAGAGAGAACGAACTGCTCTTGAAGTGGTCTCCATGTCCCTGGTACTAGCCCATTAGAGCTCTCCTAAGTTTTATTATTCACTCTATTAATATTCAACACCTCCATGAAGGTCATAAGTGTCCTAACAAAAACAGTCCTAATGATTAAATGGTGCCTCAACTCCTCCTTCACCCATCTCTCTCCTATCAATTAGGAAGCTGAAAAAACCCCTGATAATATTACCTTAAATTATATATATTTAAAAAAAATTTAGTCCTACATATGCGCATGCAATTTATGGACCAGCAGGATAGACCCACACTTCCTCTGAGCTCAACTGTTTGTTTGCTTGAACATGGCTTGGTTTGTAGCCCTGCTCATCCTAGTGTATACATTCCTAGTAGGGAAAATAAATTTGCATATTAGTTTAAAAATAAATGTAATAGGCCTTCAGATTTTGCCAAAAGCCCCTCAGATGCCACACTTCATTTTGCATCTATTACAGCAAAGGAGGAGAGAAAAGAAGAGAAGCAGTTATTTATCTTCATTCTACAGAGAGAGGGATTAGTAATGATTGATGTGTGTTTGCCGTCGGGAACACTGGCAGCACAACAAGCTTGGAATAATAGAAAAAACAGGAAGAGGAGTGAGTAAATCAGAAGAGTGAGTGAAGAGGGACTAATTGTAGGGTGCAGGGAAGGAAAGGGGCATTTGGGTTTAGAACCGGAGTCCAGGTCTGGCTAGAGGAATATTTCAGACACAGCCACTGGCCTTGCATCACAAACTCTCCCAACTCTCCCTCTACCTACACAACAGCTTGAAAACCATCTCTTTATTTCTCTTTTCCTCTGCTTTTTAGCACCGTGCTTAGTGACTGGCAAGGTGATGTACAGGAGCCTGAAGGCTCAATAACAAATACAGCTTGTGTTTTGTAGGCTTAATTGCTGTGATGATCTGTCTCAGCCTATGAAAGGAACAAAAATTATAGACCTCTAAAATTCTACACACCCACAGAAACATCCTTAATTGCAGTCGTAGGCCTGCAGCAGACACAGGTAGAGATGCCCCCGGCCTCTCCATGACCACAGTGCTCCATATTTGGGATATTAAAACAGAATGCTATAAATCCTCCACTTCTCACAGCATGCCAGTATATTATATTCAGCTCAGTGTGTCTGCTATTTAAATTTATTCATTCATCTTCAGTAGCCACTTTATCCTGGTCAGGATCATGGTGGATCTGGAGCCTATCCCAAAGAACACTGGATCAGAAAGGGCACCAATTCATTAAAGGGCACCATGCACACACATCTATGTGACAGTATAATATAGGCAGTAATAATATACATTGCCACCTTGGTACAATGCTACTTACACTACTATGCAATCTGTGCTCATTGTGTATTTTCTGACAGTTGTTTTAATATTCCCAAGTTCTGACTTGACCCCTATTATTTCATATAGCATTTCAGTAGTATTTCTGGGGACCTACAGCTGTTTCCTGTAATGCTGATATCCATGCTCTCTGTTCCACCAATTATACCCGAGGCCTTTTGATCTGGCCATTACCCCATGAAACAAATTAGTCAGCAGCTGAAAACTATTCAGGTGAGGATTGATCTGCACGGCATGTCTACAAAGTGGAAACAAGGCTTTTAATTCTTTTAATTAAGTGGAGGGCAAAACGTTTTGTGTTCCTATTAGCAGTATTGCCAAGTGCAGTGGGAGTTAAAATGTGTCCACTCTAGACACCATCAACATATTCACTGACTCAAACAGACGTGGGAAATACCCCTGGAGGATGTACAGATGCACTCAATTTCAAAAGAACTGAAAGCAAAGTGGGGCAAAAGTTGGAAAAATAGAAGGGGAAGGGTGGATAACATCAACCAACTACCACTAGGGAGGCAAGAAAGGCTATGGGTATCCAGCTGGACAAATCTCTAGCATCACCAGTGTTTTCTGCCATCCATCAACCACAGAGAAAAACCCATCTACCTACTAGCTGTTAAATATTCTTTCTTATTTTATTGATATGCTTTAACATAACACTAAAAAACAACTAGTATTCTTTTAAGATATCAACCAAGAGCATTTTCTGACTGTGTGAAATATTTTTTACTGATTGTATAAATATTAACCCAGGTCTGTAATAATATAGACACATAAACTAAACTGTAGCTTTTGCTAAGGATTTTTCATCAATAAAAGCTTAAAGTTAGAAATCAGTAATGATAACTGACTAACTGCCGAACATGCTTCTTTGTGATTTAACTAAAAATTTAAAGATGTAATGATGACCATCCATCCATCCAGCCAGCCATCCATCATTCTCCTACACAGGATGTTAGGGAACCTGGACTGAACACAGGGTAAGCATGCAAACTCCAAGCACACAGAGTAGAGGCAGGAATAAAACACCTAACCCCAGAGGTCAAAGTAAAGCCAGTAAACACTAAGGTTTCCACGAACCAGTTCCCCTGAAAGAAACTTTTTTTCAATCCAAAGACCTTGCTCTGAAAATTGTGTATGGAGATCATACTGTCAACTTTAAGTTTTTAAAACCTGAAGTGCACAAAGGATATTAGAGACTATGCGTTCCATTATGGCTCATACTAGAATTAATAAGGTTAGGAAAGTGAAATTTCTGAAGTGCTTGCAAAGTCATATTTTATTTACCCAGATTTCGAACTACTGTGCACAGGTTCTGCGGAAATAGTACACAGAAAAAAAAACACAGAATATCCCTGAATTCTGAATCCCTGAATCCCAGAATTTCCCTGTTAAACAGTTATGCTGTTATCAAAAAGAAATATTTTAATTATGGGAAAGTGTCATATATATTTCATTATGAAATTATGATACAACAAATAGAAGAAATATAAAATGCTTTGTTTTAAAGTATAAGAAATCAAACAATTTTTACTTGCTAAGATCATTTTGCAATGTAACTAGTATGATTTTGTATGATAGAGATAGATATCTAATTAAATACATTTCTAGACCATTATTTGGCAACAGTTGTGACACATAAATTTGCTAAACACAATTACTATTGTGAATGTTCACTGGTCATTGATAGCCATCGTCAGGTCTGTTCTCCTGGATCATCTCTTAGCACAGCGGATGAATGAAGGTGAGACCTGTCTATCCCTCTGTCATACCACAGTTATGGCTATTAGCTCTGTCTTTCATGCTCATGTATAGTTCTAAAGCAAGAGTGACAATCTGGGGCCAGGGGCCACCTACAGCCCTGCTCACAGAATAAGTGCCATTACATAAGGGACAGAGAGGGCAGGAGAGACTGACTGAAGTTTTGGACAATTGTGAATGGAAAGCCATGTTGTGTGGGAATTGAAGTGAGATACACTGTCTAACTCCTAAACTCATTTTCTGTTCTGTCTATACACCAAAACATGATATTCTTTTGAAAAAATGCGGTTTTAGGTCTTATATACAAAAGTTATGTTGATGTTAGCAAACCTGGTCCATTGGCTTCATCACTATATCAGCAGCAGGACACAGGACCCAGATTAGAGATTTTATTTTTGGGATATCCCAGAGGTGACGGCCTCATCCAGGCAAACCGGATTACAGAGATTTTATTGGATTTGTTCTTGTCCAGCTTGTTCTGTTGAAGCATTATTAAACCAACCCTTTACAAACCCCCAGATCAAATTCATCCTGTCACAAATTAGAGTTTTCTCCTTAATCTTTTCATGAACTGTTTTCAAACAACTGTTTCCACTCTTTAGCGCTTGCTTTAATGCCATACTGTGACCTTCATGTACATTTCTGCATGTTTTTTTGTATTATTAGTGTGTTTGAATAACCTTATACACCCCCCATATACTCTGCAGTGATTAGTCTCAAATAAAACTTTCCACAATATAAGTATAAACACAACAGAAAATTCTCCTTTAACATTCACTCTGCTATGTCCATTAAAAATAAATGGAGAACTTTATGTGATTTCAAGCAAATGGTTATCTTTACTATATGAAAAAAGCTAGATATGAAGGTCAGGGAAAAAGGGCTTTTGTTTTCAATAGACCCAATGTGCTTTGGTTTCTTTGTTGTAATACTACTCTCAAGTATATACTTCTTTCATACAGCTATTGAATTCAGTTTATCCAACTGTACTTCAATCTGTTTACTCAACATACCAATCTACTGTGTGGACCAGATGTCATTGAGCAAGGACAGAGGGGTTTATGATGGATATTGACTGAGAAGTGAGTGCTAGCTCTGATCATCCTTTAGAACACTTTTATATAAATATTGATCAGATTGGTGGAAGCATCTCCTGGCTCTGAATACACAGAATATTTGAATCTGAATATACAGGCTGAATATATGCCTTCATCATCTGCTGCACATGTTCCCATACCAACAACACTCAATTTAGAACTTATTGCTACCGACATGCTGATTAGATCAACCACAGAATGAAGTGAATGTGCTTCCTGTGGGTTTGAGCTGAATTTTAAAGAGGGAAAAGACATGACCAAGGCAAGGGAGAGAGAGAGAGAGAGAGAGAGAGAGAGAGAGAGAGAGAGAGAGAGAGAGAGAGAGAGAGAGAGAGAGAGAGCGAGTGAGCGAGAGAGAGAGAGAGAGAGAGAGAGAGAGAGAGAGAGAGCAATCAAGTAAAGGAGAAAGCGAGAGTCTGGTTTCACAACGAGGCATGGTGATTACCCTGATTAATATTATCAGTAATAAGACTAATTATTTCCTCTACCTCTTAAACTCACTGAGTTAATCCTGTTAACATGTCTGGTATTGTGGACTAGTGCTTAATTGGCATTGGAAAGGCAGGAAGCTGGAGTGTTGTGATTGGGCTATGGGTATGGTTTGGGTGGTTAGAAAACAGCAGCTGTAATTATTTGGGACAGTATTTGATTTTCCCTTCCGAACAAACAGCAGAAGCACATAAGCGGCTTTCCTCCAGAATTTTTAGTATGAAATCAATTATATGTGCAATAATAAATCCTCATCTTTCAGGGGCGCATGCTGCAGCGTGCTCAGCCTAATGACAGCAGACGACTCCAGCAGAGCGTGTCTTTTAAGAAGAGTGAGAAAACATGCCAGATGTGTGTGTGTGAGAGAGAGAGAGAGAGAAAATTAATTCATTATTATTTTTACCACATGCAACAAGACAGGCTCAGCAGTGATTCAGGCAGCAAACACATAATATTAAATCTTGCTGTTTATTTACATGTTTCTCTCTCATTCTATACATTGTCACATTGGAGTGAGTAATGAATGTGTGAGACATAAGTTCTGATTCTTCCATTTGTGACAGTGAGTGTGTTTATATACACATTAATAAAACTATTATTATCTGATTTTGGAAGGCGCATAAACATCATACTACAAAATTTCAGATGGGATTCAGATCATTAGCAGATTACAAGAATCTGATAAACACATAGATTTTAGCCCAACAATCAGGTCACTCATTGCATGGACTGTGTATTAAATTAACCTAACTGTATTTTGTTAATCTGTTAGAGATTCATTTTCCACATCAAAGAAAGTTCAGACTAACCTGCTAATGAAGAAGCCCTGGAAGCTACAAACACTCAATATTTCTAAAAAAAAATATCCACTTGCGTTCACTGATAATTTGTAAAGCAGCCGTAGTGGAATGGGAACTAATTTTAACAGACTAATGAATTGAGAATTTTCTTCTAAAGTGATTAATGAAGTACAAGTAAAAAGATTGGTTTAATTACTGACAAATAAATTTTTTTATTTTTATTTTTTTTTCATTGTCTGTACCACTTATCCGATCTATCATCGGGTCACCTCTATCTACCTCTATCTATCACCTCAGTCGTCATCAGTCATCAAGGCAGGATACACCCTTGACGGAGTGCCAACCCATCGCAGGGCACACATACACACTCATTCACTCATGCAATCACACACTTTAGAGTTTGCAGTTTAGAGACTCCAATCTACCTAGAAGCATGTCTTTAGACTGTGGGAGGAAACTGGCACACCCTGAAGAAACCCACCAAGCACGGGGAGAACATGCAAACTCCACACACACAGTGAGGCAAGCATGCTAACCACTAAGCCACCGTGCCACCCTAAATTCATTTTTACATTTTTTTATTTCCCCTTTCTTTTGTATATGTAATTATTCTCAGCTACCAATCAATCCATCCATCCATCCATCCATCGACATCGATCAATTCATCTACCCAAAGACGTCACATATAAGTGAAAGTCAAAATACTAAACATTACTTTTTATTACTCTTGTTTTCTTTGTTGTTTTTTACCTTTTATTACTCTTTGCCTTTAATGGTAACCAAATCATATGATTATGCATAACTATAAAAGAAGCACCATCAGCAAATTAATACAGAACTTTTCTTTACGAGGTAGCAGTGGAATTAACTCCACACACACACACACACACACACACACGCACACACGCACACACACGCACACAAACACACAGCCTGAAGCCTTAGCCTCAGCTGCTCTTCCCAAAGCCACCTCCTTCTTTATGCTTCACTTTCTTTCTTTCCTCTTTCCTGCTTTTTTTCTTTCTTCTCTGAACCAGCACTAATAACAAACATATTTAAGCTTAAGTTTCAGACCTCCTCCATGGTCTTTGATAAATAAACCGATGTTTCCTAATAAAGTTCACATTGCTGTAAAAGTTTCTCCCCACAGGGAAGCGGGCAGCAGCTGTGTGCTCGATGTGTGGTGATAAATCAGATCCACACTTGCTTCAGTATGAGATTTCCGTCCAAATCTCTGATCTGAGATGCGAGAGACAGCTGCACAGCAGAAACACATCAACGTCATGGCAGAAGGCCAGGCAGGTTCAAATACTGATCTGATGATCAAAAGAAGCAGGTCAAAGAAAATCTATAACAATAAACTATGCTCAAAAACCTAACACTAGTGGTGGGGACCGGGACACTGTCAGAGGAGTGGGCAGTTTCATGCAGATGGGGACAGGACAGATATAAAGTGCACAGGACAAAGAATGACTGGGATTTCAAATGGCATCTTGTTCACACATGGCTCATTTATCACCGTAGTTTCAGTTATTAATTAGTTTTAGAGAAACTGGCTTAATTAGAAAATGATTGTGAGCAGGTACATAAATAACTGCATGAGGGGGCAGAATTGGTGAAGCATGTCTGTGGAAGCATTTAGGGTGGTTGGGCATTGGTGTTCTGTTTCAGTGAAAGCTGACCTTCCCATAAACATATATTTCTCCCAATTCTGGAACAAGGGAGATGATGTTCAGCATATTCACAAGTGGCCACATTCAGAACTAATGACTTAAAGTCAAAAGATACTTTAATAGATATGCAGGAAAAGTAATACATATTCACACTTTTAAAAAAGTGGTCTTCCAAGGGTGAATAGTTAAAGCTTCCTAAAAACAGACCCTCTAGGATTTCACTGAGATTATCTTGTGATTGATGCTGCCAAAATGCTTTATTTTGCAATATTTGCAAAAATTTTTCCCAATACATTGCAATGCAGCTTGGATTTTCTTTTTTTTCTTTGTTTGGAAAACTAACTTTTGAATTGGTGGAATTGCAAGTAAATATTTAATATGTCGCAATACACGTATAATTAGTTTCTATGATAGCTGTACTGATGTTCGACACGTGAATTAAAGAGAGCTTTGGCTGAAAGTTTGTTTTGATGATGTCACATAAAGTGTCCAAATCTGTGGTAATTTTGCATGCATTTAAATTGCATGCTCCGCTGAATACGCTTGATTTTGCTTTCAGTTTTGCGATTGCAAATTCACGAAATCATGGAGGGACTGTAGAAAGTTCTACTTGAAACCCTCTCTAACACTGCTGTAGGTTTTACACATGGGTTCCAGCAGACAGATAAACTGATGAACCGTTAGTGGTTTTTTGATATAACCTTCTTTCCACAAGGTAATCTTAAATAGATTTTCTGGGTGGCTCAATCAAATTATTCAAGTTACAAATTCACACCAGAAGGAGTTTCCTTGAGTTAGGCAAAAATGTCAAATAAAGGTGTAGTTACCCCTAAAATATCATTGTGTGCTAATCAGATATTTACCGTGCACGCATAACAGTGTTAATTTCGTCAACGAAGACGATACCGAAAAATATTCGTTAATGACCATTTTTTCTGTGACTAAGACGAGACGAGACTAAGACGAAACTAATATCTGATGATAAAAACTATGATGAAATAAGACGTTGCTTTGTTAATCGAGATGAGACTGGACTAAAATGCTTTTTTTAGGAGTATCGGACATTCATAATAAATGATATCTTTGTATCGACTGTCTTTAAAAATGTGTGTCCCTGTCATTGGACTGGATAAGGGGCGTTTCCATCTCAGACAGTTAGCGGGTAGGCTAAATAAACTCCAACTGGCCTGGTGAGCTGCAGTGGCTTTAGGAAGAAAATGAAGAACTGATATATGGAAGCATTTCTGTTATAATTCCTCTGAAAAAAAACCATTGTGCACTGTCACAGAAAACGGAGAGAAGCCATGTGGCTATAAAATAGGCGGGAGGAATACCACGAATCTTAAGAGGCATCTGAAGGTGCATCACCCTGCTATTTATACAGCTTCTGTCAAGGAAAGTCGACTATTTAGTCTTTTAACAAAAATTTAAGTATTTTTTCTTAACATTAGGTCAGTGTTACTGGATGTGTCCACAGGGAAATTTGCTATCAAGTTCTACATTTTAGCTTTCTGTTAACTAACGTCAGTTAGCTAGCCTTACTGCACAATTCTGAGCCAGCCTTTCATAAATGTACAATTCTAAATTATATTTTGTACAACAGTTCGGCTTTTCTGCAGTGTTCACTTCTGTTTCTAATGAAATCTGTATCACGTGCTGTAGCAAGATTATTTAGGCCATAGCCTATTTGTTTTTATTAACTTAATAGCATGCAAATAGCAAGCTGTTTCTAAAATGACAGATGGTTGTGGAAGTTGCTTAAGTTATTGCCCATGAAGATTTCATAAAAATTATTTTGCCTCCAAATGTACACCCTTAATGGTTATTATAGAGTAAATACTGTTGGAAGACAAAGGTATGTGAGTAATATATGTTCAGCTGCTTTTGAACATCTGTCTGTTTATTGCACATTTATTTGAAGTTTCAGAAAATAAATGCTGTTTTTCCATAACAGCTAAAAAAACATTTTGGTTTTTACTTGATACTTGAACTATAGAGCACTTTTACCTGTCCTCAATGTATGATCCTACCTTATAAATGAGCAAGGGCAGCACAGCAGGCTGATATCCAACTAAGAAAAGGGATATGTAGAGTTGCACAAGTGCTAGGAGTGCAGTGTCAGTATAGCTTGTTATCTTGATTCAAATTTCTCATAAGTTTAATTGGTCTAAAGAGAGAACAATTATGACTATTTTTGTCTAAATTTACATAGAAAATTAACAAAATTAAAGCTGGTAACTGCAGTTTGACTAAAACTAATGACTAAAACCTGACAAAAAATGCAACGACTTTTCGTACACTAAACTAGACTAAGACTATTTAAGACAAAAATGACTAAAATGTGACTAAGACTAATATCCATTTTCGTCTGAAGATAAAGACTAAGACTAAATCAAAAATGGCTGTCAAAATTAACACTGGCGCATAACTCAACTCTGATAAGAAGCAGGGGGAAAAGGATAGTAAATAGGGGGAAATGTACAGAGCAGGGTTGAGAAGGAGATGATTTCAGCCTCTTTTTCATGGCAGTGGAAATGGTAGTTGTTAGGGTCAAATTGCTGCAGGGTTGAGCTGCTTCTTCCTGTTTGCCCTGTGCCCATCAAGACCAGCCTAATTTCAGCTTAAATAAACTGCACCAGTGGGCGTGTCCTCAGGCCAGAGTTACTAATTAAGAGAGGAAATCAGTGGGGGAGTGGGAGTATTGTTTTGGTAAGTGTTTATTTAACCACTGTGTGTGTGTGTGTGTGTGTGTGTGTGTTTATGCGAATTCATTTACTTGTAAGGGTGCTTAGCCACAAGAGCATAAATCATGATTGGTTCAGGCAGGAGCAATCTTATCCATCTTTTCCTTCACCCACTTTCTCAGCTATGAGAAGTTGCAGAGAGAACAGATGATGAGAGTCCTGGCTGTATTTAGGTTAGAGGGTACAGCAGCATTGGAAATGCTGTATGACTGTGTCTTTGGGCACAGTGGAGACTTTGCCAACTGGGTATAAACTAGAGTAAGTGGAAGATTCAGTCCTCACAGTGAAAGATAAACAGCACAAAACAAAAGAGAAACATTTAAGGTCTTATTTTTTTCCACTGCAAAAAGAAACCTTGATTTTATACATGAAAATGTAGACCTGTCCATTTTCCATTTATATATACAGACTTCACAGATGATTTTTTCATCATTTTGTATTTTATCATGTCTTTATCAGAGAGTGTATTCCCACCTCACATGCAGTGTTCCTGGGATAGACTCCAGATAAAGGGTATGGAATGAATGAATGAATAAATGAAAGGTAAGTCCACAAATCACACAGGAACCAGATTTCACTGGAAAGTAGGGCAGAAGTTAAGCAGGAGGTTAGTAATAAACATATGTGACTCTAAGAGAAAGGAAAAACTGAAGGTTGAATGTGATTGAGATAAAATCTGTCATTCCATACTGAGATCGTTACTTGATCAAAGTGTCCTTAGGTATCCACCAGCAAAAAGAAAGGCCAATCAATTCACTGAAAGCCATCACACATGCAGTGGAACTTTCAACAGCTCAGCAAATCTCCTCACCTTCTCACCTTCCAGCAGCACTTCAGCCTAGTCTAGATGTTGTGCTGACAGGCAAGAGAAAAACTAGCAGACCAACTCCAAACTCTAACTTCAATCAGCTGCAGTCATTCTTTGGTCAAGCTGTGTATTTTGTGTTAATATGTCATGCTTTTGGGCTAAAAGCTAGTCTGCATGGGCTGCTGAACTACTTTGAACTGTCTTTTTTTCTGCCAGACACACCATTTAAACTGCCTTCTTATCTTAAAGGGATTGTTAAATATCCTGGACTCATTTAGCACAATCTTGAATTTCGCAAAAGTGTCTTACTGACCCATGCTGACCTGCATATATAACCACAGAGTTGACAGATCAGACGAGTAAAGCAAATCCTGTGAATCTAATTGCACTCAGGCGGAGCAGGGTTCAGGTTTCACCTTTCTCCTGCTGTTAACCCTCCTGTTTCAATGCCTGGCTCTCAGCACCAGCAGTCAAGCACTTCAACTCCACATTTCACTAACCTGGAAAAGGTGGCTTTGGTTTTCAGACACTGATCTGATGGCAGAGCTGATCTGTGTTTTGTTTAGTTCAACGAACAAAGACTGTGTGTGCTCTATACTGGCTCTCCACACCTTCAGCTTCTCTGCTGTTTCAGATTCTTCAGCATTGGATACACACTACTCAGACGCCTCACATAACCTCATCTGATCCTGCTTTCTGATGACTTGCTTTTCATACCCAGTGGTTCAGGCTTTCTTGGGTTACTTTCATTATATAGTACAAGAATACCTAACATTACACTGTTAACTTTTGGTGGTGCTCAGAAAAGGTACCTTAGAGTAGGTGGATGATCCAGTCTTCACAGTGAAAAATAAACAGCAACAGAAGAAAGAGCAACTCTTTTTTTTCCCCCACTGCAGCAAAAACTGTGAATATCCACATAAAAATATAAAGCTGGACATTTTCCATTGATCACTGTTGTACAGAAATCTACAGTACTTGGGCATGGTAGAACTGGTTTAAAAAATGGAGAAAAAAAACACAGGGTAGTCTACTTCAATATGTGTTTTTGTACGTTCAAAGGCCTTAAATTTAATATGAAACGAAAGATTTTAAAAGTTATTTTAGCTACAAATAACGTGGTAAATGTACCCAAATTCTTGAGTAAAAGTGCAGTTACTAGGTCCATTTGACTAAATATTCTGGTAAAATCTGAAGTATTTTTAAATGTTCAAGATAAAATTACTAAAGAAAAAGACTTTCACCACAAATATTACACTGATTTCAATTAAGGAACCAAGGAATGTGGGTAAACATTACCTAAAGCTAATTAACAATAGCTTTTTTTTCTCAAATCTTTCAAATGTAAACTAGCATAAAAATAGCTGACAGGACAAACTGAATGCTGATAGTTACATTAGTGAGTATTAGGTCTGATTCTTGCTGTCACATCTGTTAGGGTTTAGATTTGTTAGGAATTTAGAACCACTGAAGCTGTCTGATGCTAAAAATCACCTTATGAATATATGATTATAGACAAATGTAGTGAGTGAGATTTTTTTTTCACATAAAGGGAATAAAATCAAAGGTATTTGATGGAGAAAAAAATACCTCAAAGGACAAATTCTTAAACAGCAGATTTAAGTACAGCAAATAAAATAAATCCTACCTCTGTATAAAATGGTTTCATGCTCGCTTTCTGAGATAAAATAGATGCTTTATATCACCTGTTAAGAACATCATTTTGACAAGGTTTAGACAGCTTTTTGATTACATTCAGAAGCAGAGGGAGAGTACAAAGGCGAGATAAACTGAGTGAAAGAGACAAAAAGAGAACTTTTGTATTTCTGTTTGCCACAGCAGATCTTCACCTTCACATTTGCAACATGCTAGTCAGCTTAAAAAAATCACAGAAAGTGGAAAAACATAATTCTCTTTGACTTTGTTCACCTTTTTCTCCTCTTGTCAATAATGCATTTACAAGTTTAAAAGACAAGGCATGCAAGAGCATCAATAAGTAAGCAGGCTGGTGCTTTTGAAGCAGGTTCACAGCCACCACTCCTGTGTCCTTATACCTTTCCAACAACTCTGTTTACTTAGGACTGGAGCCCTGCTGCGCTTTTCTTCTATATCCCTTGCTTTCTCTATTAATATCTCTCATGCGTTTTTCTTCACTCTAACATGGGTTGCGTGGTATCCAGGCTGGCGTGGCTGTCTGCACGCCTCAGCTGAGCTCAGGTGAAGAAGTTAGTGCTGGTGCTTGGTTTCTGAAACGGATGCGGCCCCCTGAGGGCTGCTGGTTCAGGTGGAAGGAGGGCAAGTAGGAATACCGCTACAGTCACCTGACAGTGAGCACCAGAGATGAGCTCATGTGGAGCACGATAACACGCCTCGCTCTAGTTCACCCCATGTCACCCTGAGGGTCTTCCCTGTTTACTTGTCACTGGAGATTTCATATGAGTCCTGAACCTGGTTTCATATTCAATTAACGCTCTTCCCTGAGTAACATCACGGCCTGTCCAGTGTCTATAGAATCTCACATGCAAGACAAAGCATGGCATTTAAATAGTCCAGGTTTTTAGTGGCGCAATCTGTACATTCATTAGATACCGCATTTCAGAAATGCAAGCAAGATGTGCATTATAGATATATAAAAGATAAAAGGTTGTGGAATGCAGGAGGAAGACAATTTGCTTGTGAAGCACAGACATGTGGGAATAGCTGACAGACGGGATAAGCACAATGTAAATTCTAAGGGAAGAGATGCAACCTAATGTCAGTGTGAAATATGACATCAATTAACAGGGAGCAGAGCATAATGGGACTAGAGAAAGCAAGCTGTGGAAACAAGAGCGGGCCAGTAAAAACCTGATTATTAACACCTTAGTGTTGAAAGAGCTGAATGTGCAGAAAGACAGAACTTTGGAAAAGAGCAAGAGGAGGACGGTTGTCGGTTAAACAAAGGGACAATAAAGACGTTTTGGCATGTCGGTCCTTTTCTGTGGGTGGTGTCATTTTTCATCTGCCTTTGTGAGCATGTTGGAAGTAGTTTCATATCAGTCATCAGCACAGAGACAGGAGCTCTCTCACATCTTCACAAGAAGGCAGGTGACTCTGTCAGCTCCTGGCACTGCCACGGAAATGAACCCCTCTCTGACAAATGAGTGCTCAACCCATCCCTCCTTTTTCATTAGCCTCCATGTTTTGAGGCCAGTCAAGTGTAGCACATAGCAAATAAAACACCAGCAGGAAGAAAAGCAGAGTGCGCAAGGCACGCATAATTTAATGAAGCAGAAAGAAAATGTTTTTTTCCATTCAGCTGCAATGTTCTTTCATTGCACTTTATAATTAAAGATGAAATAAGCTGGCTCACATAAGCAGCTTCCTTCACTTTAGGGTTATTTTGCTCTACATTTAAAAGGCTTCGTCCTTACAATCTTTTTTTTTAAAAACGGGGAATGGCAAGACATGGAGGAGAGAGGCAGGGGGTGCGAAATAAAAAGATCACACTGTGAGGTAACATGGTAGCTGAGAGCAGAACGGAGAGGGAAGGGGAACAATGCATTCAATATTAGTTCTGTATATTGACTCACTCTGTGCTTCCACTTTGTTTAATAATGTTCATATTTGTCCAGAGTCTAAAAATGGAAAGATGGCAGTGTGAATGGTTAGGGCTGTCTGGATGGAAATGAAGGGAGCTGTGTGCTCAAATGAGGTCTCTCCCCTGGAGACTGACCATTCCCTTCCTTTCTGCATCCAGAGAGCATAGCTAACACCACCCTGCCTACACACAAACACACACACTTTTCTCAGACACAGCTTAACCGACAGAAGTACTGGATCAATTTTAAATCACTTGCTTATAAAAGTAAAATAAAAAACACCACACATTGTCTCATAATGAGGCTAGAAAGCTCCTTAAAGCCTCAAAAAAAAGTTACCTTCAAGAATAAAAACAGATTTAACTCCAAGAAAATGGCTTCAGAAATTGTTTAAAAGCATAAGTAAATCAATGGTAAGTCAACATTTGGGTTAAATGCCTTCTGTCTTTCTTCGGCTCATGGCTCATATTTTCTAAGATGATGCTCTCAGTTTAGCACTATAGAGATACAGGCGCTCTAGTTCACATGTATTTGTGCATGATGAGATAGGAAGAAGGTCGCCCCGGGCCTGCACTTTCTCGGTTAATGTGGAAACTTTCACCAGGCTTTGTAGAAGTGTGGAGATCGGTTTTGATCTGGCAGATCTCTGGACACTACACAAGCTCAGGCTGGCATGCAATACTGTGAAACGGAGATGCATCAACTCACACCCTGACCCTCTGTTAATGCTTGGACATGAAAGAGCATTCTGTCAGAACAAAGCAAGAGTGAGCTCAACGTTCTCTAAATCTGGCCTGAAAACAATGCTTGCATACAAACACTGCACAACATGTGAAACACACACAGAGATGAGCATTTAACTAAATCAATTACTCCATACAGTGTCCTGTTAATTCAGTGGGCCAGATCCTGAGCAGAAAAAAACATTGTGAGATTTTACTTTTTTATCTTATTTTATTTTTTTTTATATCTTCACCAGTTTAGAGCACTTTCCTAGTTGTTTTGTCTGAATCAGAGTGAAACTGTTGGATGTGGTGTGTTTTGGACTGACTCAGCAGACCAAGAAACCTAAAACATTTGCTAAGAGTTGTGTGGGAAGAGGTGGAACAGGAAGTCTTTCATTTATTGGTCAGAAGAATGGCTTGTAAAAAAAACTCTTTATAAACTTGCATAGAAATCACAGAATTCACCCAAGTATCAAAAATACAGAGTCAGTGCTGAAATACAACTAGATCATTAAATAATTATGCAAATATTTACTCATATGATTTTTTGTATTGAGATCAGTTGTGGACATCCTGAGGAGGTTCTGTTTTTGCTATGCCATTTTTACACTTTCTCCTATAAACAGGGTGACATATAGAACATCCTGTTTTTAGTACTGTGGCAGTCCAGAGCTGTACTGGTACTTAATTTGTCCAAAAAAAATCTTGCAATGCATAATGCATAGCCCATTTGGTTTACTTCATCTGCAGTCTATCTACACCACTCTCTTTATAAAAAGACTTCTCAAGGGTAAAGGTTTTAGTTTCTATAGGGATTCTGCTTGGAACTTTTTCTGAAATTGAATCTGAACCTTTGAGAGTTTCTCCCAGAGGGACAGACAGACGATTCATTTATGGTGCTTGCAGAATTTTTTTAAGAGTTTAAGGTTTTACAAAGAATGAACTGAGACTGCCTCTAGCAGGTGCTTTGTTCCAATTGCTTTGCTCTACACCTGAAGGCAACATGTCCAAACTGCTCTGATTTAACTGGACTAAATATTTAATATGTGAAAGTGCCCTCAAGTTCAATCTGTGATATCTGTGGGTGTAGATTCCTACACTGGCATTCTATCAAACAGTATGGAGCTGGATCAGTAGAGAGGGAGCATGGCATGGCCAGGGCACCATGGGATATTTTTGAAGGCATTTGGCAGAGGACATCCCCTGGTCAGTCAGGCTGAGGCTCAGATCCAGTAGTGCAGCTGGAAGCATCGGCTGGCTGCCGAAGTTCTGTGTCCCAGAGTACACTTTCCCCTCTAGAGCAGAGTGAGAGTGAGAACACATGGAGTCCAGAGAGAGAGAGAAATCAGTTCTTCATCTGCCTTTGACACAAATGGAAAAATGTCTGTCATAAAGCGTCTCCCATGAGACAACCCACCATCGCAAAACCCACAGACGTTTTGAATTTCATGAGGCTACTGAGGACACATGCTGCTTGAAGACTGATAAAAAAAAATCAACCCAGTGTCTGAAATGAGACAAGCGTATCTTTTCCACTCTTTCCTTCTAAAAATTAAAATATTTAGCATTCAGATGAAGCTGAGATTTCATATGTGGAGGTTGGGCTAGTTTTTCATGTGGCTCATATGTCAAACTCCAAGAAAATAGTGGAAAGAAAAGTTAAGGCAACACTATAGGCTTTCTCCATTTAAAACCTAGAATAATTCTTTAATTAAAGTTTATCCAAACAGTAAATTTATTTACTCTTGCTTATTTGAAACACATATGTTTACACATAAGAGACAATCTGATAGCACAGATGGAGCTGTAGAAACAGACAGAAGCAGACTGCAGTCAGTGCAGCGGGACTGACAGTGTGAGTAGGAGTAAATAAACAAATAAGCAAATATTTGTATGTCTATTAAACACGATGCAAATCATGCACCCTAATAACCCAGGTTATGGAATGCTGCAAAGGACCTTAACATAATCCATATAGTCCACACTTTGTCCTTGTTCCCATTTTTATATACTCTTACGTACATGCAAACACTTGAAATGCTGAAAAAACTTCCATCCATTCATTTCTGTACTACATATCCTACACAGGGTTGCTTTGAGCCTGGAGTCTATCACAGGGGGCTCAGAGGACAAGGCAAGGGACACTTGGGACAGGGTGCCATTGCAGTGTACAATCACACACACACACACACACATATTTACACACTCTGGACAATTCAGAAATTCCTGCAATGCAGAGGAAACCCCCGAAGCACAGGGAGGACATACAAACTCCACTCACACTGGGTGGAGGCAGGAACAAAAACCAACCTCAGATATGTTTGGCAAAGAAATAACCCTAAAGAATAACAGCATCAAACTGTACTTTTTCTTGTCACTGTTGTACCATTAAGAGCACATGTTTATACTTTTAGTATACCTTTAAATATAATTTTGGGTACCTGATGGTCCTTGTAGTTACAGTTAATAGTACAGATGTACTATTAAAAATTGTGGAATCTAATAGAAGATTCATCACTACATCCTCTAGTAAAAGATACAAAGAAAAGATGTAGCCTTATTGGTACTCCCCAGTGACAAGGAAAAGTATGGTTTCGTACCTTTCTGTATCTGAAGCAGATGTGTGGACTTATGGGTAGCACAGGGTAGGAATAACCCTTCGGTATTAATATCCCAATTCTGACCAAAGACTAAGATTTATCCTTCAGTCTTTATTAATAAAATATAATAATAATAATAATAATATTAATAATATAATAATATATTAATATTAATATAATAATAATAATATCTCATAATACTCACATATCTAACTCATGATGATTCAGCTCATTGTAGCATTTTAAGTATTGTAACAAATGTTTCAGTAATTAAACAATTTTACATTTCTTTAATTTATTCATTTTTATTTGACTTTGTCACCTACATGGGTATTTGGTTGATCCACTCATTTTTAATAAATTTACACATTGAAACTGTCCTAACTTCCTCACTGCTTTCACTTCCATGGCCACTACTGGAAAGTTCAGAAGAACAGCAATTAAGCTGCTTTCCCATTCATCTGTGCCTGTAAGGGAGCACACTTCTGTGTAAAATTCAACCCTGGTAACTTTCAGGGCTGTCAGGAAGGCCCAGGAGACCCAGGAAACCCAACCCCAGTGTGAGTGTGTGTGTGTCTGTTCAGTTAGATTGCACCTCCTTCAACCCAAAAGAGTGGTTAAATATAGAATAGTGGAGATGGAGGCACACCTCTGAGGAACAACGACTTCATTTTCACAAGAGAAAACATGTATTTCCTTTTCTATCTGCCTGGACATGGACACTTGCTGTAACCCTGTGTGACTCTGATTCAGGCGATGTCTTTCCTTCTCACAGCAGACTGCAGGTTCTGTAGCCTAAAAGTGAATATGGCATAAGATGTCTGAGAAGGCACACTTTCTTTTATCTGTGTGCTTTCAGACCTGGAGGTATCTAAGGTTCATTTCTCTCTCTCTCTCTCTCTCTCTCTCTCTCTCTCTCTCTCTCTCTCTCTCTCTCTCTCTCTCTCTCTCTCTCCCCATGTCAGGTCTTTCCCAGTAGAAACACACCAGGCACAGAACATCAAAGCAGTCCCTTGCGCTATGAGCAAAACTTCAAAGGTTGGACGTGTTACTCTCTGTGAATATGTGTGTTCAGCTAAAGCTCACCGTAGATAACAGTTCCAAATACACTGCTGTAATTTCATGCTCCATTCAGATGCCATTTCAACCTGAGAATTGACTTCTTGATGTAATTAAAAGTGAGAGCATGGTAAGGGCTAAAAAATTGTTTAACACACAGTTCCCTTCAGGTTTAAAAAAAAAAAAAAAATCATTTTAAAATCATTTAGAAACTGTACAATGAGAGCCTGATATTCATTGAGTACACCTCACTCCCTTGGGGTCTCAAACTTGTTATCATTCTCAACATAAGCAGTTCATTTATAATATGTCAGGTCTCTGTTTATGGTTTTTCCATGATACCAACTACATCATTCCGTTTACAAAGGTTGCAGGTCTAGGGTTTCTGGTACTCTGCATCACACTGAATCTACTGTAGGAAGTAAACATCACCGATACAGGAAAACAGTCTTATACTTTTTATTTGCCAGTGGATTAAAGCACAATGCCATACATTTATCCATTTATAGTAACATTTAATTGTATGTAAGTGAGTACAAATAGTAGACAGCAGCATATTAGAATACTACATTTATATAAGCCTGTGATCACTGTGAGAGTTGTTGCTGTTATGGATGTTTTAATGACTTAACAGCTTCTGATCAATCCGAATCGTGAACTCGACAGGGCTGTTGTTTAACACTGAATTAACACACAGAACAGCCTGATTTATCAACATTTTTAGTATTTTAAGCTAATTCTTTCAGACATCATGACATTTTTTACTCCATACACAGCACAAATATTTTGGATTTTGGATAATATGGTTAATGACATCATATGTTTTTAGTGCATTAATAAGTACAGGACAGTAAAGGAAAATTTACACTAAACCTATCCTTTGCTTCTACATGCACTACAGTATATTTTGTCTCTTGTCACTTTATAAACTATATGCAATATATGCATCTCAATATGCTTTCAAATAATCACTTATGTGCAGTCTTGTTTATTTTATTACATTATACTCTAGTTGCTTTCGGCTGCTCCCTGTTTGGGGTCACCACAGCAGACCAACTGGTCCGCACAACAACTTGGCAAATGTTTTACACCGGATGCCCTTCCTGACGCCACCCTCCCATTTTTCTGGGCTTGGGACGGGCACTGCATCCAGTGGCTGGGATCGAACCCGGGCCTTCCGCATGATAGGTGAGTAACCTACCACTGAGCCAATCTATTTATTCTTAATCCTTCTATTTTTTAACTTCTTAATTTTAAATTTCTTTATAGTTTTAAGGCTTAAATACCCTTGTTGCTGTCTGAGAGTTGCTAAGCTAAACTAAATTTTGTTGTATTGTTTACAATGGCAAAAAAGTACATTATCCTGACCTTACCATAGCTTACTCACTGTTCTTTCCATTTTGTTATGTTTTTTGTTATACTCTTTTGAAATGAAATTCATGTTTATTTTGTCACTATGGATTTATTTTAGTTTCTGACAAATAACAATATCATTTATAAAACTTCTGCCATGTACATATGTGCATTTTTTAATTCATGCTTAAATTATAGTGCTTTTTTTTTTTCCTAAAAGTAAACTTTAAACTGAGCATGACCGGTTGTAGGAGTTAAACATTTTCTCTCTGTGAATAAAGAAAAAATAAAACACTAAAAGGTGCAAACCACAACACAATTTGCACATCCCTATCAGCACACACAGCAGACACCCTTCTCAAACACAGCATGCATCCTAAACTCCTCAGGGTCCATGCATGTGCTCAGCACACAAAGGTACACAGATGTGCTCCATGTCACACACAAATGGGACATTTCACTCCATCACGAGGTGTGCTGTGTGTGTGATGGGGTGCTATCTAAACAGCTTGGTGTAGCATCTTGGTATAACTGTGTGCACTCAGGCCTTAGTGTTAAAACACACAGCTTAAATTTTGCAAAGTACACACAGCCTGCTCTAACATCAGCACAGGCTTTACTAGCAACATAGTTACACTTACACTATAAGTATGTGTTGAATACTGTCCACTCACTAAAAAGCCATACCCTCAGGGAGCAAAAGTGAGAAATAATCTGGTGTCTGCTTTTCACAGGTTTACCAGCATGCACTTTTATATCTCTCTTCCTCATGATCCCTCATTCAGAAGCACTCACAGGGAGAAAGGCAGCTCTTCATCCCTACACTGTTACAAATAAATACATGCAGATAAAAGGCAGTTTCCATGGTCTCTGAAAGAAATAGAGAAATCTTTCTCTGCATGGCACTCTACTTTAAGAATGAGGATGATC
This sequence comes from Hemibagrus guttatus, assembly GCA_033459395.1. Lineage (NCBI taxonomy): Eukaryota > Metazoa > Chordata > Actinopteri > Siluriformes > Bagridae > Hemibagrus > Hemibagrus guttatus. The sequence goes on from JAUCMX010000003.1 coordinate 12,975,737, forward strand.
AAACGCTGTAAAATATACAAAAAAATATATATACACACAGATTATTAGTCATTTGCAGAACAATCAAAGAAATTAGAGAAGAAATTCTTACAGCCAGCAGAACACAGCCAGGAAAATTATTTTCATGGTGAGCCGTACAATTGAACATTCGATAAAGCGACATGAAACGTGTAATAAAACTCATGCAGCTGGACTCTTTAGGATTCAACTCACTATTGTGTTCATTTACACAACAAAAGAAATCTGTACTAATTTGCACTGGGTACAGACCTGATTACTTTTATTTAATTAACTTATAAATCAGTAGCTATTTGACAAACAATCTGAGCTGGAAAAGATTTGCTTATTTGTTACACTTTACATACATAACGTATATAAACCTTTCATGAAAACTGGCATACAGGTGCATCTCAATAAATTAGAATGTCGTGGAAAAGTTCATTTATTTCAGTAATTCAACTCAAATTGTGAAACTCGTGTATTAAATAAATTCAGTGCACACAGACTGAAGTAGTTTAAGTCTTTGGTTCTTTCAATTGTGATGATTTGGACTCACATTTAACAAAAACCCATAGAGGATGTACCAGAATGATACCACCTGTATCTGCTTTGTGCTGTAAAAAATTACTTCTGTGTTAATACTTGGACTTTTTTTTTTAAAGAGATTTGCACCCACAACCTCATCACATGACCTCTAGCATAGCACATATCCCTGTTCAAAGTCACCTTATTACTAATGACACTCATCTGTTTACAATCACACAACTCACTTTAAATAATCCAGATATTCCACATTTCCTTGTGAAGTCTTGCGTCACTATTGTATCTGTGATGACTCCAAACCTTAGCTCTCTGCCTGTTTTGATTAGTGTTTAGACCAAAACCTGCTTCACATTTACTGATATAGTCACGTTTATGTCTCTTTGGCAATCCCCTCATTTTTCTGTAAATTGCATAACCCTTTGTTTTGATTGCTGTAATGGTTTTAATGAAAACAAGAAGCCTCTTACTCTCATTCTGAGGTGATATTATGCCACCTTGTAGCTCCGTTCAGGCCAATTCCCCCTTGACACTTTTCTGAAGCACACAATACACACAGCAGTTAGACTTCCATTTTAACAAGAATTCCAATCCACATCAGGTGTGTAAAATGCAAAGCCTTTACTGCCTGCAGCACTTGTACATGTAAGTGAAGCATACACTCAGGTGTATGCTGCATGCTGGGAATGTATTTGCAGTTAATTTTAGCTAAACAGTTAATTAGCTAAACTGTGAATTTGGTTCTGTTAGTAGGTATGGGTAAAGTGGAATACTGTGAGCTTATGAGAGGTGCCTGTATGCAAAAACTCAAAAGAACAACATATAGAAGTGCTGGTGAGTAGTAGTCCAATTCAACTGTCAAGTGCAATAAACTTTCTGAATGATTTATGTTGTACTGCCATGAATATATAGATAGGTTACATCTAGCATATTAAACTAAATCATTTGGCTCTGGTGTTAGGACAACTTGCTATCAAAATTGAAGGAAAAATCTGAATGCAGGTTTAGTTCAGTAGTCATGAAGTGCTTATGTAAACTCATGTAGGCCCATAAACACTTAAATAAGGTATTACTAATCACTTTTCAATCTTTTCAGTTAATTAAACTTGAGAAATAAATCCTGCTTTGATCTGTACACAAATACCTCCTTAAAAGTTACGAAATTAAGGGTTGGCTGAAGAAGGAGATATCAGGTAATGAATAAAAGAGAAAGTATAAAAATGAGAAAGAGAAATATAATTGATGATGATTATCTGATGTCTGATGTCCAGGCTCTGTGGTTCTTCTGCAATCTTTTGCTAAATCCCTCTGTCAAAAAACACAAAGAAGTTGAAGAGGGTCTGGAGAACACACCCATGTGTTTCTGGTTTAAACTGCAGGAGCTCAGGGGTGGGCCACTCAACCCCTGACCCCCTCAAGCCACAGGTTAGCTGCAGGCGGCACGATATGAGCAGGCATCCGGCCTTGCTCTACTCACCCCTTATACACAGAGAGCTTACAACATCCCGTCCACCACCAGCAAAACAATACTACTAACACTGTCCTCTCTGTAATACACTTTTAATAGTCTTGCAATCGCAGATATAAATAAAAAATTAACTTCCTAAAACCCTGGATTTAATACACTGTCCTATCTGAGTGGAGTATAAATAAAAAAAATAATAACGGGAGTGAGGAAAGTGTGTCATACTGCAGTAAAAATGAGAAAGAAAAAGAGCAAAAAAAATACGATGATGGACTACTTAGCAAACGAATCCCTGATCCCTGCGATGAATGCTGTATTAGTTGAGCACTACATTATTGATGCCTGGATGAGTCTAATGCAAAAATACTATCAAATGGTGACAACTGTGCTGTTCAATTATTACCGTGTGCAGTGGAATATGAAAGGCCTTTGATAGGAGACATAAATTCCCCAGACTCCCCCTCAGCAGCAGAGTTAAGCAGCAACATCAAGCCTCTGCCTGGACTGGGAAGTGCAATCAGTGTGTACGAGATATCGAGAGCTCACAGCACTCAGCCAGCACACTCATTCTAACAAGTGCCAGTGCTTAAGTCCAAGCATCTCTCTGATACCATTTGAAAGTTGTTTTTGTACACAAACTTTGCTAATATGATCGCTTATGAAAATATAGCACTTAAGTAGTAAATTTTACATTTATGGCATTTTGGCAGATGCCCTTATGCAGAGCGACTTACATTTATCTCATTCATGCAACTGAGTAGTTAAGGGTTAAGGCCTTGCCTAAGGGCTCAGCAGGGGCAGTTTGGTGGTCCTGAGATATGAATTCACACCTTCCAAGCAGAGGCCCTGCATCTTAAACAGCGAGCTACCACTTCCGCAGTTTTACAAGTGTACAATGTGAAAAAAATCACAGTATACTAAATGTACATACTCATAAAAGTCTCGTTTTTATTATTATTACTAAAACTCATTCATTCATTCATTGTCTGCCGCTTATCCGAACTATTCTCGGGTCACAGGGAGCCTGTGCCTATCTCAGGCATCATTGGGCATCAAGGCAGGACACACACACACACAACAGACAATTTAGAGATGCCAATCAACCTACCATGCATGTCTTTGGACCGGGGGAGGAAACCGGAGTACCCGGAGGAAACCCCCAAGGCACGGGGAGAACATGCAAACTCCACACACACGGCAGAGGCGGGAATCGACCCCCCAACCCTGGAGGTGTGAGGCAAACGTGCTAACCACTAAGCCACTGTGCTCCCCTTATTATTAGAACTGCTAAATTAAAATAATAGTTTATTTGTCAATAATTCTAGTGTATCTAAAATGGATTTCACAGAAATGTACTTGTAAACTTGGATAAACTTTTATACTTAAATACTTTTAAATAAATATTTTATACTTTATTTGAAATGGTACAATAATAAGAGTAGCCCTGCTCTTTCTCTTTATTAATTTACTGGCTTACAAACTTACTCTCTCCTTCTTTCTTACACACACACACACACACACACACACACACACACACACACATACACACAGAGGCACTCACTAACACCTCTTTGATGTTTAACTTAATATCCTGTGTGTTCATAAATCAAGCAAAAAGCTAGGCTGACCTTTATAACCCCTGTGGTAAACTCACTCTATGAGAGCCCATAAACACGCCTGATAATTTACAGTCACTAGCTTTAACGTCTGCAATTGAAAGAGGTTTCACTGACTGTCCTAATATTCAGCTCATCCGAGAATGTTATTCATGTGAAAGCATATAATATAAATGTCTGCAGAAAAGGAACATCAGTAAAGAGGTCTCATTAATAATGTTATAGTTTCTCAAGGACAGCCCTGAGATCAGATAGAAACATAAAAGACTTATGCTTTCTTCTCCTGTCTCTCTGATTTTTCTCCTGAGCCAAAGACCTTAGTAATCTCAAATGCCTTTCCCCTTGAGTTTCAGCACAAATATCAGCGTCACACACTGTACTCAGATCTACTGACAATAATCCTCCTGTTGGTTAAAGTCCTGTACCTGGAACTAAAAGCTTGTGAGACAAGTATGAAGACTGGTGGAGGTTAACAAAAGTGAGCTTTCACTACATTAAAAACAGCTTCAGTTTACTATCCTGATGGGTCTTTACTTTCTTCCTCTGTTGAAACCCTTAAAGGTTGTAAGATGTACATATGATTAAGGGTTTCAAGTAGATCCCCTTTAGGAAACTTACAAACATTAACTGCCCGAGGAACCCTTAAAGAACCAATAGGGAAAGGAGCCACTGCCTAGTCACCATGACTGACCATTAGACTTTTTAAATCAAACTTCACTCATTGTTCTGAATACAAATTCTGAATTTCAAATATTTTAATCTCCATAAGTCCATTATACACTTAAAAAATGTTCAGTATAAGCAATGAAATCATGTTTTGTTGAGAAATGTAATATTTCTTTGTAAATTATACATAACATTTTTTTTCTTAAATCTGACTGACCACTTATTCCTCTTTTCTATTGAATCAAATACAATTTCTCCAAAGTTTCTAAGATAAAAACAATATCACGACATTACTAAAATCTGATTAGTCTGAAGATGTTCATTAATTTTCTATAGTAACAGCTCTGAAAAAAGGCTGGCTATAAATCACAGTTTTCAACATGCTCATCCTGATATGTTAATGTTTATATAATTACAACAGCTCATTTATATGGACTAATAATGAATCTATAAAAAAATGTATGTCACAAAGAAAGAACAATAATCGTTGATATGGTGAAGCTTTCTGTGTGGAGACATTTATTTGTAATTTTTTCTTTATTCCTTACGTAAAACATAAGAATAGCCATGAAATCTACTGAGTTATCAAAGAGCAACTGTTTCTTAAGGAATAAACCAAAGAAATAATCTATCACAAGCTCTGTCAAAGAGCTAAAATGTAAAAAGATGGAATAAGTGTAACAAACAGAGAAATGAAGTGCCTAGGCAACCAGATATGATGAATTACAGTGTAAAAAAGCAGCTGGGTTCGTTTTCATTACAAGATCTCTGTCTCATTGGGAACATTTTGGAAGTGCATTTGTTTCACTGCTATTTGAGAAGCATGTTATCTGACCTTTACTCTCCAGCCTAGCATATACAGTCTCTCACTCAGAGCTGCTTTCTGGTCTTGAGTCACATCTCTGTCAATCAATCTGGCTCCATGAGACCTGGGTGAGAATGGGTGTGTGGGATACCCCAGAGTGCCGGCCATACTGAGACGGTGTTTCCTGTCTGCACTGAGCATGTTTATGACCTGATGGACATTGGGCACTATTAGCACTCCATTTTAGAAAGATGATTGGAGAAACATATTAGCAATCGGTGAGTCACAAAAAAAAAATATAATGTTTTATAGTGAGATATTTAGGGCACTAAGGAACCCCATTTAAAAATGGCATGTAATGAGTCTTGTCTCTCTGTAGCCCACAAAAAAAAAAAAAAAAGAAAAGCTGTATGCTTCTCCACAAGGGTTACTCTGAACTGATCTACTCCGACGAAAATTGTAGTTTTGTCTCACCAATGGTAGAAATTGTTTAAGTGTCCTGTCTCTTTACAGATACCAAATTGCCAGCCACATTCACAAAAATCAAAGACAAAGTGTCCAGATTCCATAGGCCAAGTGCTGCTTCCAGTTCCTGTTAAAGCTGCAATATATACAAGCTAGCATAAAGCTGTCACTGTAGAGTCCAGCCATCAAGGAGACCACATCTTTTTTTCTATTCTTTTGAACATGGGCTGCCTGTGGGTTAACTGCCATCTATTACCCTGTCATCTGGCAGAAATATGAGGTAAATTACTCTGACCTGTCTCGCTCATGCTGAGGAGCTTAAAATCAGCATCAGGTTCTTATACAGCAAGAAATTTGGGGGAAAAGTGCATCCAATCAGTGCTTTATTTAAAAAAAAAAGCTTTACTTAACACTAAATAAACAATAAAATAAAATTGAACATTATATACTTTCCTATGGTGTGTTAACTTACTCTGTAGGAGATGGAGCAAAATATAACTTGTTTGTGTTCGCTTCAGTCAGGGCTGTAGTAGATCTAGAGCTTATCCCGAGAGCACTAGTCATGAGGTGGGAATACGCCCAGGGCTGGGATACACGTTCCTCGCACAGCACCACGCACAAACACTCATGTACACCTAGTGAAAAACTAGAGTTGTTGTCCTTCAGTTGCCACAGCAGCTCATCCGGTTGTCATCAGATTTTACGCTTTATACCCTTCCTGATGCAATCCTCCCATTTTTTATCCAGGATTGGACCAGCACTGAGAGTTTAACACCTTAGTGGCTGGGCTGATTCCCTTCCCAAGAATCCCTGCTGCTGACCTTAATGACAATTTAGAGTAGCCTGCATATTTTGTGAAAATCCATACAAACACTAACTGGGGGCAGAACCCTGGAGCTCAAGTGCATTGATAAGACATTGATAAGAATATATATATACATATATATACTACTTCATGAAACTGTGAGCTATGTTCCCTTCACATGCTTCTCACAGATAGCCTCCAATTTAATATTACTGATTTTCAGATGTGTATAAACCAAAGAGATGTTTGCATATTTACTTAATAGATTTTTGCAGCCTTTAAATCTTTAAAAAAAAAAAAAAAAAAGCATGCTTTTGGCAGTTTGTTTTCTTGCTTTGAAGTGTGCCTCTTGGAAGGGGGTGCTGCAAAACAGTATGCAAATGATCATTCAGGGCTCTAATGCACTCCTGTATGAAATCAGTAATAACACAGGAGGGATTCTCACCGCCACGCTTACATAATACTGATTTTACGTCTTAATTCTGTGAAACTGACTGAGAACTAACTGTGCAGCATATGCTGACAGTTTTCCATGCCCTTTCTAACTCGTACTTCATCAGTAATGCCACTATACTCCCACATCCACTCATACCAGCACTGGTCCCTTATACACGCAGCAACAGCCAGCTGGTGTTGCACTCTCAGTGATGATAATTAATATGTATAATATGTATGTGAGCATGTGTGTGTGTGTTGGCTTTTGGCTGCTACACACTATAATGCAGGTGTGCCCCCAGTTGGGTGCTCAGGGCTTGGAAACAGGTGCTCTTTCACAACAAGCTATGTATGTGGGTCATGGCATAAGGCAGAATACACTGTGCACAGGGTGCTTATTTGTTTCCTACTCACCAGGAAAAAAAAGAGAGAAAAAGAAACAGAGAAACAAAAAAGATTCAGAAAGGCCTCCAGCCCAAATACATGCCAAGCCCCAGCCTGAAAATATCTAATGATCTAATTAATTCTTAAAAATGTATGTGCTGGGTTCCTATTCCTAAGGCTCCTAAAGTGGCTGCGCCAAAATCAGACACTTGCAAACATTCAGCAGAGAGTAGAGAGAGAAAAAGATGAGAGAAACACCACAGATGTGAGTCGTAAACAGAGCTTTTGCCTAATTACTGAGAGTCACTGCTTTAGCTTGCTCGTGTTGCAACTGCAAAGGAGGAAGAAAACATGCTGATCACACAAGCCATAACACAAAAGTAGGTGCACAAATCAGCCAACCTGTAAAATTTACATGTTAATAGAGCAGAATGTCCAACAGCGTGAAGACAGCATATGAAAAACATTTAAAATTCAACCCGAAAGAGAGAGACAACAAGTACAGGACCAAGAAAATCTATCCACAAATCTCATACTGGTCTGTAATGAAGATATCAAATCAAATTAAAGAAGACAATGGAACCTGAATGCAATGACAAAAGTCTCACTCTGACTATGAAAAAAGCAAGACCAACAGCACACTGATGTCCCAGATGCTGATCTTCAATAGCAATAGCTATACTTCATAACTCCAGAGCCTATTATATAACAGTGAAGGTTGCAAGGCATTTTCCAGTAGTCACATTTTCCATATCAGGAAAAACAATCACTGCTTATTGATCTCCTTATGAAAGTGGGTTGGAAGAGAAATCCAAAGAACTGTTGTTCATTCCATTATGTTTAATCTCATTCATATAACTTCAATCAGCTAACAACACCAGCTGCCAACCCAGATAAATGGTGTTGCTGTTGAAATCCCAGATCAGTGCTTTTAAACCGAGAGAGCAATTTTCTTTAGCATGGAAGTAAACGACTTCCAAAAGAGAGGATAAAAAAGACAAAGTGACATTGCTCTCTCTCTCTCTCTCTCTCTCTCTCTCTCTCCAGGAATTAAAATAAATCTGAGCCAGCATGACCAATTTACAATTTAGATAAAAAAAAACCCACTGGTGGCCCTGTGTGCCTTGGGCTCAGTGCAGTTTAACCCAGACTAACAGACACACTGATGACCTTGTCCTAGTTCATCATTAAAACTGCTCCAGGCCACTCTGTGTATCCTGTCGATAACCTATTACAACATGATAGAGGAGATGGCTGCTGCGCTGCCATGAAGTTCAATTAACAGAAAGGAGGGGATATGGACAATGAGATCACAAAATGACTGTGACTGAGCATGCAAGTAAAGAGGACCAAAGGAAAGCAGAGGAAGAGAAAGAGAGAGAGCAAAGGAAAGAGTGAAAATGAGAAAGAGAGAGAAAATACATGTTTTTTTTATGGACTAGCCATTAAACTAGTCATTAAAAGTCTTAAAAGAATGCGAATCCACAAAACAGTTTCTCACTCAGAAACCCCAATGGTACAACTCGCTTGAAAGAAATAATTGCTTACTTAATAAATATTTAATAATGTACACAGAAACTGGACACTTGAAGTTGAGTTACTGTAGATTTAACACCAGTTTGAAGCAGTCTGGCCATTCTCCTCGACTTCTCTCAGCAGCAAGGCGTTTCTACATGCAGAACTGACACTTAATGGATTTTTTTCTGCACCATTATGTGTAAACTTTATAGACTGTTGTGTGTGGAAATCCCAGGGAGATCAGCAGTTTCCGAGATACACAAAACAGCCCATCTGGCACAGCAAAAATAACTAAAATCACACTTTTTCCTCATTCGGACATCTGATGTGAAAATTAACTGAAGCTCTTGATTGGTATCTGTGTGATTTTGTGCTGCCACATGATTAGTCTAGTGGTGAATATATTTATTCATTCATTGTCTATCGCTTATCCGATCTACACTCGGGTCACGGGGAGCCTGTGCCTATCTCAGGCGTCATTGGGCATCAAGGCAGGATACACCCTGGACGGAGTGCCAACCCATCGCAGGGCACACACACACTCTCATTCACTCACGCAATCACACACTACGGACAATTTAGAGATGCCAATCAACCTACAATGCATGTCTTTGGACTGGGGGAGGAAACCGGAGTACCCGGAGGAAGCCCCCGAGGCACGGGGAGAACATGCAAACTCCACACACACATGGCGGAGGCGGGAATCGAACCCCCAACCCTGGAGGTGTGAGGCAAACGTGCTAACCACTAAGCCACCGTGCCCCCCTGTGGTGAATATATATTTATTTAAATATTTAATACATAAGAAACATTGCCATATATTTCACAGGGTAGAAGAAGTGTTTCTAACCTATAATAATCATCATCATTTTTATTCATTCATTCATTGTCTACCGCTTATCCGATCTACACTCGGGTCACGGGGAGCCTGTGCCTATCTCAGGCGTCATTGGGCATCAAGGCAGGATACACCCTGGATGGAGTGCCAACCCATCGCAGGGCACATACACACACTCACACACTATGGACAATTTAGAGATACCAATCAACCTACCACACATGTCTTTGGACTGAGGGAGGAAACCAGAGCACCCAGAGGAAACCCCCGAGGCACGGGGAGAACATGCAAACTCCGCACACACGGTGGAGGCGGGAATCGAACCCCCAAACCTGGAGGTGTGAGACAAATGTGCGAACCACTAAGCCACCGTGCCCCTCCTCATCATTTTTAAGATATTTTAAATCTCATTTGCCATAGGATTGAGGTGGGGTTTTTTTTTTTCAGTCATTAGCTCCACCTCAAAGCCCAGAACAATGCTCAGCTCTGCCTCTTCTATAAACACCAAGTTCACAAGATACACATAGATTCAGTTGCGAATGAGGGGTTGTTTGCAGGATGGAGAAGAGAAGCCTTGTTAAAGAGAAGGCTTGTTAATGTTTTAACAAATCAAAGAATAAAAAGCAACACTGTGATGAAGCGCTGGTTCTGGCTATTTAAAAAAATGAGCTACATGTATAAACTTATACTAGCAGCCCACAGTGTGTAATTCACAACAGCAAGAGCTACACATCATAACTCCAGAAACTATTACACAATGATGAAGTCCTAGTTTCCATTTAGCCACTTCTTATTGATCTCTTAATGAAATTGAGTTTAAACGGACATTACGATTTGCCTCACGTGCAGCAGAGGACTCTAAAAATTACATAGTGCCTCTTTAAAGGTGGCATTTTAAATCAGTGCTGTAGGGCTCACCAAGGTTGCTTTCTTCCTTTAAAAAAAAAAGAGAGCAATTGCGCTTGCTTCTTGCCTCAGCAGCAAGTCTCTGCTGATCTGTCTGCCTGAATGGCAGCTCTCACCTCACTGCTGGCAATCACAATACGCAACTACAACCTGCACCACACACACACACACACACACACACACACACACACACACACACACACACACACACACACACACACACACACACACACACACACACACACACACACACACACACACACACACACACACACACACACACACAGCCTGGTTCTGCCTGCAGCCTTCACCACCAGTTCACAACCCTCCCTGAAACTATGTCTGGCCTGCTCTTGTACTAACACTGATTCAAAGAGACGCAAACATCTCTCCAGGGCTTCATTTACAACCAAAAAAGACCAGTTTGCTTCTTTGCAAAGACGTATCCTGCAGTCATTTCTCCCCTCCAAATACCCTAATGCCTTCACCCTAGTCAACACACACAGACACGCACACACGGTATAATTTTCAGAGTGCCTCAGTGCGAGATGAAATCTCCTGTCAACATTTCTATAATGGCTGTCTATACAGCTTGTGAGTGCAGGATCACAGGCCAGTCCTGAGGCTAAACACAGCAGATGGGAGAAGAACTAATTGTACAAACTAAATAAATCTAATGAGACATCGGTGGTCTGCAGAGCCTGTGGGAACCAAAATTCCTTCTGTCATCTAAATGTGACACTGAAGGGCAAGCCAAGAGAGAACATTTGAGTTAGACAAATGGACAGTGTTTTTGTATTGATGATCTGTTCATCTGTTTACAATTTCACCATATCCTCCATGAAGGAAGCTGAAGCTGTATGCATGGGTTCTGGTAGCTTAATAAACCAAATAATCCTCCAGAAATGACTGCGTGGCTGAGCATCTTCTTGGAAGCTGAGTGAGTGACACATCTAATCAGCTGCCTGTGGCTGTCTCACACATGCAGGAGGGGCAAAATCATTCTGTTTTCATACTAAATAGATATCACTCTATTCAAATACATCACCTCATGAATATGGTTATGTCTGTAACACACCTGCCATAGCAGTCAAACAGTGTAAATTCTTTGGCAAAAAGCATGTTCCCCAGTAGACCTACCTCTAAAATTTACAGGAAATCCACCCATCCATTTCCTGTACTGCTTATCCTATACAGGGTCACAGGGAGCTTGGAGCCCACCCCACTCAGCGCACAAGGTGAGGGACACCCTGGATGGAGTGTCAACCCACTGCAGAGCATAAACGCACTTACACTCACAAACACAAGACAATTTAGAGATGCCAAGATCTGTGCATGAAGGGTGGAGGTGTGAGACAAACATGCTAACCACTAAGCCTCCATACCCCCCTACAGGAAATCAGAAATTTTACAAATGGTATTTCTTTTTCATGTGTTATTACAATAATTTCTTCTCCAGTAATTGCTTGATTGTACTGGTAAATGAAGCATCTAAAAAGCAATTTAGCTTTTCTTTGTCTTATGCCTTCAACATCATAGTTCACTACAAAGGAACCAAATTTAATGATAATGCCATCATGAGTTTTTCTGAAATTTTCCCCTTGCATGGTCAGCCAGAATTTGCCATGCTGTAAATGTCATGCACTGCATGAACTTGATTCAGCTCTCCATTTACAGCTCTAACAAAAAGGTGTGCAAAAAGCTACACTTTGTTCCATCCTTTCTCCACATTTTTTTTCTGTCACTTGGTGCAGTCTTCACAGTAGGTTTCTGTGCACTTAATGGAAGCTGACATGCTTCTGGAAGACTTGAAGACATCTCCGGCTCCTGCTGGCCACATTGAGAAAGGCACTCTTCTGAATGACTGATTGTCTGTGGGAGGCAAAAGGGCACGTGGCCCTTATTATACCTACAGTACACTTACCACATCTGTGAGACACCAGGGACAAAGAGGAGGATTGGAAGATAATTGGAGGCTTGAGTCACAGAAAGGGCACTAGACTCTGATTAGTAGGTTTGAGTGAGATGTGGGCTTTGTTGTGAGCATATGAGCCCACTAAACCGCCTCAGTGCCCTGGACCTCTTGCCACACTGGAGATAATAATGCACAGAAACTAGGCACAGAACAGACGGAAAATGCATGAGCACATTAGCGAGGTTCACTAACCTAACTATGTGCTGTGATTATTTACGGTGTGAATCTTATCAGCATTCAGAAAGTATGGATTATTTCCCGCCAGATGCAAATCTAATAAGGACTCGCTCGGCATATTTGTTTATGCGGAGCTCATTTGAGAGGAACATATGCATATTTTTAGTTTATTGTATTTGCCTCACAGTCTCAGTGTTTTCGTTTTTCATCACAAATTTTCCTCAGCCTCCAACCTCCCTTTCATATCACCCCAGGCAAGCTCTTCATGCAAAGTGTTTTCTGCATTCCCGGAAAGATAAAGTTGTTCCTCGCAAGGATTTTCTAACTTTCATGGGCGCTGTGCTACCTGGAGGGGGTGAATAAAGTGCTTGTAGGAGCACAGCATGGAGAAGCCTCTGCGCATTCAGCATACAAGCCATTATCAGTGTTTACTAAGGCAATGCAGGCACCACAGGGATGGTCTTTATGGGGATTAGAAGGCTGCCCTGGAGTCCTGAAGAGGCACATTGCATGCTAATGCTAGTGCGGGTAATGGAGCAGGACAAACTGTTAACCCCCTGCACTCTATGAGCAGCTTGTTAATTAAATGGTATCTGACACTGGAGTGAATCAAGCACATCATGTCTGCCATCTGTAACCGCACATATACGTGCACAGAGTTCGTCCTGAGCCATGGGTGTAGGAGAGTTGGATGTGCTAGACACTTGGGAAGCAAATTAGTGACCACGTTTCATGTGTTTACACAAACAGACTGTGTTACATTTAAGACATACAATGGTTTCTATCATAATTACCTCCCAGAAGACCTGTGTGTTGGCTTGTTTTCACCATGTGTGTGTTTGGGGAAACCATCCTGCAGGCCACATCTCCGCACAACACAAACTACAGAGTAAACCTGCAGCCAGTGAGATGCTGTTTCTACTGATCTTTTTTTCTTTTGCCACTCTGCTAAGTGCACAATCCTGTTGTCCTGTGTTTAAAGTGACAGGTCTGTTCCAAACCACACAGAGCAACAACATCTAAAACTTTGGCAAACTAAACATAAAATGAAGTTGCACAGTATCAGAAGATACACAGAGACCTGTGCAGTGCTCGGTTTGTGGACATAGAATCATGGCATTAGATCTGAATTCAAATGGTATTATTTTGAACTGAAAACTTAATTTTGAGCTGAAATTTTATTTCATGGATGGCAAAACAGGAATCTAAAATCCGAAACTACATTTTCAGGCTTAAGGCTTCAGGAAATTCAAAATGCATGCAAGTTATCCAGATGTTATTTTAAAAGCAAACATAAAAATGTGAATTAAAAGACGCTTAAGGATTTTAAGGAAAACTGATTATACTCCTACTTCATTTTGAATTTCAAATGGATTTACTTAAGTATGACATTTATGAAATTCATTTTCGATTTTATATTGCAAACCATACAGTTACCTATGAAACGATACAAACTGCAAATAAATTACGAATTTAATTTTCAGTTAAATCCAAATTTCTAATGCCATGATTATTACTCTGTACACTTACTAATCATTAAAGTGACAAAGGAGTGGTCTTTTTGATTTGAAGCTATATATACTACAGGAAAATATTCTTACACTGTAATGTACCATAAAAGAAAAAGTTAATTGGCCGTGATAAATCCTATTTTCAACACTGAGCTATCATTTTAGCTGTTAAAATGTCAGCCCTATTCACACTTCAATTTAGGCAAAGAAAACTGCCATGGAAGACTCTTAGCATATATAAGTAATAAACTGATTTCTAGTTCTGCCAGAGCAGTCAATTATGTGCACATAAACCGCTAGACATTTTGGTAAATATGAAGACTGATGAGCTTGTAGCTGAATATTATGTGTAATTAAGAGCCCTGGAGATTCTCTTGTAAACTTGTCATGAGCCATAACCTGTTTAGCCTCTGACATCAGAAAACAATCCCTGCTCCCCATCTGCAATCACAACATAAGTCAACTGCACTCTCATAATGACACATATGGCCATGACATACAAAAACAAACCCCTGTGTCCCACACAAAAACAGTATATACTGGCCTGGAGAAAGTATTTGAGACACTCAAAGCATATGTCCCTAGTGATTTCCAGGTGGGTAAATACTGCTGATTTATCCAAACAAGCAGTGAATGTAGGCTCACATTTTGGATCCTGATTAATAAAGTAAGCCTGACATGACTCCAAGTACTTCATCCAAACCTACACTCACAATTAGTTGGCTTCATCATAATATTTACACTAACCCTATATCGGTTTACCCAACTTGTCACAATTTATTCCTATCTGTGGAGTGACTATAGCCACAACTCTACTGTTCTTTGCAGAGTATCAATACTGTGATTACTTGAACTTCAAACTAGTGAATAACTATACAGAAGAGATCTGTTGAAAGAATGTCTGAAATAAACACCACAAGCTCATCTATTCAGATTTCTAGCAAAAGAATGCACACTTTTATGTGATAAACTAAAGTACTGCTTAACAAGCAATACATACGTTAACAAACAATAATTACATTCTTTAATGTGTCTATTTTAATATCTACCAATGGCAATCCCCAATCTACAAGAGAATGTGAAAAACACCAAGTGATGGGAAAGTAGCAGATGTGGCACATTAACAGTTCAGATTCAACAAGGTGACAGCAATGACAGAACATTCAGATGGAGCCAAATGTTTTTTCTCCATGAGTGTAGTTCAGGATTATTAACACTTATTAACACCATAGTGCCATTGTATGCTCAGTTCTGATTGGCCAGCTTTGTTGATAAAGTTTCTATAAAAGCAATAGTTTCAGATGCAATGCCAATTTTAAATTCTAATATGTTGTCATTTCTATAGAAATGATATAAATCTATATATAAAACCTCTTTGCAGAGAGTTGTACGGTGGATGCTACACATAAAAGGATTTTAAGTATATGAATAATGGCTGCTGTATACGTTTTGTATAAAGAGGCATACATTTTGTATTTTTGGAAGGTGTATTTAGTGTCAGTGCTTTGTCAGAGGTCAAGTTTTCTGACAGAAGACACTGTGTTTTGTGAATTCTCGTTAACATGACAACCTTCATTTGTTTTTGGTCTTATTAACTTTAAAAGACAGGAATTGTGAGACTGGTGATGCAATGAGTGTTAATCACTGTTAAAATGTACTGGAAGTGTTACAGGAACTAACTTGTTACAATTATTTTCCATAACATTAAACATAAACAGATAAGGAATGCTGTACTTACATTAAAATCCACATGAACTTAGTCAACTACATAAAAAAATCAGAGCTGCATGGCATGGGCAAAATACTCCAATTACATGTTAATAATAAACTATAATTATATGGTAACATATTAAAATATGTGTTGCAGTATAAAAACAATTTGTAATCCCCTGATGATGAAAGACTGACCTGAATTTTTCTGACAAAAAGGATTTCTGTTTATTGGATCAATGAATGCCATGATTCATGACAACGCCTACATAACACTCATCAGGAACAGCTACACAATAAAATGCTCACCATACACAATAGAATGATGAATCGTTAAAGAGGGCATCTACATATTTCACTACCTGGTGTATATCTGAGATGGTATTTTGATAATCATTAAGAAAAACAACACATTTTGCATTGCCAACCTAGTGCATCATATCAGTTCATGCAGCTGTGTTCATTGCTTTAACTCTCATTATTATTGAGCGAATAAATAAAGCATTGTTCAACTTTACAGAGAAATGTGATTTTCTGGTAGAGCGGTACATATCATGACATGCTATTGTTATGATAATTTTATTACAGTATTTATGCTCTCAGAAACACTGAATGCCATTGTGGGTGGAAGATGACTAAAAATATCATATCATGATATTTTTAAACATTTCTATTATACATGAAACAGCACAGATGTACAGATCAGACTGGCTTGGAGTGTTGTTAGTATTGGCTCAGATTTTACACTTTTTTTTCAACCGATTTACTGACAGACTTTATGCTTTATAAGTGTGATCTGTTAACTGTATACTGGAAACAGCTTTGATGCTGTGATGTTTCAGCTTAGTTGTAAAAGCATGTAAGTAGCAGATATGGCATCAACTATCATCCGATACCCAGAAAAACTGGGATTGGTCCATCACTAACTGCATAGTAACAAGTAGCTGATTGGATATTAGTCCATTATGGCATCAGGTTATATTGCTTTTGACATTTTTTGTATTGTTACATATTAAATATTTCATTTTTGTAAACACTGATTATAAATATCATTGTATTTTAGGCTTCTGGTTTGCTGGTCCCAGAAAAAATAAATATTAGAATGAATATCATATAGTGGGAAAATATTGTGTTATTTTTTCACAGATCACATTCTGATACCCATAGATGGTGTCATTTATTGAAATATTAGGCTTTATAGTACAGCAGTAGGGCCGTAAAAAAATGAGGTTTTAGGCAGAGTACACCCTGTTGTGATGGAATAGCAACTGGCCAAACAGTAGTGTAAGCTGGTCAAACTGATAGACCATCTGTTTCAGCTGGTAAGCTATTCTCCAGCTTTATTATTTCTTGACTACTCTGATCAATAAAAGTTTTTTCTAATTGTCTCACTATTGTGTTCTTTCCTTAGAAACTGCTTGTCTGTTTTGTTGCATTAGCTTTGTGTTTCCTTTCATTTCTACCAACACTTACCAGCTGCCACAGACGGGTTTCCAGTTTGACCAGTCTATGTTTAAGCAGCTGGTCAGACCAGGTTGGATTGTACCGGACATGGAGACAGAAGGCAGAAGTGCAGCCTTACCTCTGGCATTTAGGGTTTTCACCACCACCTGTATGGAGGAAGTGAGCTTATGCATTAAGTAGACTCGTCCAGTTTCCCGCTCCACGCGTACTGATGAACCCGATTCCGGTGACAGCAACTCGAAGCGCTTCTCCTCAAACTTCTGATCCGGGACAGTGAAGATCACATCTCCTGCTTCGGCGTATTCTGACAGCGCTACTGTATAGCTGAGCTCCTCAGAAACGGCTCTCGTTCTTCTTCCTCTGTTTTCCTTGGCTGTTAGTCGTACACTTGTGACCACGATGTGAAGTTGGATCGGCTCGCTCTGTAGCACCACGTCTCCGTTATCTCTCGCGTAAACCGGGACGGTCAGGTTACTTGGCGCACGGACAGAGCGGACCAGCAAAACTTGACCGGTTTTGGGAACCACGTGTATGTTTGGGTTTGGAGACATGATGAACGTTATCGCACCGTTTCTCCCCGCGTCCTTGTCTTGTGCGCTTAGACGGAGCAGCTCGGTCCCTACTGCCGTTAATTCATCAATTTCTATCCTTTCAGTTGTTGTGATAAACTGCGGTGGGTTGTCATTTTTATCCAGGACCTCTATAATCATGGCCACCTCATTTAACGCGCAACCTGGTAAAAGTGCATTCACTTCATACCTCGACTTGAGTTCCCTGTCCAAACTTTTAGCTATTTTCAGAAGGAACCCGGTTTTTGCCGAGTAGAAAATCGAGAAATCCGAAGCGTTTTCCCCGAGTAAAGTGCTTCCGAGCCGCACTGAGCTCGACTCATTGCATTCACGTCCGAAATGCAGAACTACAGAGCCGACAGGCGCGTTTTCTTCAACTTCCAAATAATAAACAAGTGGATTTGAGTTCACGACAGAGAGCGAAAGGAAAATGGCTAGAAAACCTGCATCTATACATCCTAAAAGTTTCGTCTCTCGTCGACGTGGCTTCATGGTTATAGTATTTCTGTCACTTTCTAATACAAAGCCCGTTTTGTATGTCTATTATAGATTATAAAGTTTGCTACTCAGAGTACACGATAAAAACAGAAAACAAAGAACTGTCCTAAAAGTTTAAGATGCAAAATTCAGATAAAAAAAATCTAGCCAACTGTTCAAAACGAAAAGACGATGTGGTTTGCGTCTCTCCGACCGGCATCATTCAACTCTGAGTTGCAGCATCCCCTGGTCCAAAGCAGCTCAGCCTCCATGTGGTCCTCGGCCCAGCCCACAAACTCTCAGCCAATCACAACGCGTGACGGCAGAACCTCTCCGTTGAGCTCCGCCTACACTATCGGTAAAGGCGCTGCTTAACTATGCACAAAGCGAGCGTTAGGGCTCCTCATTCAGCATTCATAACTCCGCCCATTTAAACGGTCACGTCCTCAAATTACTGTCTGCTCTTTAAAGAGGCGTGGGTGCATCAAATAAACTCAGGACATCTTCAGTTACACGTTAAAAGCTCCTGGAATAATAGTCTAAAATGGCATTAGGACTTAACCCATCCTCCCCATCAATAAAGTATAGGGAAGCCATCTTTAAACCAGTAAATAAATAATAATATAAATAAACCTAAGATTTATAGCAAAATGATAAATATGTGTGATGAGATAGATCTCTATATGGTTATGGTTCTTAGCATCTTTAAAAAAAAAAACTCTGATAGGGAAATACTTGGTGGTAAGGGAAATGCTTAGTGGTTAAGGTGTTGGACTTCTGATCAGAAGGTTGTGAGTTCAAATCCCAGGTCCTCTACGCTGACACTGCTAGGCCCATGAGCAAGGCCCTTAAATCTCAATTGCTCACTTGTATAAGTGAGATAAATTGTAAGTTGCTCTGGATAAGGGTGTCTGCCAAATGACAGAAATGCAAACCTTAAAGTTTACCTCAGAAGAACACATAAGGGTTGTAGATGTGATCTTTTTTTCTGTAGAGTGTAAATACTGATGGAAGGTTGAAATACTGTAAATGCTACAATCTACTCTAAAGATAAATATGCAGAAATAATTACATAAATCACACAGAAATGTAAAAACCTCAAATCGTGCAAATTAATTGTTTATGATATTGCACTAAGTGAAACCTGCATGATATAAAAGGGATTATAAAGAAACAATTAAAAATTGACATACACTGAGAAGTGTTCATTTATGCATCTTCAGTAATCAGTTTATCCTGCTCGCCAATGACACGGATGCACTGGGTGCGAGGTGGGAATACCCCCCGTGATGAGACGCTAGTGAATCCCCTGCCAATGAGAGATTTAATTTATTTATTCATTTATCTTCAAGCAACTTTATCCTGGTCAGGGGGGGCTGTGTGTCTGGAGTTAATCCTGTTAGCACTGGGCACAAGGTGAATTAATTCACCATGGATGGGATACTAGTTCATGTATGGGCACCAAGCACACACACATTCTCACCTAGAAGCAATTTAGCTTAGCCAGTCCACTTACCGGCAGTGTTTGGACAGATTGTGGATACCAGAGAAAAACTCATACAAATACAAGAGAACATATAAAATTCTGCACAGACAGTAACACAAGCCCAGCAGTGAACGCAAACCCTGAGGTAACAATGCTACCCACTGTGCCACCCCACTGAGAGATTTAATCTAAATAAACAATAGTAAGCTATCAAACTGTGCTTGGTAATGTTCAACATTCCTTATGCATGTTAAAATGCTGGATTTTAGAATATCAATAACAATCTTAGGCTTGGTTAAGGAAGTTAAATACATTTTTACTTATTTACAGCAAGTCAATTCATTATGATAATATTCACTGATGATTGCTTTCTCAGTTCACGTTTAAAAAAATAAAATAAAAGCATAAACCATATGGAGAAACATCAGATTATTAAGAGAATTTTAAAATCTGTCGCTGATGTGAGGGTGTTATCCGAATTATACATCCTTGCACATAAAATTGGACTCTGTTATTTTCCTTATCTACAGTAGTTCACTCTCATTTTGAAATATCTATTGTAGTTAAGCATGTATCCGATTACAATGTACCCTTTTGAATAATGTTGAATGTACATATCCAGTAGACATAGTTTGTTAGGTAGACATATACCGTAATATATAGGAGTTGAATTGTTCTTGTGAAAAGACAATAAATTTCACTACAATTACTGTGCATCTTAATGCAGAAATTTTATATGCATATCATATAGACAACACAAAAATCAAGGAAATCATCTTAATGTTTCTCAGTTTCTGCAAAGTTAAATAGACTTGTTAAGCATGAGCACTCAGTCATAAGGCTTGGCAGCAGGGAGCCTTCTCTTTGCCTCTTCGTGAAGCACAGCCCAAATTACAGCAATTTACCCCAAGAGGTAGCATGTCTGTGACAGCGGAATGGGTTTCAAGTTTACGGTGTCAAATGTCATGTCACAGCCACTCATGCCAGTCTTTCATCATATTTTGGCATGCCTATGTAGAGAAATAAGTGACAGGCTTGATGGGAGTTTGGAGGAAACAATCTCACAAACCTTGAATTTCTCCGTCTAAGGTCACAAAGACTGACGAGTTATTTTTCTTCTTGCCTCCATCTTTCTGTTCTTCTTTCCTCCTCATTTCCATTTGTAGTTTGTCATTGTACTTTTGCTGTTCTTATCTTTCCAGCCTCCTACCTTTTCTAATACAACAACTGACAGGTAAATGAATGCCAGGTGGATTTGCCTCTCTCCACTCACAGCACATCTCCACCCTCTGCATTAAGATCAAATTTCTCGGTTTTATGCATCAGATCTTTTACTGATTGTCCAGATGCTCTCTGACAGACTGATAGGAAGGTGGAACAGTCCCAGACCCTGTCCCCAAAATCAGGCTGCCTGTATGTGCTCTACTGTCAGATCATCCTCATATCAACACTTCACTGTCTCCATATGCACTTCTGTTCATTTCTTATGTTCATCCTTAAGTTTCATCATCCACCTTTGAGTGAATGCTGTGCAGCAGCTTACCTAGTGATATTAGTTGCGAAGTTGCAATATGCAAGTAATTAGCTGACCGTATAGGAGTAATACACATCCTTTAATCTAATACATTAAAAAATCCAAATTTAGATGATTAGCAAAGTTGGATGAAGGAGAAAACATCAGCAAAACCAGTGAGTTTGTCTGTAAAGTTGGTCTGTTAAATTTAGAGAAAATCTATAATAAGTGTATTGCAATGGCAGACACAGACAAGCAAGTAAAATTATTGTAACAGTACTAATATTAACAACTTTGGAAGAAAATGCATTATTATAGATGTGGAAATAAAAAAAATCTTACAAACATAGATTAAACATACATTAAAAACACATAGTTTCATGGCAACTGACATGCATTTGTTACATTTTGAGGAGCGTAATATTTG
This sequence comes from Hemibagrus guttatus, assembly GCA_033459395.1. NCBI lineage: Eukaryota > Metazoa > Chordata > Actinopteri > Siluriformes > Bagridae > Hemibagrus > Hemibagrus guttatus. The sequence goes on from JAUCMX010000003.1 coordinate 12,997,489, forward strand.
AAGAAAAAAGAAGCAATAGCATGCACCAGTAATCATACACTTACACCAGTAAGCTGGTTGAATAACACCATCACTGTTGAATAAAAAGAATTGTGGCATAAAATGTTGCCACGCTTCTGTTCAGTTCTTTTCCCTTCTTCACAAAAGTCTCACTGTGTGACTATAATTCTGTCTAGTCCACACTAATTCTTCTATATAACAGTGTAAATGCAGAGAGTGTTATCTGCCAGACACCACCCCCCATGAAAATGATGACTAAGGTCATGCCAATTAAAGACAGCAAGATTAAAACATGCACACCCACGTACAAAATTGCAATCCAACACTGGCCTATAATTACCTAAAATCACTTCATTAAATTATTGTGACAATTTGATCTTGGCAACCATACACAAACAGAAAACAGAGCACAGCCAGAAACAAATTAGTGGAAGTATCAAGATCTCCATGTGACCTATTTGTAGAAAAATATAACCCAAATAAATGATTTAAAAATGGTCCTTTAGATATTCAGTAGACAATACTGCCATACACAGTATATTTAAGTAATTCCTAGCCAAGAAAAATGTAATACGCTAATACATGTGTTTGTTGCCGACATTTTTGTTCTCACAGTTTCTGTCTCGGAACATGACTCATTCTGTGCACCTCTCTCTTGAATATGGAGCTTCACCAGGCTGACAAGTGGAGCCTTTGAACCATTAGACTGAGATATATGTCTGTGTAAAGGTGGCTGTAATCTGAGAAAAACAGCACAAAGTACAAAGAGCAAAAAAGAGAGGGAGTGTAACAGTGCCCCCATGTGACCCTGTGCCATAGCAAGAGCAGAGGAGCTCATCATTGCTCATCACTGGAGTATCACTCAGATTGGTCAGTCTCTCTCTCTCTCTCTCTCTCTCTCTCTCTCTCTCTCTCTCTCTCTCTCTCTCTCTCTCTCTCTCTTATCATCTTGTGGACCAGCTCTATTTGTCCTTCCACCTCAGCTCTCCTTCCCAGATTTACACAGTCACCCTCTGCCTGTGACAGCCACTTTGTTTCCATCTGTAGCTTGTGCTGGCTGGAACCCAATACTGTAATCACACTTGCTCAGAGAGATGTAACTAGGTGTATTTACTCATCCATGGGGATACCATGAAATTCAAATTTATATGCAGCTGTATGATAGTTAAACATGGCTGTGAAAAAAAATTGCAGATCCATTTACTGACATAGACCATAAAACTATTGGCTTCCTTTTGATATAAATTCTATAAATTTGATATAAAGAATAAATTCCAGCCTGAGTCACCAGAGGCCATATTACCAAATTCTACGTGTTGCTGAATTAGCCACCTGTGCCCAGCACATGCCTCATTTCTATGGCCACCAGCCACGTAAATCACTCAATCAGCACTCTATAGCAGCTCTGCCATCAGCACCCTGCCTCACAGCTTCTGCGTAATCAATGTTGTTTTTCTTCTTTCTCACGGCACACATACACTGGTCTCTAAATGGAGCCCCCAACCCCCACCTGTAAACTATTCCTCTGTTGTGCCTCCTCCACATAGAGTGGCAGCAATCTCCCCTCTGATTGCAATCAATGAAAGAACCTAATTCTGTTTGCTCCATTTAACCACCTCCCCCTTTAATGTCTAACAATTTGTAACAGAATGTGTCATTTCAAGCGAATAATCAGTTCTCGTACCGGTGGTAAATCACCTGCCGCCCTGCAAAGAGCTTGTGTTGTTTCACAAATGCTGTACAGATTTTTTGTAGACAATTACTTATAAACGGCTTAATTTCAATTGCACAGCCTTAATAAACCTTCAAGTGGCTAATGAAACTGAAGAAAAGGAAAGACAAATCAAGGCATACACAAGACAAAATGTGCAGCAACAGAAAAAACAGCTTGAAAAGTAAAAAAAAAACAAAAAACATTGTCTTGATCTCTTGGTAATCATCTTGATCTCATGGTAATATAATTATAGAAGCTCTTGAGATTGCAAGCATAGCCAAAAGCATGGAATTATGCATGGTATTGATAGTATGATACACTGTCATACAATGCCATCAACACTTTTTTCCACTGCTCAAACTAAGTAACACAAATTTCACATAGATATTCTTTCCTATTTCCTCTTATCTTATTATTGCACTTAAAGAAAAATTGGATTTTGGTTTGTGAGACTGAGCCATCCTCAGTGATGCATCCTACATCTCAGTGCCACAGAAACCCAAGTTATGATAATAAATGGTGTTGTGAAGGTAGCAATAAACCGGAGACATTTGTACATGGACAGTACCTGTGTATTCCAGCCCATGAGTAACAAACCAGGCTCAGCAGAAAATCTAAATACAATAGAATAATCCTTAAACAAGCAGAAGTCATATATCCAAAACTGGTCCTAGCAAAATATTTAAGGCATGCATAAGGCAAAGAGGAACCCATGGCTTAGAACTCACACAACTCAAGAGAAAGCCAAGACCATGCATTATGTTTTATGTGTTTTATGTATGTTTTATATAGCCAATGAGCCAGAAAGTAGGCCTGAGGAGATGATGAGCATGATTAGAATTCAGGAGATTCGGGTGATCACTGTTGGCAAGGATGGACACTGTCCTGGACTGTTTTGACAGCATGTTACCTTCCATTTCATCACAGGTGGTCAAAAGAATAAACCAAGCTATAAAAAGTCGACAAGGAAAAAGGATGTGTGTCAAAGCTCATACTAAAACTATGATGAGAGCTGGCAAGATTTTTGGAACAACTGATGAACAAATAATATATCTATTAATGTTAAGTTGCCCTGGCATTGGTGGCTCAGTGGTAGGTTTCTCGCCTATCATGCGGAAGGCCCGGGTTCGATTCCAACTAATGCCTCAACCCCAGCCACTGGATGCAGTGCCGGTCCCAAGCCCGGAAAAATGGGAGGGTTGCGTCAGGAAGGGCATCCGGCGTAAAACATTTGCCAAGTTGTTGTGCGGACCAGTTGGTCCGCTGTGGCGACCCCGAACAGGGAGCAGCCGAAAGCAAATGTTAAGTTGCCCACCAGCCAATCTAACCTTAATTTGAGATGTGTGCAGTTGACAATACTCACAGATGTTTTATCTAACTAGCTAACATTAGTTAGGTAATCAACTAGGAATTTATATTAATTGTTTGTGTTTGTTTGACTGTTCAGCTTGAATTAGTCTTGTAAACTTTTTTATATGTGAAAAAGTACATGAGAGATGGGTGACAAATCACAGAAAATGAAAAAATAGTGTGTTAGTGAGCTGTTGTAACACTGCAAGCTGCCATAACAGCTTCTGTTTGCCTTGGCATACTATATTCTACACGTCTCTGGAGCTGTGCTGGAGCGATGAAAACCATTCTTTTAAAAGATATTTGCTCAGTTTTTGATGATAGCTGTGGATGGCACATGGACCACAATTACATCATTTTGATACTCTTCAGATTATTCAGTGAGCCCTCATGCCCTTAGGCATGTCATCCTGGACATCTTTTCTTATCAGGATACAAATGTTTTATCATGGGATGAAGGTGCTCAGGCAGAATGACTTTGTGTTGGTTTACAGTGACCTTTTCTACCCAACATGTCACCTATCTGTATAGGCCTCATTTGAAATATTTGTAGTAACAAACCGAGGGATGTGGTTGGAAGCATAAAGCAGAAGTACACTAGGACACTTGATCATCACACCCTATGTGGGTCTTCCCCAAAATCTTTCCACAAAGTTTGAAACACACAATTGTGCCTATACAAAACCTCTCCCAAAATGAAAATGCCCCTTTGCACAAAGTGAGTAACATACAGACATGGTTTGCAATGTCTGTGTGAAAAACAGAACTTTGACCTCACCCTCACTGAACACCTTCGGGATGAATTGGAATGCTGACAACACACCAAGCCTTTTCATCTGACATCATTCCCCAGCCTCACTAGTACTCATGTATCTAAATCCAGGCATAAATCATCACAGCCATGTTCCAAAAAGCTTTCCCAGAATAGTGTAGGTTACTTTAACAGCAAAGAGGGATTAAATGTTTAAAAGGAATGTTCAACAAGCATTGGTCAGGTGTCCACAGACTTTTGGTAACATAGTTTATGTGCCTGATCTGCTTTCAAAGCCATGACTCTTAATTGCAAGTGTAAGCATAGCATAATAATATCTGACCTGCTCCAGTTTCAGAGAAAAACAATGCTGTGTAGCTTCTTCAGCTATAGTGAGTGAATTATAGTGGGTAAGATTAGAAGCCTTTCTACCATCAACCCTGGTAAAACTGGATCCTTGAAAATCTCAGGCATGTGAAGCAAATTTTATTTATGTGACTTTGATTACTTTGGATAATAGTTAGCAATCCAAGTGTCAGCAGACTGTCAGTGATGAAAATACAGTTTACATGAGTGTGTATAGTAAGTCCTGGGCAGTTTCCAATTTGGTCAGTATATTCTGGTATAAGGTATGTACTGTGTATAAATATAATGAAGAGAAACTGAGGCAAAAAAAATAATAAGGACAAAAGTAGAAGAAACAATTTTGATTCCGAAGACATGTCAGATTAGTTGGCATGAAGTTTGACTTGCTTCCCATTTGTCAGTCAGAGCTCAGCTCAGCAAGTGAAGGAAAATATAGTAAATCACCTTTAGCCTGTGGCCAACTTAAGAATAAATCTTACTGCACAGTGGGAAAAAAATTCTTCTCTCTTTTTTTTTTGCAGCTTTCCACAGAGTAAAACAATCTTTCAGTACCTGGCAACCCATGTTGGTGATTGCATTCGAGAAGCATTGCATGAAACCCAATGAGAGAAACACAGCTACATGATTGAACAATATGGCATGCTGTAGCGCTATCGGCAGGGGAAAAGTGAAGCAATAATGAGGACAGAGCACAATACAGAAATCTCATTCACTCTGAATAATTATTTCCAAAGACGTCCATTACTTTGACATTAGGCAAAGCCAGTTTTCCAGAAGAAGCAGGCTAATCAGGCACTGCTGCTATCAGTCCATGGCAAAATGTAACCTGCAGCAGGCACACGGACACGGCTCATGGAGAACACACAAGCTTTACTAAGGCTGATTGTTCTCAAATTGCCATGTGACAATGTGGACAGTGTGATGTGATGGATGTGTGTGTGAAGGTGGAGGTTGCCTTTGAGATTGACCCCTAATGTGAAACATCTGCTGACAATCAAGACGGAAGATGGAGACTGGCCTGCAGTGTATAGCTGTATAGGAGAGTGACAGGCATCCAGCCTGTTAGCCTGTTAGATCAAACCTGACCTGAATTACTGAAGTGAGACACTTCATCTTCTGTTATAGCAGTGGCCCTTCTGAGTGTTCCAGCTATAGATGTGTAAACTAGAGAAGAGAAGAGAAGAGAAGAGAAGAGAAGAGAAGAGAAGAGAAGAGAAGAGAAGAGAAGAGAAGAGAAGAGAAGAGAAGAGAAGAGAAGAGAAGAACCTAACCTAATAAAACTCTGTTTGTCTGCCTGGATATTTACCTGTCTCTCTGTTTATCTGCATGTGTGTATATCTATCTATCAATCCATCTGTATGTATACTATGCTGGTGTGTCTCTCTGTCTGTCTGTCTGTCCGTCCATCCATCCATCCATCCATCTCTTAATCTCTCAACCAATCCATCCATCCTCAGCACATGTCATGCACAGAAAATGTATGCAGGGATTTCACAAAAACAAAACCACCTTCACAAGCTTATTACTCACTTTTACTCACATACTGTCCATTGTACAGGAGTTCTCCAATACTGCAAGTAATGCTATGAAACTTTTATGCCAATTTCCATAACCACAAGAAGTTTGATACTTCTCAGTCATGTATCTTAGAATCAGCTTGATTATGCTAGATTTGTAATGATCAGTTACACACGGCCAGGGTAACGTGTTCATCATAGAATTCACCCAGTTGCCATGTGCACAGCACTGAAAGTGAAACCTCTGAACAATTTTGGTTTGCTCAGTAATTATATCATATTTTTCATATTGCATGAAATTTGCTGAGGCAACACTTAAAAAGTTAAAAAAAAGTATTTCATCCAATGTTGTCATGTGACTTTTTCTGTACTATTTTTTTAAATCATTTTTTCAATGATTAATCATAGAGATCCTTTTCACCTTTTGACCTCACCTTCCCTGATTATACTCTTATTTCTATTACAACAAGGCAGTTCTGTGCTCGGGGCACATGCAGTCTAGAGCCAGAAAATCACAGAGCAATTGTGCTTCATAAGAGAAAGGTGTGCATGGGGAGGATGGTAATACGACTGGAGGCATAATCCTTTTATGAAGAGAAAATTGGAGTTCATGCCTGAATACTGCTGGCAAAATGGCCTGAATTTAAGACATCAAATCCATGCTGCAAAGCGAGAGAGACGAAAAAACCCACAACGTGCAATTTTGTGAGACTCGAGGCATAATTCTGCAATGACTGTTCATCAGCCGAGACACTCTCTACACTGCCATCTCCTTAGAACTCATCATAAAGGCTGACATCCTGCCACAGAGAAAAGAGAGGGAGCTGCTTTGGTATTTTTTAAGGAGCAACTCAGATCTTTTCATGTTTAATCACTCATCCCTTTGATACAAATGTTTCACATTCCCTTTAATATGACAGCTTATCATTTTTTAAACAAAGGAAGACAATCTACCACAGCACTCATACACAATATGCCGTGAGGCATCAGACTGACAGCACAGGCAAATTCACCACATCTGGTGAATGACTGAGTTTGTGTCTCTGTCTCCCCTACTGTCTCAATCACTGCCACACAAAGAGAGAATTTGTGTGAAAGACAAAGACAAAGACAAAGCATTGTGCAAAGACCATAAAGTTTATGGGATATGGGTGTTTTAATGGAAAACAAACTGAAAGATTTGAGACAGGTTAGTGAGTGAGGTGTGATGTGTCTTCCGAGAGTCTTCAGAGGGCTTTATTTGATTGGGCGTCTGGCCAAAGCAAATCAGCGGGTGAGTGTGAACGCTTGATGGCTGAGCTGTCAAGTTCTGCGTGTCAGCGTGATGGTCTCTTCAACACACAAAGGAGCCGCTGCTCTGGCAAAGAAGTGACTCAAATTGGCCATTACGTTTAAATTAGACATCTCTGGATTGGACACAGATGAAATAGGCAGAGGAGGTGGGGGACTCATACTGGCTTAAAGTGAAAATGACTGTTAGATACACAGACACTCTATACATCAAACTCCACTTTGCACACACACACACACACACACACACACACACACACACACACACACACACACACACACACACACACACATGCATACAGACAAAAACTTGCTATTAGAGACAGGTTGAAAAGAAAGAAACCCTTTGGATTTGGGGCAGAAAGCATGTGTACTCTGTGTTTTGAAGAGTTGACACACTGAATGACTCATGCATCTGGCTCTCACAGATACTGAGGGACCTATAGTCCATAGCAGCTTCTATAGGAGTCATACTCAAGATTTTCTTATCACTGGGAAATGTATAGTGTTGTTTTTTCTTCTATTTTTTCCCTTTCTTCTTATGTTTGTCTATTAGTTATTTGCTGGGACTAAATTGAGATTTATTAAATGCAAATAATATGAAAGTGTCCTTAAGTCTTATAAATAACTAGATGTGCAGTATGATTTAAAAACACACACTTGTTTTCAACATGTCTGTTTTAAGCATGTAGCAGTTTAGGAGCTGTCTGTCAATCAAATTTACTATATGAAGTAGTTACCACTAGCTTCATATCTTCATTTATATGGATGGAGTTAATGAGGATATGAAGCTAGTGGGTGCAAGTGTTGAGGATGCAGAAGATAGGGATAGGTGGAGAGAGTGTGTGGCGACCCTTGAAGGGAAAAGCCAAAAAAAGAAGAAGACAATGAGGAATTAGATTGAAAAGACTATTTACATTTATGGAAGATTATAGTACCGAAGCACAGCTTTATTTGTCATTCACATCATCCAAGGCTGAGAGGAACTGTCAACAGCCTGAGAGAAAGAACAAGAGTGAAAAAGAGAGATGCAAGTGCCAGAGCTATGTGGCATCCATGAATAATATTTTTCCTCCTTGTATCTTACCCTTCAGTTAAAGGTTTTTGGGTGCAGTACCAAAGTAATAGGTTGTGGTTGGAAGTAGGGCAGGGAAGTATGAGAAATATATAATTGCTAAAAAAAAATTAATGGTTTTATAACATCTGTTTTAATAAATAATGATTTTTAACATTACTGTTTAATGATATACATTTATGCAAATACATCCTCATGCCTTGTTACACTTAAACTGCTATGCACACATTTATTTAAATTGATTGCATAAAAATAAACGAAGCTTAAAGTAAGTAGAGTTACTGTTATGCTCAAGGCCATTCCGCATACTTTTGGTGTGATTATTTCAGAAACCTGAATAATTTCAAAACAAATTAGAGAGCAATGTGATTGGATAAGAAAGGTCAGAGGAAAATGGCCAGATTGGTCTGGGCTCCTAACAGTAACTCCTGGGCTCCTAAGAGTAATAATCACTCTTAGGTGAATGGAGGTGAATGGACGAGGTGAATGGGCTGCAACTGCAGAAGACCAAATCAGGTTCTAATCCTGTCAGCCAAGAACATGAATCTTTTCCCCAAATAAGAGCCTGGTTATGGTTCTCGTGAATGTGAAATATATACAAATATAAATCTACAAATTCTATTTCACTTTTATACATCATACTCTCTCTCTCTCTCTCTCTCTCTCTCTCTCTCTCTCTCTCTCTCTCTCTCTCTCTCTCTCTCTCTCTCTCTCTCTCTCTCTCTCTCTCTCTCTCTCTCTCTCTCTCTCTCTCTCTCTCTCTCCTCTCTCTCTCTCTCTCTCTCTGAAAGTTCATTCCACCACCTCGGTGCCAGAGCAGAGAAGAGTCTAGATGCAGACCTACCTTTTACTCTGAGAGATGGTGGGACCAGTCGAGCAGTGCTAGCGGATCTGAGGGAGCGAGGTGCAGTGTGAGGAGTAACGAGCGCTTTTAGGTAAGATGGTGCTGGTCCATTCTTGGGTTTGTAGGCAAACATCGTGTTTTGAATCTGATGCGTGCAGCTACTGGAAGCCAGTGGCGGGAACGCAGTAGTGGGGTGGTGTGGGAAAACTTAGGCAGGTTGAAAACAAGTCGTGCAGCTGCATTTTGGATTATTTGCAGTGGACGAATTGCATTCAGAGGTAGACCTGCCAGAAGAGAGTTGCAGTAGTCCAGTCTTGAAATGACCAGAGACTGAACAAGCACCTGAGTAGCCTGTGTGGATAGAAAGGGCCAAATCCTTCTGATGTTGTTCAGAAGAAACTCACATGAGCGTGTCACATTAGCAACATGGGAGGAAAAGGACAGTTGATTGTCCATGGTTACCCCAAGGTTGCAAGCAGTGGCTGAAGGGGAGATCATGGATTTGTTCAGAGATAATGCAAGATCATGGGCTGGGGATGGATCACCTGGGATGACCAGCAGTTCAGTTTTGCTGGGATTGAGTTTCAGCTGATGAGCCTTCATCCAAGATGAAATGTCCACCAGACACGCTGAGATCCAAGCAGAAGCCGTGGTATCTGAGTTAGGAAAGGAGAAGATAAGTTGGGTGTCATCGGCATAGCAGTGGTATGAAAACCCATGTGAGGATATAAGGTGAGGTATATCTCTCAAGCATTTTACTTTTTGTGCTTATTTCTTACCCAGGTGAATACATTCTGGTGTATAGTTGAACACTTGAAGAGCAAAAAGCTACCCATGTTACCTTTGTGTGTGCATTTCACACATTCAGCACATTTAAATCAAACTAAAGTGCACACACAAGAAGCTGTAATCTCAGTTAAATCTCATCTGGTACTAAAAGTAATCTGATTAAATTACTGAATACAGAGAGTAGCCTTGGTAGACTTTTCAGTTTTTCAGCGGCACAAGGTACGCTCATTCTCTTGGCTCTATTTCTGAGCACAGTTTCCAAGCAACTGGGCACAAAAAGCATGATTGGAGAGGTGCCACAGGCAGCGGAAGCTGATTATCAGCAGCTCTTATCTCATATCGAACTGATACCCAATTTCTAAGCAATCTCTTCTCAGAAACTACACAGAGTGAGGACAAATGGGAACATTTAACACCATGAAGTGAAGAAAGCATGGACTCCAAAAGAGGTGGCAAACTCGCTTTAATTTGTGATATGGTGACTTGGCAGGTGGTCTTCTCTAGAGAGGACTGAAGTGTCGGAACAGAGCAGGAAAACAAACAGGGCCATCCCTGGAGTCGGAAGGTCGGGCATGAGGGCTTCTGTGACACTGCCAAACTTTTTATCTGCTAATCATTCTTTCATTTCAGGAAAGAATGAGCACAGACCAGGATATGTCTGCTGGCCAGCATTATCATGCACCTATGTACAAACACATGCTCATGTTTTTGTTCAATATTTGTAAGTGTCATTTGAGTCTACTACTCTAAATCCAAGCACTATATCAGAGCTCATAATGTTGTATTCAATGGTGTTTTCTTAACTCAACTATGGTTACATGTAATCAGAAAGAACAGATTTGGTTGATAAATTACATTGATCAGCCTTAACAAGTTTTTTGTAATTTATCTACCAAATCTTGCTATTGTGTAGGTCCCCCAAAACCAAACCAGACTGATCAGATTGAGATCTGGGGAATCTGGAGGTCAAGTCAACACAATGAACTCTTTATCATGCTCCTCAAACTATTCCTGAAAAATATTTGCAGTGTGCATTATCCTGCTGCAAGAGGCCCCTGCCATTAAGGAATACCATGAAGGGGTGTACTTAGTCTGCAAAAATGTTTAGGTAGTTGGTATATGTCAAAGTATAATCCACATGATTGCAGCACTCAAGATTTTCCAGCAAAACATTGCCCAGAACATCACACTGCCTCCGCCGGCTTGCCTCCTTCCCATAGTGAAATCAAGTGCCATATTTTCCTCAGGTGAGTGACACACACGCAACAGGCCTTCCACATAGTGCAAAAGAAAACATGATTCCTCAGACTACTATACCTTTTTCCATTGCCCCATAGTCCAGTTATGATGCTCATGTGCCCATTGTAGGTGATTTCGTCAGCAAACAGGGGTCAGCATGGGCACTGTGACCAGTCTGCAGTTACACAACACCATACACAGAAAGCTGTGATGTACTGTGTGTTCTGACACCTTTCTATCAGCCAGCATGAACTTTTTCAGCAATTTGTGCTACAGGAGCCCTTCTGTGGAATTGTACCAGACAGGCTGGTCTTCACTCCCCACATGCATCAATGAGTCTTGCTCTGACCCAGCCGTCTAGCTATCACAATTTGGCCCTTGTCAAAGTCACTCAGGTCGTTATGCTTGCCCATTTTCCTGCTTCCAACACACTGACTTTGAGAACTGACAGTTTACTTGCCTAATATATCCCACTTGTTGACTGTTGCCATTATAAGAAAACCTGAAATTGTTAATTGATGCATCTGGTCATAATGTATGAATCAGGAGTATCCAATCTTAACTTTTCTGAATTTTACCATGTCTCCATCTGTGTGCAATCAGGGAAAAATAGTATTAGCCAATGTTTCACATCCCTCTTTCCCTAATCATTTCTATCACTGAGGAAATATCTGAAAAGATGCAAAAGTCATCAAGCCTCTCAGGGGTCAGATATTGTAGAGCTCTGAAACTAAATGTTTAAATGAAACTCATGATATTAGTAGTGCTTGCAAAATCATTCAAAGGTTACTTCAGTAGGGTAGATATTGTAAGCTACTGCCAAATACCCTCTCTGGGATACAACACAAGGTCTATTGGTCACCTTAGAGAATTAATTGCAACTATTTCAAGTTTGGTAATACAAAAATACAAAAACAAAATATATATTTAACTGTTTTTGTTCACTTGCAATTTTCTGAAATTTGCCAACTTTTAAAAAAGGCTTAAAAGACTACTTGGTATAATCATGTATCAGCATGGCAACATGCAGCACTTTATCACTATATGAAACTATATTCATTAGCCATATGTCTTCCAAAATGTAGGTTTAATTACTTGTTTATAGAACTGTTGTATAAAAGCAATACTATGTTCATAATCACACTGTTGTACTAGAATGAGTGCTGATAATCAGTACAATAATACGTCATTATTAAACCTTCATACTATCCTTCATACTATCATTGTAAAGTATATGAACAGTTTACCTTGTGTCCTGACTATACCAAGCCTTCGATCATGCCTTTACAGTTCTACATTTGATCTAGTTTTCTTAGTTTTCTGTGGTTTGTCTGACAATGTTTACTCTGTTTTGCTGACTTGTGCTTGTTTTTTGACTATAAATTTGTTTAGTGTATAATACTTTACTAATAAAACTGCCGTCTTGCATAAAATAAAATAAAATAAATTGCATAAGATATTTATTTATTTAAAAGTCATATATGTATTTTCTTACATATTACTAAATATGCAACATTTAATTGTATTGATGAAATTAATTCTAAAGCTTAATATTTAAATGAAACAAACAAACAAAAAAAACTTCCTTTGACAAAAGCAATCCATAGACAAAAATTGATTGTGATGTCTTTTTTTTTTTAATCCACTGACTCCTCTGTATTCTCTCCCCATGTGCAGTGTAGCAAGTGTGTCCCTAATAACAGAAGCATAATTGGTTTTGGTCTGCTGAATAATTCAATGCTAAAAACATTAAAAAGACATTCTGGTAATGTTACGATCATGTTACATAGAGGACCTATATATTGTAATGTCACTGCCCCTTCACACAGCAGATATCTGTTTGTGTACCCATGCCCCCTGTTATTTGGTTGTCTGTTTTATTAGAATAAGTGTTCGTTGGTACAAAAGAAACGTGTTGCCGGGTTGTCCATGCTGGCAATGTTTTATAATATTATGTTGTTTGTGTTTGTTTGCACCTGCCATCTACCAGAAGTCCAGTAAGTTTTGTTCCACTCTTCTAGTATTCCCTGACCTAGCCATTTCTTTGGCCAAATACCAAGCCTTCTGGTTGTGGTGTAGGTTTGCATTATTATAAGTTTGCATTGTAAGTTTGCTTCCTCTTCAAATTGAACTGACAGTATAATTATGACAGTGAGAGGACATTTAGCAGTGTGTATATAAAATACAATTCTGTGTTATTCCTGCAGATTGTAAATGTTCTTTAATAACATGAAGACTCCTTGAAAGGTCATCTTATATACAATATACTGGGCAGTAATATGGTCTTGACCACTGGGAATGAATTAAAATTAGCAGTTCAACATCATCATTATTATTCATTCATTCATTGTCTACTGCTTATCCGAACTATTCTCGGGTCACGGGGAGCCTGTGCCTATCTCAGGCGTCATTGGGCATCAAGGCAGGATACACCCTGGACGGAGTGCCAACCCATCGCAGGGCACACACACACTCTCATTCACTCACACAATCCGGACAATTTAGAGATGCCAATCAACCTACCATGCACATCTTTGGATTGGGGGAGGAAACCAGAGTACCCAGAGGAAACCCCCGAGGCACGGGGAGAACATGCAAAATCCACACACACGGTGGAGGCGGGAATCGAACCCCCAACCCTGGAGGTGTGAGGCAAACGTGCTAACCACTAAGCCACTAAGCCACCATGCCCCCATCATCATCATCATCATCATCATCATCATCATCATCATCATCATCATCATCATCATCATCATCATTATCATTATTATTATTAGTAGTAGTAGTAGTAGTAGTAGTAGTAGTAGTAGGTCACGCTTCCAGTATCCAAAACATAAGGAAAACAGACCCAGCGCGAGGATAGACGAAGGACAGGGATTTATTTAACTTAAAACAAACAAACATGAGCACAGGACCGACACCACAGGTAGACACTACATAAAGACGAGGACTAGCCCCGAACCCTGGCAAACTCCAACATAATTAAGGGACACATTGGGAACAGGTGAACATTAATGGAGACACATTAGGAACAAGGCGGGGCTAACTCAGACACATGACATACAAAACATAAACAAAACCAATCCCTGTTAGCAACCCCCCCTAGTGGTCCAACCTGGGACCTGCCACCCGTAACATCTCCCCCCTCTCTACGGCGCGGCTCCCGGCGCGCCAAACCACAACCCTCCCCGAGAGTCTGGACAAGCCATGAGTCCTGAAAAGGAACGAGGAGCATAGAAAGGTCAGTGGGGGGAGCGAAAAGCATGGCGAGGCAAATGGGGGGGGAGCGAGGAGCAAAGGCGAGGCAAGTGGGGGGAAGCGAGGACCAAAGGCGAGGCAAGTGGGGGGAATGAGGATCAAGGCGAGGCAAATGGGGGGAGTGAGAAGCAGAAGCGAGACAAGTGGGGGGAGCACGGGACCCGCCGGCAAGGCCAAAGGGTCCCATGCGACGTCCACAGCCGAGCGGAGGCGCCGAGCGACGTCCACAGTCGAGCAGCAGAGCCGAGCGACGTCCACCACCGAGCAGCAGGGCCGAGCAATGTCCACCGCCGAGCACTCGCGCCAAGCGACGTCCACTGACGAATGATCGCACCGAGCGACGATCTTTGTCTCGCTGGTGCTGGGAACTCCCCAAGGGGCGGGAGGGCGGGAGCCAGATACTGCCAGTACCCTCCTCCAGCGACGAGAAGTGAGGTGACATCTTCCATGGAAAACCAGCTGGTGGAACGACGTCCCTCACCAGAGCAAGAGCGGAGCGAGGGCCGGACAACAAAAAAACCCCAAAATCCAAAAATCCTGGCCGGAACTCTCCCCCGCTAGCGAAAAGTGGGGCAGCGCCCCCCACGGAAAGCCAGATGGTGGGGCGACGCCCCCCACGGGAACATGAGCGGAGCGAGAGCCGGAGCAAACACAAAATCTCCAAAAAAAAATAATAAATCCAGACCGGAACTCTCCTCCGTTAGCCAGGAAGTGGGGCAGCGTCCCTCACGGAAAACCAGCTGGTGGGGCGATGCCTCCACGGGAACATGAGCGGAGCGAGAGCCGGAACAAAAACCAAAATCGCCCAAAAAAAAAAAATCCAGGCCGGAACTCTCCTCCGTTAGCGAGAAAGTGGGGCACGTCCCCCATGGAAAACCAGCTGGTGGGGCGACGCCCACACGGGAACATGAGCGGAGCGAGAGCCGGAACAAAAACCAAAATCGCGCAAAACAATAAAACCAGAAGGGGAAAAAATAAACTCCTCGCGTGAGCTACCACGCTGGGTCTGTACGGTTTCGGCTAGTCCTTCTGTCATGCTTGCAGTATCCAAAACATAAGGAAAACAGACCCAGCGCGAGGATAGACAAAGGACAGGGATTTATTTAACTTAAAACAAACAAACATGAGCACAGGACCGACACCACACATAGATGCTACATAAAGACGAGGACTAGCCCCGAACCCTGGCAAAAGGCCGCTATATATATCCAACATAATTAAGGGACACATTGGGAACAGGTGAACATTAATGGAGACACATTAGGAACAAGGCGGGGCTAACTCAGACACATGACATACAAAACATAAACAAAACCAATCCCTGTTAGCAACCCCCCTAGTGGTCCAACCTGGGACCTGCCACCCGTAACATAGTAGTAGTAGTACATGGTCAACTTAAATGAGAACCTAGAGAGACAGTCGGTGCTATAGGCAGTTAACTATCTCTGTGTTGGGAAAAAACAGAGAACTTGTTGCTCTTTGGAACATTGTGTCCACCTACAAACAGAAATTTTCTAGTAGTTATCATATTTCGCTCTCTTCACATGCTGTCTCCATTCTCGCCACCTTTTTTTTCTGCCTCAGCCTGAGCTCTTTATTGGTCATCATGCTCCTGAAGTCGGTATGAGAGCACTTAAACCTGCATGTTGAGAGCTGCTGGATCGGGAGATTCAATCCCATCCACAAGGCCCACAGCTTCCATTATCATCCCAAGGTTATAAGAGAAAAGTTACAGCAGCCTGCATTAAAATGTTTTCATGTTTTAGAAGGTATGAGATCAAGCTGGAGGGGAAATTGGCCATTTCTCATGTTGTTGTTGGATCTTTGTCTTAGAGACACAAATACTTTGGCTTGGTTTAAAGTTTTCTGTCATTTAAAAAAATGTCAAATAATTACCTCCTTTTAGATAGAGTTTTATTTGTGACACAGCAAAATGGACTCTAAAACTAACTGGAAACTTCAGTTTTAATTTTTTGTTTAAATTGAACAAAATATCATCATGCTTAACTATTAAGAAGCCTTTATTATCACCACACATACATTACAGCACAGTGGAATTCTTTTCTTCGCATATCCCAGCTGAGGAAGTTGGGGTCAAAGTGCAGGGGCAGCTATGATACAGAGAGGGCTAAGGGCCTTGCCCAACAGTGGAGCTTGGTGGTGCTGGGGCTTGAACTCCAATCCAGAGCCTTAACCACTTGAGCCACCACTGCCACTAATAGGTAGGTTTAATGTTGTGGAACATTTGTGACACAAATTAGTTCCTGCTACCATTTATTTATACATTTCTCTCTTTTTAATGTTAATATGAAAAAACAACAGAACAACAACAACAACAAATAATCCTTAACTCTGTCACAAAGTCCTCTGTGCTTAATGTTTAATAAATATCTCCTTACAGAGTGTAACGGCGATCCGCCAGAGGCGGAAGTAGCCGGATCCATGCGCAGGGCTGGAGAGAGGGAAGGAGAGTGAATCGTAGTCGGGGGCAGGCAGAAAGTCCGTAACCGGGAAAGCAAACAAAAGGCAGAATAGTCCAATAGGGCAGAGACAACAGAGAAGTCCGAGAACAGTCCAGAGTTCGTAAACCGGAAACGGGAATATCCAAGGTAAGGCAAATAACGAAAATGGGAAACAGTCCAGGTCATACACAAAAAGACAATCCAATAACAACACGAGGCAAACGCTTGGTAGGTCCACATAAGAATGATACTTCGCACGGAGCCGGAAGTGCGCTCCGTATTTATGCCCGTGCTGCAACATGGAAGCGCATCAAAAGTCAGGCGAGAGCTCCCTCCCGTGGCCGGATCTCAGGCAGGGCATGACAGAGCCCCCCCCTCTAGGAACACCTCCCGGTGTTCTACGCCGAGGTCGCCCCCTCGGTCATGGACCATGTTCGGGTGGTCACGGTGGAAGTCCTCAGCTAGTGACGGGTCCAGGATGTCAGCCGCATCCACCCAAGAGCGCTCCTCAGGCCCGTACCCCTCCCAGTCCACCAGATACTGGATCCATGACCGGACCCGTCTGGAGTCCAGGAGAGCCTGTACCAGATAGGCCGGGGACCCCTCAATGTCCAAGGGAGGGGGTGGCTCCACACTGGACATCTCCCCACTGCCTAGAGGGCGCGCTGGCTTGAGAAGAGATACGTGGAAGGTGGGGCAGGTGCGGTATGACGCCGGGAGCCAGAGCCGATAAGCCACTGGATTGACCTGGCGTATAATCTCAAACGGCCCCACAAACTTGGGGCTGAGCTTGCGGCAGGGCAGCTTGAGTCTCAGGTTCCGTGTAGACACCCAGACCATTTGGCCTACCCGATAGGGAGGATGTGGGCGGTGGCGCCGGTTTGCCTGGATCCTCTGCCTCCTGTCTGCATGGGTGATCCATTGAGGGGGATCAGCTTACACCCCTTCGAGAACCGGTCCACCACGACCATCACCGTAGTGAATCCTTCCGAGTCAGGTAAGTTGGTCAAAAAATCCACAGACAGGTGGGAGCAGGGGCGTCAGGGAATCGTAAGCGGCTCCAGCAACCCCTCCGGAAGCTGGCGGCTGGCCCGAGACTGCGCGCACGTCGGACACGCCTGCACATAGTCCTCCACATTGGTCCCCAGTGATGGCCACCAGAACCTGCGTCGAGCGAGTTGGATCGACCGCCGGATCCCTGGATGTCTGGATGCCCCCATTGCATCACCTGGCGGCAGAACTGAAGTGGCACAAAGACCTTGGTAGTAGGGCAGCCGGCAGGGGGCGGCTCATCAGCGTGGGCCCGTTGAATTTCCTCCATGAGGTTCCACCGTACCGGCGCTAGGATGGCGGTCGCCAGAAGGATGAGGTCAGGCTGCACGGGCTCGCTGGAGGCCTCGAACTGCCTGGATAGCGCGTCCACCTTGCAGTTCTTGGAACCCGGGGCGGTAGGTTACCAAGAACTGAAACCGGGTGAAGAGCAGCGCCCACCTGGCCTGATGGGAGTTCAGCCGTTTGGCGCCATGTAGGTACTCCAGATTGCAATGGTCCATGAGAACCATGAATGGATGCCGCGCCCCCTCCAACCAGTGCCGCCACTCCTCCAGCGCTGCCTTGATGGATAATAGCTCCCGGTTACCCACGTCGTTGTTGGCCTCCGTGGCAGTCAGTTTCCGGGAATAGAAAGCACATGGGTGAAGCTTCCCCGGTTTGCCGTGTCGCTGGGAGAGCACGGCCCCAAGGCCACTGCTCGAAGCGTCCACCTCCACCACAAAGGGGAGGTCAGGGTCCGGGTGATGTGGGATGGGGGCCATGGTGAAGCGCTCCTTGAGTCGCTGGAAGGCTGCCTGGGCCTGGTCTATCCAGGCCAATCTCCGGGGTTTACCCTTAAGTAGCGACGTTAGGAGTCCTGCCACAGAGCTGTAGTTGCGGATGAATCGCCGATAGAAGATGGCAAAACCCAGGAAACGCTGTAGCTCCTTCACCATGGAGGGGCTGGGCCACTCGGTGACCGCCTGAACCTTGGTAACATCCATCTCAACCCCCTGCCGCGTGATCACATATCCCAAAAACGACATTGTACTCTGATGGAATTCACACTTCTTGGGTTTAACGAAGAGACGATGCCGCTGTAACCTGGAGAGCACCTCCCGAACATGACGCACGTGCTCCTCTAAGGAGGTAGAGTACACCAGAATGTCGTCGATGTAGGCTATCAACCATTTCCCCAAAATGTCCTGGAACACCCCATTGATGAGGGATTGGAACACCGTGGGGCATTGGTGAGGCCGAAGGGCATCACAAGGTACTCATAGTGGCCATGGGTAGTGTGAAACGTGGTCTTCCACTCGTCTCCCTTGCAGATGCGAACCAGATTATAGGCACTGCGTAAATCCAACTTGGTAAAGAACCTCGCCCCCCTCAGCTGCTCCAGAGCTGCAGGTACCAAGGGCAAAGGGTAGGGATAACCAACGGTGATGGCATTAAGTCCCCTATAGTCAATGCACGGGCGAAGGCCCTGTCCTTCTTTCCCACGAAGAAAAACCTCACCGCAGCCAGGGATGTGAAAGGTCGAATGTGACCCACCGCCAGAACCTCCTTGATGTACTCCTCCATGGCTTTAGTTTCAGGAAGAGAAAGAGAGTAAACCCGCCCCCTAGGTGGAGATGCATTCAGCAGCAAGTCAATGGTGCAGTCCCATGCTTGGTGCGATGGCAGGCAGGCGGCCCTCTCCTCACTGAACACCTCCCGGAAGTCCTCATAGATCCCTGGCCCCCGGCCGCATCCTCCACCAAGGAGGTCCTGCAAGGCCTAGACACTGGCTCGAGGAGACACTCCTTGAGGCATGCATCTGACCAACGAACCAGCTCCCCCGTGTGCCAGGAGATTTGGGGGTCATGGCACCGCAACCACGGGAAGCCCAGGATCACGGGGTTCGCAGGAGAGGAGGTGACATAAAACGCTAGACGCTCACGATGAAACAAGCCCACCTGGAACTCCAGCAGTTTGGTCTGACGCGTGAGAGAGCCCCCTCCAATGGGCTGACTGTCAATGGCCGTTATCCTGAGAGATGGTACGCAGGGGATGGTGGGGATCCCGAGCTCCTCCACCAAGGCCCCATCAATCAGGTTCACGGCTGCTCCAGAGTCTATCAGGGCTGGGACAGAGACACAGCGGTCAGCGAGACACAGCGACACCGGTATAGTACAATGAGTTCTCACCCACCTGAGCTGATGAAGGCCTCTCAGGGCACTGATGAATCATGTGTCCCGAGGCTCCACAGTAATAACATAGCCTCATCTGACCATGTCGCCGGTGTTCCTGTTCAGCCAACCTAGATCTCCCAAGCTGCATAGGTTCCGGGGCCTCCTCCCTAGGTCGAAGAATGTCAGCACGCACACGCAGGCGAGCCGAGACAGGTGGGTGTGCCCCCGCCTGATGCTGGTGCAGAAGGTTGTCCAGGCGGATGGCCGTGGCCACAAACTACGTCAGAGATGTGGCTTCCCCGCCTCGTTCCACCCAGACTGAGCTGCCAGGGTGCGGAATTTGATGACGTAGTCTGCTACCGAGTCGGACCCCTGGCGTAGCTCCATCAGCTGGAGGGAAATGTCCTTTCCCCCTGCAGGATATTGGAACACCTCCCAAATCATTCCCGTAAAGTAAGAGAAGGATGAACGAATCAGGGGGTCTGCGCCCCACACTGCAGAGGCCCATTCCAAGGCCTTACCTGTCAGTAGTGATAGCAGGAACGCACACTGAGTCCCTTCCTCACGATACATCTCTGGTTGGTGTGAGAAAAACACCTCACATTGCCTCAAAAAACCACGACAGCGATCGGCAGCACCATCATATTTATCCGGCAGAGCTAGACGGGGTCACTCACCGTGCGCTGCTGGCAGATCACGTGAGGGTGCGGCGGCGCTTGCGCTGCGGAGTTGGCTCTGAAGCGCCTCCACCTGATCTTGAAAGGAGCGGATTAGCGCTCCTTGCCGCACGATAATCTCACGCAGCTCCGATGGATCCGTAGGCGCCGAAGTATCCTGTAACGGCGATCCGCCGGAGGCGGAAGTAGCCGGATCCATGCGCAGGGCTTGAGAGAGGGAAGGAGAGTGAATCGTAGTCGGGGGCAGGCAGAAAGTCCGTAACCGGGAAAGCAAACACAAGGCAGAATAGTCCGATAGGGCAGAGACAACAGAGAAGTCCGAGAACAGTCCAGAGTTCGTAAAACGGAAACGGGAATATCCAAGGTAAGGCAAATAATGAAAACAGGAAACAGTCCAGGTCATACACAAAAAGACAATCCAATAACAGCATGAGGCAAACGCTTGGTAGGTCCACATAAGAATGATACTTCGCAAGGAGCCGGAAGTGCGCTCCGTATTTATGCCCGTGCTGCAACACGGAAGCGCATCAAAAGTCAGGCGAGAGCTCCCTCCCGTGGCCAGATCTCAGGCGGGGCGTGACACAGAGAGCTGCATCATATCAGTGATTTGAAATTTTTATTAAAATAATGGAATGTTAAATAATGTTATTTTAATCAGTGTATTATTAGTTTAAGATCTTCTGCCATAACACCCTATTAATAAATTGTTACAAAAAAGCAAGAAATTAGAATGAGTGCATTAATGAAAACCTGTGATTTGAATAGCAGCCAAAACTTTTATTATTTTTTAACATTTTATTAAAGACGATTAATCGACATCTTCCGACCAATCAGATTTACAAATTCAACACCACCTACAACAGCACAATGAACATAATTATTTGAACTCTATACATATTATTTGAAATCATACTGAACTCTACTCTCATATCTACACTTCTGTGATTTGGGGTTAAGAAACAAAACAAAAAAAAAGTTTCCTCCTGAGACTCAGTGGATTCAGTCTGCAGTTCACACAAATTGGGTTGGATTTTTTCCAGTCTGACTTTTTACCGTTGTAGCTGGCATAGATCAATTTATGTAAGAGCACAGTGCACCCAAGGTAGTGTAGACAGAATAGAGTTGAAATTCATGGGTTATTTGGCTTCAGTTCCTGGATTAATGGTTCAACTTAAGCAATGTTTAACTTCCAATTTGTTGCAGTGCTGAGTAACATGCAGGCACCAGATCTCCAGGAGGGAACAGTGTTACATACTCTTTTGAAGACTCTTTTGATTTAAATGTGAAGCCTTATGGGACATTCATATAACTCATTATTTGTAATAGATACTACTGTAATATAGCAATCTTTCTCTTCATATTGTTGATGCTACTGCAAAGTTTGCTTGTTTAACATATTTTTCCATCTAACTGACTAAATGAAGAAATCACTACAGAAGCTTCTGATAAATCAGGGATGTCAAACCTTCTCTGTGAAGGGCTGGTGTGACTTCAGGTTCTCATTTCAACCAAACCAGAACTAGCCCATACTTGACAGGACATGCCAATCTATAAGGAGCATCGCCTCCTCTTGTTTGCCACTATGTGAACACTTCATTTCACTTGTGCTCTCACCAAAAAGAACCGAAGTTTTTACACTTTAAACATGATTTTGACCAATGATGGCCATCAGCCTTTCCTCTACACTTCAAGCTCCATTCATTTACATCCTCATCTAGTCTCATTTAGAGGGTTCAGTGTAAGCTGGCATTTAGTGGGCATTGGTGGCTCAGTGGTAGGTTTCTCGCCTATCATGCGGAAGGCCTGGGTTCGATTCCCAGCCAATGCCCAAACCCCAGCCACTGGATGCAGTGCTGGTCCCAAGCCTGGAAAAATGGGAGGGTTGCGTCAGGAAGGGCATCCGGCGTAAAACATTTGCCAAGTTGTTGTGCGGACCAGTTGGTCCGCAGTGGCGACCCCGAACAGGGAGCAGCCGAAAGCAACTTCTTTAGTGTAAGATGGCATTTAATCATGATGGCTTTATCAAAGCAGACTACTTAACACTACGGCATTAAGAATAACACAAATTCCAGGTAGAGGCATACAAAAAAGGGGACAAGGGCATGTGGATTATTAGCTATAAATACAAATTCTATATATAGCAATTATAGACATATAAATCACAATAGCATATAGCACCGATATAAATGACACTACAAAATACATGAACAGTGAAATCAAGGTCACCAGAGCCAAGCACAGTACACACACTCATACACACACTCGCACACAGAGCATAACAGCCATGGGTGTTTTTGTCATACACCTGCCTTAGAGGTGAGACAGAAAGATAAGAGAGAGAAAGAGAGATTAAAGAGCCTGCACAATCAGGAAGTATATCAGCCATGAGACTGGTGGGGAAATGCGATGTGGGGGAGGTGCCAGGTCTCAGTGCTAACCTTACAAACAAAAACACAGCTCACACTCTCTCTCCGATATCTCTCACATCTCTTCTTGCCAGCCTGCTATCCTTATGAGGACAAAGGGTGAAAGAAAGAGAGGAAGTAGGAGCATCTAATGCAAGATGCTAGTCTCAGTCAGTAAGAAGGAAATCTCAGCAGTTCCTCTCCAACACACCTTATAATGTACTTATTACCGAATATGATGCTTCTGCTTTCCAAGTCATTACAAACTTGGGACCTGGCATAAAAATAATCTTGTATTGTGGGTGATTAGATGGACAGTGGATTTCTTCCCTATCTTATTTGAAGGACATAAATGTTGAACCAGCTTTATTCCAGAGTCTGAAGACATTAGACGTGTGCAGAAACACAATTAGAACATGCATGTAAAATCTTATCTTTACTCATTGTGACTCTTAGTAGAGTAAAGAAGCACTTAGAGATAAGAGACCATTTCTTCCAATTTTGAATATATTATGTATTCAGTGTTTTTCACCTTAAGATCCACATCTGTCTTTTACCATTAAGTCTGGAGGGTTGGATTACTGCTAAACCACATTTTGCCTGTGCAATGACAATAAAATAATCTTAACTATTCAAAGCCAGTTTTATTCTGTAGGAAAGGCTGTGACCTTTCCTAATTATTTCACAAATATTGCCTGCATGCAGTTAAATCCAAAAAATAAGTGTATGTACAACACAGTATAGGCTTTTCAAATCTATTTGATTCATACTAATATAAAGTTTATATACTATGTTAATATTATATGCAGCAATGTGTTGATTTCTGTTTGGAAAAACATTCATTCATTCATTCATTGTCTACCGCTTATAAGATCTATTCTTGGGTCACGGGGAGCCTGTGCCTGGACGGAGTGCCAACCCATTGCAGGGCACACACACACACACACACACACACACTCTCATTCACTCACACAATCACACACTACGGACAATTTAGGGATGCCAATCAACCTACAATGAATGTCTTTGGACCAGGGGAGGAAACTGGAGTACCCGGAGGAAACCCCCAAGGCATGTGAAGAACATGCAAACTCCACACACACACATGGAAGAGGTGGGAATCAAGCCCCCAACCCTGGAGATGTGAGGCAAACGTGCTAATCACCAAGCCACCATGTCCCCCCGGTTGGAAAAACATGCCAGACTTAAATGATATTCATAATAAAATCAGTGTTCAGAGAGTTCAGAAATTTTCAGAATGGAATGCTAAACGTATTTCTTAAATGCTTTCTCGTTCCAACGTCAGTCTCCAAAATCTTGTGCTCCTGTGCATGAGCAAAAATCCTCTCAGCCACATTCCAAAATCTAATGAAAAGCCTTCACATATGATTGGCAAAGGTGGAGCAACTCAATAGTAATGCCTATGGTTTTGTAATAGGTTTTTCAATACTCAGATGTTCTGGCCATATAGTATATGTATTGGCTCTTTTCTTTATGAAGAAGGAGAACTCTCTTGACTTATTCAATCACCCCATGCATGCTCAGGTCCCACTCTAAGCCATGAATCATGAAGAACACTGTCCTAAATCATGTGTGACTGTGCATGAGAATAATACACTATAGTAAAAGAGTCAGTAGTTTTGATGTGCGTGATAGCAGAGTGTGTTTGACTAATTTTGTAAATACATAACCTGGACATCCTAATCCTTTTAGAGACTTCCATGAATAGACTTCCATCGATTGCCTTAGAAAAGTGCAACATCATACAAGAAACACATTCAGTCTTTATTGAAAGAACATAAACCATACTATGACACTCTAATATAATATTATTCATGACAACATGGCTGCCTTAAGTTTTGCTATATCCCCTCACAGCATTAAATCATAATAATAAGCTATAGTGAGTTATTGTTATTGTGGTAAGGAAGTCTTTTGAGTTGAACATGCAAGTGAAATCCATGGTGTGCATGGGCAGTGACCTTGGTATACACACACACACACAGCCACAGACACAGTGAGCCTTTAATGAGGGAACTGGGGAGTGAGCCAGAGCCATCCCAATTGTCTAATGGCTTTCACTGCTAAAGAGAAGGAGAAAGGAAGAAAAAAACAAGCAAAGGGTAAAATAGAAATGGGAGAGAGAGAGAGAGAGAGAGAGAGAGAGAGAGAGGGGAGAGAGAGAGAGAGAGAGAGAGAGAGAGAGAGAGAGAGAGAGAGAGAGAGAGAGAGAAAGAGAGAGAGGGAGGTTGATGTGTTGTTCTGCAGTGCTGTAAAAAGTACATTTTTATATAAGGGTAAAAAAAGGCACTCCCAAAGGAACCTGAGGTGCATAATGAGAAGACAGAGCTGAAGACTGAGTTTGCTGTGGCTGCCAACAAGAGCCAAGAGCTGAAAGTATGACCTTGCCAGCAGGATGACAAAGAAAACTGACAAGCAACTTTAGCTCTTTCTTTATTCATACAATACTCCTTGATTTGGGGAGCTTGCCTCTCATTGTAAATACCACCATATTTCATTTGAATGTTGGCAGCTGAAGAGGTGAATGTTATCTCTGCTGAATTTTTAATATTGTTGTTGATCTTGTTTATTTGTCCTTCATTCTGTTTAGTCCCTCTATTTATCTTGCCCAGTCTGAGAAAAGACATGTCCTTCGCTTCCATAATACTGAAGCACTTATACTGATCCCCTGTTTATGCATCTCACCCTGAGAGATCCTAACTAATCATGCCACACTGATCTCAGCACACATAACTGATGAAACCATGTTATAATGATTGTACCATAATCCATGAGCTATGTTCACTGCATGGAGCTGATCAAAGACAATGAGTTGTTTGAAATAAGGAGAGCACAGGAAGAACAGGGAAACACAAAGCAGAATGAGAGAAGATGGCATGAGAGGAAGCATCTTACATTCTCTCTGTGCACTTCAATGGGATTGTGACAGATGCAGTGAGGGACGTGACAAAACATGGCGCCCACAAACACCATTCTGAAAAAAACATGTGCAAACCTATGGCAGTTTGTTTTATGTTCTCACAGGGTCCACTGTATCTGATTCTTGGTGAAAGTCCTCAGTCTCTTTGCTGTGGATCTTAGCCTAAAAGCACAGGATGCTAGCATTACAAGTTAAGTTAAGTCACATATACATTACTGCACAGTGAAATTATTTTCTTCGCATATGCCATCCTTGGGGGTTGGGGTCAGAGCACAGGGTCAGCCATGATACAGCACCCCTAGAGCAGGGTAGGTTGGGGGCCTTGCCCAAGGGCCCAACAGTGGCAGCTTGGCAGTGCTGGGGCTTGAACCCCTGATCTTCCCATCAACAACACAGAGCCTTAACCACTTGAGCTACCAACACCCCCATACATATTGACTCAGATATAGTAAATAGTCATTTTGAAAGATAAAATACGCAATAAGGTACACATACAGCAAATGGGCTGTGACAGTCCCAATAAAGGCTCTAATCAAATGAATTTAGAATCTGTGTTTTAAAATTAAAATCATCTTATAAGTGAATTAAAAGATTCTAGTCTCTGTTATTCCACTAGCTGAAACTGTGACAGAAAAATACAGTGAAGATCTGATATAGGTCACTTTTCTTAATTTATAAACCCCTCTAGAACTTTCCAAAGGCAGATCAAACTATCTGACTAGCCAGTGGCTCGTTTGGTAGATAGCACATTCACAATGGACAATGGTCAATTACTGATTGTACACTGGTCAGCGCTATTTTATGTCCTGTAGTGTATTGTCTGTCTGCACTGTCTCTTGTCTTGCACTGTTTTCACTAGGTTGCGCACTTTATGTGGCTAGGACAACTTACTTTTCAGTCCTTAGCTCTGTGTTATTCTATGTAGCTCTGTGTTATTCTATGTAGCTCTGTGTTGTTTCATGTAGCACCATAGTCCTGGAGAAACGTTGTGTCAATTCAGTATGTACAGTGTCAGATATATATGGTTGAAATGACAATAAAATTTCTTGACTTGACATGACATCATGCACACTTGTTCCCAATCACACTCACACCCTACACAGATTTTAGACACTCACACTGCTGCAAAATAACAATCAGTGTGCCTTAACCAAGCCTTGTATTTGTATCTTGCTATTGGATGACTGCTGTTTTTCATCAGCATCTATTAATATTATTGGGTTTGCACCCAAAACCTTTCTGATCTTCTGAACCCATCCCTGAGTCTCTCATGTCTTCAATGTGTATTTGCAATCCCCTTATTTTCTACCAGCGCTGCTTTCACAAATTCACAAACATCCTTAAGAAGTGGAAAGAATTAGAGTGGGATAAAAGGAGAGATATGAAAGAATGAGAGAAGAAATAAGAGATGGAGCAGGGATGAGAAATGCACAAGACATACATATAAAGAATCTTCTGGCAATGACGGATTTCATGGAGCTCAGAACCAGTTCATTTTATTTGGCTTGTTTTTATCTCACAGCCACCTCTTTGTTTTTAAACATCAACAGGAGAGTGTTGTGTGGAATACACATTTTCACACTCTGCTGGGCCACAGCAAACACAGGTACTGTTCATCTACAGCCTTGTATCTGCTCCAAGAAACAACCATTTATCTTCTGAAAGACTAACATACAACACAATGCAGGTCAATACACTTTGTTAACTCACTGAATAAATGGTCATCATGGGGTCACTTATCGTTCCCTTTTGTGGCAAGCCATGTTAATTATACATTAATCAGAATTCCAATTTTAAAAAGATTATAATTAATAGCAGATTTTTCACAAAGGGTGATGAGCACAATAAATAAGAGCACAATGTGACCAAGAATGTACTGCATTTATGCACTAAGCAACATCAGTTATGATTAATAATGAGGCCAGTATTGAATCCGTACAATCATAATACATTTTTGTCCATATCAGGTAGCTTACGGCTGTTTCAATCTTCTCAAAGACAGAGGATAAACAAAAAAAATCCAGGCCAAAGGAAATTATCCTGTCTTAAATGTTCTCACCCATGGGGTTTTATTCACAATGGCAGCAGTTTGCAAATTGTGCAAACACAATGAGGTAACCAACTGACAGGAAAAAGGAATGAGAAAAAAGGAAGTGTGTGTTCTGAGAGACACTGTGGACAGTGGTAGTGAATACTAGGTCAGATGAAGAGACGTACTGTTGCTGTTCTCTTCTGTGCTAGGGTTACTGTCTGTGCAGAATTTTGCATATTCTGCCTGTCTGTATGGGTTTTCTCAGGGTTCTCATGTGTCCTTTAAGCTACCCAAAATATGGAGTAGCAAGTAAACTCATAATTGCTCACAGGTGTAATTAAATGTGTGCATGATGCTCTGCATGGGGCTGGTGTCTTAGCTAGGATGTATTCACTCTTTCTGCCTAGGATATGCTCCAGATCCACAGGACAAAGTCTTCATTCAATATGAAGATGATTTATTACAATTTTTTAGAAATTTGAAGCAAAAAAAACCCCTCTCAATTCTGCAGTAAAAAAATGCTGCTATGCCTGAAACATTGTGTACAAGTTACTGATCCACCATCCAAATAATAATTGATCAGTAGTAATGGACAGAGTAGAGGAGAGCTGAATAACAGCGAAAGGCAGTACTAAAAGAGTTAATGAGGGTAAATAGCAGGTTGCAAAACCTAGCTTTATTTTTTTGCACTCTTAAACTTGTGAGCTTCAGTGCTGCAATATGACTGACAAGTTACACTATTTGCGACATCAGTGATCATGAATTTTATGTATAGCCCAAAAAAAGGTTTAAATCCCATACTAATAATATGGGCTTCACACTGTTTATAACGTGGACTCAAGCAACGGACACCTTATTTGAACTCTGGCAATCTGTGCTGCAGTAGATTACATGGCTCCCTTCAGCGTTCTTGAAAAACAAAGTATGTGGGTGTGTGAAAGAGAAACAGAAGGATTTATGTATATATATGTATACAGCTTAGTCACTGTTTATGTATCACTGTGTGTGTGTGTGTGTGTGTGTGTGTGTGTGTGTGTGTGTGTGTGTGTGTGTGTGTGTGTGTGCGCCTGCACTTTCACACAGCAGAGGATTAATCTGCAGCTTTACCAGGAGTGTAGCAGTACTAATATTCGTTGAGAACAGCAACAACAACAAGGCAAAGCACACAAAGCTGCACCCAGAGCTCAGGATCGTGCCTCAGAAAATCCTAGCAATCTGCCATGGAGAATTACCATGGCTTCTCCAAAATCCGTCCAAAAACTTCTATCAAACTTGGCTGCCAATGAGACGCATGGGCACATTAGCAGCTGTGTATGTATGCTGGCGGGTGGAAGTGAGGTGAAGTGTTTGTCCCTTTGGTCCCCGCTTTAGCCTGATGAGGGCAGATATTGTGCCAGTGTGCAGAATGAATCTGTGATTATCAGTACAGTGATAATAAAGGACAAAGAAAGAAGGCAAGGCAGAGAAGAAAAAGTGTGTCAGAATTACAACAGCAACATTTTTGAAATAGTGCTACATGCCGATGCAACAAAATCAAACACTTACACAAAAGACTGCATATATATTTTTCGTATATTGTGTATATATGCACCCTCAGTTTCTGCTGTCTATCATGCAGTTAGGCAGATATACTCCCCCAGTCCAAAAACATGCGTCGTAGGCAGATTGGCAACTCTGAAACAAATTTCTATAGTGTGTGATTAAATATGTGTGTGTGTGTGACTGATGGCATGGCACCTCGTACAGAGTTCGCCTTCTGCCCTGAGTCCCCTGGTATAGGCTCCAGGTTCCCCATAACCCAGTGTAGGATAATCAATACAGAAAATGGATGGATGTTTTCTGAGAAGAATAGTTATGCAGCAGGTAGCATGGTTGACCTTATAGATTCAGGCCCTGGTTTGGGCCTTATTTGGTGTTACTGTTACTTGTCTTTGTGTTCATGTGACTTTCCTCAGGGTTCTCTGGTTTCCTCTCACTTTCCAAACAAGCATGCAGTTCAACGGATTACCTACACTAAATTGCACATAAGTATGAATGAGTTTGGTTACTGTTATGTGTATAGTGCCCCGTCATGTACTGGTGTCCTAGGGTAAATTTCCACCTCACATCTAGCTTCCTGGGACAAGCTCTGGACCCACTGTGACCCTGTGTAGGATAAAACAGTCCGCTCCTACACGATATTCACTGATATTCCTAGCTGAATGTGTTTGTTAATACAAATTCTTATCAGTCCTGTACTTTGGCAATATTGTGGCTGTATATGGCTATGTCAATAAGGCTTATTGGATTGAACTGAAGTAAATTGAATTGAAAAGAGCGAGAGAGAGAGAGAGAGAGAGAGAGAGAGAGAGAGAGAGAGAGAGAGAGAGAGAGAGAGAGAGAGAGAAGAGAGCATTCAAACAGATCTGACTGTGCTTTTGTCTCCCCCTTTTGGTTGGTTGGCCTGCTTGTACCATGCAGAATAAATCCTGAAATAACTCTTAAACGTGTAATAAGGAGATTACATCTTTTGTACTTTTTGTCATAGAAACATATTCCTCATCAGTATGCAATGGATAGATAGATAGATAGATAGATAGATAGATAGATAGATAGATAGATAGATAGATAGATAGATAGATAGATAGAACACTTGACTAATCCCATAGGGAAACTCAGTTGGAGCTTCAGGGCTGCTGTTGAAGTGGACAACCTGTAAAAGACCTAACAGACCTCATTTCTGATTGTGAAGTCAGTCAGAATGGCTGATCAGTTTGATTTTTCGTTACAGTCCTATGATGTGACAGTGATGACGGTAAACATATATATATATATATATATATATATATATATATATATATATATATATATATATATATATATGTGTGTGTGTGTGTGTGTGTGTGTGTGTGTGTGTGTGTGTGTCTTTGTCTGTGTGTTTATGTAAAAAAAAATATTATTGTAAACTATGATGGAAAGCAAGGCATTTGTCGCAGTAAAAGAACATACAAAAGAAGCAATGGAGAGAGAGAGAGAGAGAGAGAGAGAGAGAGAGAGAGAGAGAGAGAGAGAGAGAGAGAGCACAAATAGCCCATATGTACTAGTTACTGACCCAAGGACAAGTTACTTAGTCATCAGGGTCTTTATCAATGCTTGGCCAACATTTTGATATGTGTCAGTATCTGTCACAACAGTGTCATGCTGCACACCACTGTACAACAACTGAGCCAGGCCTGCTCAGCCACGATTTATCACATAATCCTTGGTTATTTTTTGTATTCCCCTCTCTCACAGAGCTCCACAATCCACTGCAGGGCATCTGGCTCTGTCACAGTAAGAGCACAGGAAAGCAGGCAAGCTACAAAAGAACATCATGCACCAGTGGTCGGCCCTGACAGCTGCATTATTTCCTAAATTTATTTCGACAGGCAGTCTGAATTTCTCCCCAATTTAATCACAGTCAGTTCAGTTCTTCATGTAGCAGTAGTTCTTTCTCTTATCACACAGCAGCACCCGCAGTATTGGAGGTTGAAAGGAAGCATGTACTCGATAGGGTGCAAATGGAACTCGCTGCTGCATTTTTAGATAGTATTAACCGTGAGTTCTTCAGTGTCAGAGGATAATCACAGAAAGGTGTGCTTCTGTTTCCTTTTTCTTTTTGTGTGAACTCTACAAAGCTTCTAATGCTATATGAGATCATATTTATACTCAATCCTTATCTGTAAATCTGACTTATCTTTCTACTGATATCTAGAACAATTTCTAAAACCTGGTAGAGCATAACCTCATCTGTATGCCGCACCTTGAGCTGAAGTCATAAGCACATGCTATTGCATTTTTAGGTTTTGCTGATCCAAGATTTTGAGTCTGTTGTTCTGATTTGTATCACAGCTTGGTATCGAGCCGTTTCTACCTGTCAGCAAGGCTTACTTGTCATATGAATTCTTTCCACCAAACAGCCAGTCATAATATACTACTCATGTACATATCAAATCTTTACTAATTCGATATGCTGCCCAAATCCACATTTATGAGACTACAGATCTGAACTGGCAACACTGCATTCCAAGCAATAACACAGCCAGTGCACCTCATTTTCTGGGCATTTTTTAATATATGTAAATGTTCAGAGTGTAAAACCTAAATGATTAAAAACCTAGAACTTCAATCGTCTGAGCACTAAAGCAAATTCTTATTTCAAGGTAATGCTCATCAAATATTTATGTATGTAGTGTTTTCAATTATAAAACAGAATATGGGCTGCAGTTATGCTTGTTACAGACCTAGTTAACTATAATTCTTTAGCAGCAGGTAATTAGGCATGCCTTTAATGTAGCAAAGGGGAAAAAAACTTTCTTTTTTTGTCTCATTAAGTTCCAAAGCTGAAGGCAAGTCACATAAAGTCTTTGCTATTAAATTCTCTGCTTTGGTGAACCTGCTCTGAGGATTTGGAAAGATTGCAAGGATCAGGATTGATGGGAGCAGAAAGAATATTATTTCTACGTTTACGGCTGCAGAGACGTTATCATACGTGTCTAACAGGCTACACACATAAAGACTAAAAAGCCTCAGACATCAATAGACACCTTTTTCAAATGTCCACAAAAGTTCAGAGACTCCTTAATCTGGAGTGAAGTGACAAGTGACATGGAGATGCTACATTAAATATGGACAGCTCTGAGACAGAACATGTCTTCACATGTGTGTTAATACTTTACTCAGTAAGGGAGAGAGAAAGCAGTTAAACTACCATTAACAGATGACTAGTGTCCTGCTGGGGAGATTTCCCAGCAAACAAATAAACAACAGCTATCTGTACTGTGCTCAAGCACATCCACTTTCAGAAGACAGAAGACAATCAACATGAACAAACTAGTCAGTTGCAAATGCTGATTAGACATATCATACATGAAACCCAGAACTTTGCAAAGAATCAAGCAGGCATGTGGCACACAAGCAAGTTCATCCAACAGCCATGTTTAGTGCAGGATATACAAGCACTAGATAATACACAGAGTGAATACACAAATAGCTGGATCTTAGGGAATGTAAGCCAGCTTTGCAGTTACACAGTTATGCAGTTTATCAACCGGTAATTGTGTTTAATATTCTGCAAAGGGGTGCATGTAAAGTTCCAGTAAAACAAAGTCTGCCATTTCAGAGTTTCAGCTAACTGCAATATACTCAAAGAGAGTATAGGAAGATAAAATGTGATTACATTTTATGAAAATCTTTGCAAAATAGCAGGTACATGTTCCTAATGATATTTAATAAGGATTCTAACATAACTAATAAAAATAATAATTGAATAAGAATTTTAAAAAATTACTCTCACTGCAAAGCATTTGTTAATCCATACACTTTCACAATTGCTTAAGATGTCGAGTCTTCTTGTTGTCATCATAAATCCTATGACTGCAATATGTACAACATTTCTAATAATTCATACTGTTGCTATTTATTGGACTTTGGGATTATATTGGGAGAAACAGATTTGCACGCAGGTTTGTATTGTTATAGAAGTTGCTTTCAGCTGCTTCCTGTTCAGGGTCGCCACAGCAGACCAACTGGTCCGCACAACAACTCGGCACAGGTTTTACACCAGATGCCCTTCCTTGGGACCGGCACTGCATCCAGTGGCTGGGGTTTGGGCATTGGCTGGGAATTGAAGCCGGGCCTTCCACATGATAGGCAAGAAACCTACCACTGAGCCGCTAATGCCCCTTACAGGTTTGTGTTGTTGTATTCTGGTTAAATATTGCCCCCTAGTGGTCATATATTTGTTGATGACAATTTTGTGTGTGTGTGTGTGTGTGTGTGTGTGTGTGTGTGCTTTACGCACATCAAAGTCATGGCGCTTTCAGAAGTATGGCACAACACACGTGGTTTAAATACTAGGCTTTGCTGGCTCCTATCCAGGCGTCATTGAGTGGCAATAAAGAACAAACTTGCACGTGTAAAGCACTACAAGGTACCCCATACACAATGAGTTGCCAGATTAGGGAGTGGTTGAAGAGCATGTTTCGTGAGCTTGACTCACAGTGTCCTGCTTCAGGCAGTGCATAAGCTTATTGGTTAGTTGTGTTTCATGCAAATGATGTAGGCCTGGCTTTAAACAACACACTCTGTTCTGTGGGCTTAACACATGGTGTTAAGAGAAGATCCTTAGCCAACATTAATGTTGACTTTAGACTCTCCGGAACTTCTTCAAAATTATGTAATGTGGGAGTGTGCAAAGGGTTTTTTTGAGTGTGCTTATTTAAATGTTTGGAGATTGAGAAAGAACACTGAGATTGAGAAAGAACTCATTTACTGACATGACATTTTTTTCTGTTAAGGTGTGGCCGGGAAAATCACATGATTAATATATATATATATATATATATATATATATATATATATATATATACAGTGGGGCAAAAAAGTATTTAGTCAGCCACCAATTGTGCAAGTTCTCCCACTTAAAAAGATGAGAGAGGCCTGTAATTTTCATCATAGGTACACTTCAACTATGAGAGACAGAATGAGAAAAAAAAAATCCAGAAAATCCCATTGTCTGATTTTTAAAGAATTTATTTGCAAATTATGGTGGAAAATAAGTATTTGGTCACCTACAAAAAAGCAAGATTTCTGGCTCTCACAGACCTGTAACTTCTTCTTTAAGAGGCTCCTCTGTCCTCCACTCGTTACCTGTATTAATGGCACCTGTTTGAACTCGTTATCAGTATAAAAGACACCTGTCCACAACCTCAAACAGTCAGACTCCAAACTCCACTATGGCCAAGACCAAAGAGCTGTCAAAGGACACCAGAAACAAAATTGTAGACCTGCACCAGGCTGGGAAGACTGAATCTGCAATAGGTAAGCAGCTTGGTGTGAAGAAATCAACTGTGGGAGCAATTATTAGAAAATGGAAGACATACAAGACCACTGATAATCTCCCTCGATCTGGGGCTCCATGCAAGATCTCACCCCGTGGGGTCAAAATGATCACAAGAACGGTGAGCAAAAATCCCAGAACCACACGGGGACCTAGTGAATGACCTGCAGAGAGCTGGGACCAAAGTAACAAAGGCTACCATCAGTAACACACTACGCCGCCAGGGACTCAAATCCTGCAGTGCCAGACGTGTCCCCCTGCTTAAGCCAGTACATGTCTGGGCCCGTCTGAAGTTTGCTAGAGAGCATTTGGATGATCCAGAAGAGGATTGGGAGAATGTCATATGGTCAGATGAAACCAAAATAAAACTTTTTGGTAAAAACCCAACTTGTCGTGTTTGGAGGAGAAAGAATGCTGAGTTGCATCCAAAGAACACCATACCTACTGTGAAGCATGGGGGTGGAAACATCATGCTTTAGGGCTGTTTTTCTGCAAAGGGACCAGGACGACTGATCCGTGTAAAGGAAAGAATGAATGGGGCCATGTATCGTGAGATTTTGAAAAAAAACCTCCTTCCATCAGCAAGGGCATTGAAGATGAAACGTGGCTGGGTCTTTCAGCATGACAATGATCCCAAACACACCGCCCGGGCAACGAAGGAGTGGCTTCGTAAGAAGCATTTCAAGGTCCTGGAGTGGCCTAGCCAGTCTCCAGATCTCAACCCCATAGAAAATCTTTGGAGGGAGTTGAAAATCCGTGTTGCCCAGCGACAGCCCCAAAACATCACTGCTCTAGAGGAGATCTGCATGGAGGAATGGGCCAAACTACCAGCAACAGTGTGTAAAAACCTTGTGGCAACTTACAGAAAACGTTTGACCTCTGTCATTGCCAACAAAGGGTATATAACAAAGTATTGAGATGAACTTTTGTTATTGACCAAATATTTATTTTCCACCATAACTTGCAAATAGATTCTTTAAAAATCAGACAATGTGATTTTCTAGATTTTTTTTTTCTCATTCTGTCTCTCATAGTTGAAGTGTACCTATGATGAAAATTACAGGCCTCTCTCATCTTTTTAAGTGGGAGAACTTGCACAATTGGTGGCTGACTAAATACTTTTTTACCCCACTGTATATTAATCATGTGTTAAGTTACTTGAGAACTAGCTATTGGACATGAAATTAACTTATGGCAAGTGTTGCTTTGTAAAATGAGTAGGGGTGTGAAGGCACAGTGGTACGACAGGTAAAGCTGCTTGCTCATAGCCCCAGGGTCCTGAGCTCTGATCTCTGAATTGTTATGACCACAGGAACATCAGCATGGAGATTATTGATAATATTACACTTTATTTTCAATGCTGAGATTTCAAACTTTTATATTAGTTACCCAACAAATCATTTTGGTATGAAGTAGACAGGTTGAGAGATTTCATGTTAGATGTTGGTTACTCTCAGATGGTGATAAAGTGCTTTCAACAAAAGAGTGAATTGTAGCAATTAACACCTATAATAGGAATATAAAGCTTATAGACTGAGAAATACTACATATATAGCAGTGTCACACACAAAAAAAGAACGTACACACATTCATTTCCTTATGTGAATTTTTAGATAAAAAATGTATGGCTCTGCTGAACATTAGTTTTGAGAAGAGGGCCGAAGACACTCTGCTACTAGTGTGAATAATTTCGTTTTTCTGGAAATCCCAGAACATATTTCTCAGGTGTTAGTTCTGCAAACTAGTAGCATACTTACTACTGCATACTTACTCAACAAGCTGCAAATACACTGGAAGGAAGGCAGGAAATACTCTTTGTGCTTAGCCCACAACATTTCTGGGCAGCTTCAAGTCTCATAACAGATATGCAAATATGTGGGAAATATTTTGAAATGGTGCATTTTATATATGGAGAAAATACAGCCCAGAGAAGCCATTTCATGTCAAAACATGGTTATCGTATACTTATTGTTTACAAAATATACTGTATATAAGACATTCCTTACGGCTCAAAGAAGAATATAACATAATAGTCAAGGGAGAAGCCTTCCCATAACTGCGGCTGCAAACAACACATATACAGATGTACAGAATGTGAGGTTACTGTTTGAACCTGTGTGAATGTGAAATATACACACCCAAAGTAATTAGCTCAGGTTACTAAATGCTGTGACCAATAACTCATTAGAAAAACATTCCTGTTCAACTGTGTTTTCTGTGTAGAAACAGTGTCCATTTTTAAAATCAAAACAACTTCAAAAATCTTTACATTTTTATTGTACATTTACTTATACGGAAAAGAACATTACTCATACTTTACAGCACTTTAGATAAGGATATGACCAACTTGCTACAACAAAGCCACTAGTGTGATAGGCATTCTTTGAAACCCGTTAAACTGAAGTTACCAGCTAATAAGGCCTATAAAACTATAACAGCTAATAATGGAGGTGATAGAGATCT
Source organism: Hemibagrus guttatus (assembly GCA_033459395.1). Lineage (NCBI taxonomy): Eukaryota > Metazoa > Chordata > Actinopteri > Siluriformes > Bagridae > Hemibagrus > Hemibagrus guttatus. The sequence goes on from JAUCMX010000003.1 coordinate 13,034,727, forward strand.
TCACGATCAGCACATCCAAAATAAAAATAACTCAAAGAAAACATAGCCCCCTTTTCATTTTCATTCATTACATCATTCATCTACATTCCCCACTTTATCCTGGTCAGGGCTGCAGCCGATCCGGAGCCTGTCCTGGTTACATTTGGCACAAGGCAGACCGCAGATGGGACGTGTCCAATCCAAGGCACCATACTCACACTTTCACACTATAAGGACAATTCAGAGTTGCCAACCCACAAACTGTATGTTTTTAAACAGTGGGAGGAAACTAGAAAATTATTGATTATATCACTTTTTTATGTCTGCATGCAAAATTAGCTAAACCCTTTCCCAACTCCATAATCACACAGTTAAGATTCTGAATTAGGAAACTTTGTCTGATGTTTACATTTTGTAATAACAACACAGCACAACAAAGCACCTATATGAATTATACTCGTATGAGAGAAGAATCAATGAAAATGGTCAAGAGTGGCAGAGCATGCCCATTGCACATTGTGAGCCTTGTGCGTCATATAACATCATAGGCTTCAGGGCCTATAGCACACTAAAGGCTGTAAACAGATGGCCAGATGTTTTGTGTTTAACACTAAAGGCATCAACCTGTAGTAACAGTGAGCACATAAACAGTCTGCTTTTCAGTACTTGATTACTGCATTGCTGCCCCACTTTTCCTCCTGTCACCATGTATGGTGTCCCACCCTCCAAGGTGCCAGCTGTTTGCCTGGTCTGGTCTTTGAACACAAGTGCTTCCAAAAATAACCTGTTTACTCATATTTCAACACTGACTGTACACACCCCTTTGAAGCTCACTGTTCATTTGAGCCCTAGTGTATGTTGTATGTAAAAGCAGAGTTAATAGGGACTGCTGACTGTAGCATTTCCTAAAGCTGCTTTGCTTTCAGCAGCCAGTAGTCGGACTCATGGACCCATGCCAGCAAGAGAGGGAGGAGGGGTGTCTCTGTGGTAAAAACACACATGGACTGAGGGCACTGAGTACACTGCGAAACACGTGCTCATGCAGTCTACAACACAAACACAGCGTGGAGTGGGAGGAGCCCCATTTCTAGGAAATCTTAACCGACTGGAACAAATGTTATCTCCACCCTAAAAACCTTCCTTCATTTTTCTTCCTTTCCTCTCTCTATGTGATCCACAGCATTTAAAGTTCTGATAAAGATTTGTTTACTCCATATCCTCAAGTGCAAGGTCACTTTGTAAAGCACACACTCAGACTAACTAGCAAGATTATATTTCACATATTACCTGACTGAATATATCTACAATTAATTATAGCATCTCAAACTGCAATTGCATTCAAATACAAACAACATTCAGTCAACAATAAGAGTAGTTGTAAATTAGCACCTTATGTCATTTACTGAGTAGAAAATGAATACTAACTCATAGAGAGGCCTGTTTATTTTCAATCCTGCATAAAGATCAGGATCTCTAAACTTCCACCTCTAAAACAACCAGATTAAAAAGGGAACTTCTAGATAAGCGTGTAAATGTGAAAGTTTATAAATGAACAACATACACATTTTTACGACAAATATGGGCAGAGTTAAACACATAATAATCACACAATGCTAGGAGTAAAGAAATGTGACAGAGAGCAGCTAGAAGGCCTATGTTGTTGTTGTTTTGTTACAGGGTTGGAAATCACAACCCACCATTATCAGTGTTGTTATATGTATTATTAAGTTCCCATATCTATCGAATTGAATTATATTAATCTATTCCTGGGCAGCAGAGTTATGAGTTGCCATGCTTGACTCAAAGTTCCTTGATCCAGATCTCTGGATACTATCTGTTTGGAGTTTCTTTGCATGTTCTTCATGTGTCCCAGGTGTCCCAGGTGTCCCTGTGGGTTTTCTCCAGGTTCACCGGTTTCCTCCCACCTCCCAAAAACATGCAGCTAAGTGAATTGGCTGCTCTAAATTACTCCTGTGTGTATGGTGTCCTGCAATGGACTGGCATATTCCCACCTCACATTCAGTGTTTCTTGAACAGGCTATGGATCCAGTCACCATGGCCAGGATAAATTGTTCACTATGTGTGAATTAGTGGCTGAATAATTCAAACTTCAATAACGCAAAAACAATTAGACCTGTTAATGTAACTCTAAGAAAACTTTTAACTGAAAATGTCTTTTGACATGTTTGTGAACATAGCTAAACAGACATAACCGACCCCCTGTGCTACTTTGAAAGCCTGTTTTAGCGTAGTGCTAACTCACACTCATCCGCCCCTCCCCCTTATACAAACCATTTACAGCCAAAGCACTCCATAATGGCCTATGGAAGTGGTGGCTTTAATGATTAGGGTGCCTCGATGACCTTATGATCAAAAGTTTATTATGACCTTCTCAACAAACAATGAAGAAGTTGCTTTCGGCTGCTCCCTGTTCGGGGTCGCCACAGCAGACCAACTGGTCCGCACATCAACTTGGCAAATGTTTTACACCGGATGCCCTTCCTGACACAACCCTCCCATTTTTCCAGCCTTGGGACCGGCACTGTATCCAGTGGCTGGGGTTGAGGCATTGGCTGGGAATCGAACCCGGGCCTTCCACATGATAGGCGAGAAACCTACCACTGAGCCACCAATGCCTCAATATGTGCCTTAATTATTTACCGGTGCCTTATCGTCCATTTAAACCCTGGAGATAAAGCTGGATAGCCCCACTTGGCTCACATCCCATGCAAAGTACACAGTGCATGCATGTCTCAAATTTCATTTTGAAATCAGGTTTGAAGCTTAATGATTAAAGCTTAGCGATTAAAGCAGCAAAATTGCAACGAAATAATAATAAAGAGAAACATGCATGTGATGCAAGGACAGTACTGGTGTAATAAAATTTTCTAATAAACTACTTTTAATAAGTACTTTATAAAGGAGTTCCTAAACCAAGCACCTTTTCTTCACTTCAGTTGCATTTAATCACCAGTACAAGAACAATTTTTAAAAAATTCTTTCCACCACAGTTGTCTGGCCATACATATGCAGTATATTACTTATAATGACATGCTATGTTTTGAAATCATCAGCACCTGGCATTCTGAACACGGAATAGGAAAAAAACGTTCCTTTTTTACACAGCTAGGTACGTGTAAAAAAAAAATAAATAAAAATAGGCAAGCAAAACAGCATTCCAGTCACGGCAAGTTCCACACTGTCTGCATGATAGACACTTGCTTATGGATTATTTCCTTGGTTACTTGGCTTAGGTTTAGTTTGTGCTCCTTTAATAACAGTGAAATCTCTGACTCAACACAGTATTCAGAAGTTCTCAGTATAAGAGCTGTCATGAAAAGCAGAGCTGCTTCTATCTTTTTAATCCGGGTGATCTTTTCTTTGCATCTACTCATCTGCCACACCCTATATTATTACATGGTGAGGGCTGACAGTTTGCCCACACACAAAACATTCCAAATAATAATGTGTATATGATTACTACCCTACTGCATTCCAGACAGCTTATGTATGTAACATGTATGAAACATGAATATTTCTCTGTGTATATATTACAAGCATTGATTATACATGTATATATAATTTTATATTATTTAATATTAGAGATATATGAGATTTAATTATCTTATTTCCAATCACCAAGACAATTCCACTAAGTCTCTACATTCATAGTCAGTGAACCAGGCTAATAGAAAGGATGACCTCAGTCTGAGTACAGTGTGTCTTTGTTTTTCAGGAAGGACGGTACTGAGAAGCAGAACCCCCATGGCTGTGCTGATTACCAAAACACAGTGCAACAGCACACCAACTGTTACCAGGTTGCTCCTGGCCTAAATGCTTTGTTATAAACAAGCACAATTGATTGATTCATTATCCTGTTTACATTACACATCCTCAGGTATATGTAATTTCAGAAACCTGATGAAAACTGGAATGTCTTGTATATTCTGACTTGCACACATAGTTGCATCATAGCTCCATAAAGTACTCAGCCATATTCATCTGAAACATCACACATAGTCAGCCATATTATTCATCTGAAACCTCACACGGATCTCAAATGAATAGTGCTGACAGCTTGTAGCGTAAACAGTCATTTAGAATGCACTATCAGGAAATAAATCTTATAATGGAGTGGTCTGGTTTGAACAAACATAAAGAGCTTAAAGAACATAAAGAACAGTGAACAGGAATTTCCAGTATAAACAAATGAACATGTTAGACTTCCTGTTCATGTTTGTGAATGGAAAGAATGAAAATTACTCACTTTCATAATTGAAATGAAAAATGAAATGTGATTTCACAGCCAAAACGTAACACAGATCTGACAGGAAATATAACTAAATAGAAACTGAGCTGTGATAGCGGTTAAGTTTAAAGGAAACCTCTGAGAACTGAGTTCTGTTCATCTAACAGGAAGGGGAAGTGGTAAAAGAGGTGTCATGAGTAGTGTTGCTTCCAATGTGAGCTTGAACACATTTTATTGGTGATTTCATTATTTAATCTGAATATTTTTAGAGAAAATATGTTTTGAGAAATTAAGTGCATTTTAGTTTAACTCATTTATTGAAATATTTCATTCATGTTTTGGTCAATATACTTTAGGTGGTTCATTTGAAAACCAATACTTTCTGGTATACCAATAAGTACAGTAAAAGTTTTGTTTATTTGGTGTTGTATTGAGATGATAAAAAAAAAAAACCAAAGAACTGGCTGAAATGAAATAAATCATTCTGATCGTACAGCCATTGTCTCTGTGTACGGTGCCCCCATACCCCGCAGTTCCGTTTGTGTAATGCTATTTGGTTTGAAGACATGTGTATCTACCATTGGCGTCAAGCCTGGGGGTTTCTACATTGTAATTTGAATTTATATTTTAACATTACTGTCCTATGAGTCTTATTCAGCTATCGATAGGCATACAAATGGTCAACAGTTAAGGCCAATCAATTTTAGTAATCGTCTGTTTAATATAAAGCTACGCCGCAGATATTAAACTAGACCTTCTCTCCCCGCGCAAATGGTACGTTCCGACGGTTGCGTCATTCATTGTTTACAAACCAACCCTAGCGGCTGCTTTTCGTTGGGCAGCGTGGTGGCTGTGGACGCCGGTGAAGCGCCCTCGGTTTCTTTCGATAGAATCGTGTACAAACGTTAAAGATTCACCTGAAAATGCCTTGTCGAAAGGAGAACTACATTTTCTTGGAGCAGTCCGTGACCGTCGATTCTAAAGAGGTGGACGCTCTTGTAACGAAAATCGGCGAGGCTCTTCAGCTGCACAACAATAGCGCTACACAGCAGACGATGTCGCGTCTCCACGGTCTGACCAGCAGCAGCAGCAACAACAACAACATCAACGGCAAGCAGAGCAACAGCAGTAGCACTGCTACCACACAGAAGAGAAATGGCTGCTGTATACGTCTCCGTAGCGGACGAAAAGCGACCCGAGCAAGTCCATACAACATACCCGGCTCCAGCGATCAGGAATGGGACCATTTCGCAACGTGGAACCGAAAGGGACTCGACGGTTCGGGTAATGAGGACGACCCCCACCAGCTCCTCCAGGAACTGATCTTATCTGGGAACCTCATCAAAGAAGCGGTTAGACGACTTCAGTTTTCCTCCGAGTCGCACCCCGATTTCTCGAAACAAATCGACTGAAAATGTGAGATATCAGCCAGCTAGCGGACAGGAGAGAATGTCGTGGTGGATTAAGATCGCCATCTGATCACCTCGGCTAACCTGGTTAGCCTGCGAGGTCACAAGCCACCATGATAACATTTCATACATTTTCCTGGGAGTTTATGAAAAACGAACTTTAAAAAAAAAACACGACGTTGGATATCGTAAAAATGAAACTGTAACGTTATTTCGACTGTTAGCTAGCGCTGTTTTTGTCTGAAACGTGACTAAACGTTCTGGGTCTGTCACTAGCACGATAATTAAGACTCCGTGTCTTTCTTGAAATGTAAACGGCAAGTTATTATTTGTCCTTAACTCCACACGTATTGTGTTAACATTTGTGTTTTGAAGCGATATTCCTGTTTGCAGGCTAGTAGACCAAATGGTCGGTGCATCATGTTTGAGTAGCAAGTAAGAGGTTTAGCATTGTGCCCTTGGCGTTGCTACCTTTGTTTACAGTCTTGCTATCGGTAGCTTGGAATGGGGATGGGCCACTGGTACTTACAAACACACACACACTCTGTCTCTCTCCCAAAAATCTCTATTTTCACTGAACATTAAGGTACGTCATTGTCTCTACTTGGACTTTTCAAACTGTTTTCTACACCCACGTGGATTTCTCCATCGAGTCACACCTGAAACACAGGAACTGTTGGGGATTTTAAAGAGAGTATCGTTTTGTAATGGGAGAGGAGTGTGTGTGAGAGACGCGGAGATTTTTTCACATCAGACTCTCTGGTGCTTTGAGAATTCCTGTATGGAGTTCGTTGCTTTCTCTGCTTTCTCTCTAATGTCTGTATGCTTCGTAACGAAGTCATTTTAACAGCCCTGACGTTTTCAGGCAGTTTGGTCTATAATAAACACGGTGGAATTTTTTTTCATCTGGTTGCTCTTGGTGGTTTATTGTCTTGCTGGTGGTGTGTGTGTGCTGTCAAACAGAAACTGCACGTTTAGGATCAACAAGGTTACTAACCTGAACTCACTGGGGTGGTAACCTCAAGGGTACCTCTTCCTTATCACTTACCTAGAAACGTGCGAAGTGTACTTCTAAAGTTTAAGCTTTTTACATTTTGCCAATCTATTTTTGTTCCTTACATGTTTACAGTACACTATGTCTAAATTTTTTTTTAGGTGAAAGGTACCTATTAAAGATACAAAAGAAAAGGGTAGTACCCTTATTTCTGATCATTTTTCTGTAATGAAACTGGGTGGGTGAAAACAAATATAGATCTCTAGATATTCACTGATCTTCAGACTATTTCAGGCAAATGCTGTGAGCAGCAGACATGTACTATCTGTGGACTCATTCTTCCTCGAGTTCCTGGTAATAGAAGCTTGTTCTGAAAAGCTGCCACGTGTGTAGCAACCAGCAGACTACACTTCCTCTATCAGTCACCCTCCCCCTAATGCTAGTAACTGCATTAGATTATTATCTCAGTCTCATTTAATTTCATCTTGTCTTTCTAATACAGACGTTAAACACAGTAAATTGTTTTCTTTCAATGCCCACACCATAATCAAAAATCTTCAAACTCCTGTAGTTAGCACAGGGCCAGAGATCTACATTTCATAACCAGAGAGAGTATTAAGCATGAGCCAAGAATCAGCAGATATGGTCTTAGTGTCTTGTCAGTATGAAACACATGCCTATGTACCTATGAATTTGATTTAACTGATTTATTACAAATAACTATTAATGGGGCATTGGTGGCTCAGTGGTAGGTTTCTTGCCTATCATGCGGAAGGCCCGAGTTCGATTCCCAGCCACTGGATGCAGTGCTGGTCCCAAGCCCGGAAAAATGGGCATGTTGCATCAGGAAGGGCATCTGGTGTAAAAATTTGCCAAGTTGTTGTGCGGACCAATTGGTCCGCTGTGGCAACCCCGAACAGGGAGCAGCCGAAAGCAACTTCTTATTGCAAATAACTATTAATACAAATGTTTTTTTTCCCCTGAATTAAGTCTTTAAATGTAACCATAATTGAGTTGCTCTATAACATGAGATTTTTATGACCGATTATAGGAAAACTTGAATATTGAATACATGCTTTATATCCTACATACTGTCTGAACAGCTGCAGCAGTGCTTGTGCCAGATTGTAAATTATTTCACAATGTTCCCTTTTTTTAACTTTTGTTTTCTTTCCCAACATTTTAATACACATTCTGACAGTGCAAAGCTGCACACTACTCTTAAATTGTGGGAAGCAGCTATGAAACTACTGAAAACTTAATACCAGTAATCCCCTCATGAATAACTGAAAATGGTGGTCTGGTCTTGGCACAGCATACATTCCTCATGCCAAGACTTAAATCTTAAAAGTCATATGCTTGCAGTTAATGTTGGGAAGTAGGTCCAAGTATTCATTGCCCTTTTACACAAATCTAGGACACATTTCAAGGAATTATACTTGATGCCTCATAATTCAGTGTTTTGTTCTCCATCTGAAAATAGGCCCTTGGATACAGTAATTTATAGTATACCATCTCATGAATGTTTACCCAGAGCAAAGCAGGGCAGTGTAATCTCACCAAGCCAAGACCTTAATATATGTCATGATGTAGCAGATACCATACCTGCCAAAATACAATGGAGGGATGAAAAGGAAACCATTTTCCTCAGTTGTTGGCTTGATGATAATGATGGTGGAGATAACGTTGTCTAACATTGGTTTAAAAAGATCACAGCCATCAGGAAAGAAATGTTTCATTAGAAAAAATTCCAAAAGTGCAGCCAAATCAATGCCCAGTATGTTTTTCTGCTGTTTCGTTTGCAGTATTAGTTTTCATTTCTTTATTATGTTATCATTGTCATAGATCATCAATGATATATAAATGTCTCCTTATTTCCAGTGGCTGATGGATTTCAGATTCAGTAGTGTGCTGTGAGGGAATGGGAGATAAGCTGTCACACTTCATTTCTCCAACACCAGAGGCGCTAACTCAAAAGTCTTGTGTGGCTTCGTGTTCTGCTGTGAATTTCATGTTCACATGTGTTCAAAGCCACTCTACGCTTAGGTGAGGCTGTCTTATTTTTGACTGTCAAAATAAACATTTTTTGCAAGGATGAATGTTTAAAATGATATTTTCACAATGAGTAAAGGAGAGAATAAATTGTCCATTGTTATCAGCTGCAGTCTTAACTTGAGACAGAGCCACTATTCTGATACGTCAGTTTGGGAAAAGGAACATGAAACAGTGTGGCCTGGTATAGAAACTGACACTCAATTTACATAACAATCATTATGCTTCTGTGTAATCAGCTACTAGGTAGAATTATTAAAGTATGTAATTACTGTATATATATATATATATATATATATATATATATATATTTTATATATATATATATATATATATATATGATTTGTGTGTGTGTGTGTACTAAGTACACGTGTTTTTCACCTAGCAACCTAGGTTCACATTTTACTTACACTTATACACACACACACACACACACACACACACACACACACACACACACACACACACACAGGCACCCACCCCTTCCAGCTTTGACTCTTTGATTAGTCATATTTCAGGGGGAAATATAATATTTATAATAGCATATCCATTGATGAGGCAAAGTGCAGATTTTTCACTTAATTGTCTATTAGTTCACACACAACTAAGATATAATAAATGCAATATACGTACATGAGACTTCATTTTCTCATTGGGTATGATAAATTTCCCACTGTAGGCAGTAGATATCCAGTGCTAGTCTAGAATATTTACTCTTTTGTCTGACTATTTGTTCCAGTTTGCTGCCAAACCAATAAAATCACTAAGAATTCAGTTTGAAGTGCAGGTTATGTTTGGGTTGCTTTATGACCTTTTAAGGATATAATACAAGCCCAAACTTCAACTTTCTTATCACACTTTAGGTTTCTATTTCCTGTTATATGTTTCTGTACTCTTTTCTGCTTCTTTTGTACCTAAAAACAAGTCACTGACAGAATTGTATGACAATAAGAGCCATATTAATGCTTAAATATTTTAGGCAGGATATATACAGTATTTTAGATCCGGCATAAAACCTGTGCCAAGTTGAAAAGTGCGGCTCCGCTGTGGTGACCCCAACAGGGAGCAGCCGAAAGAACAACAACATATACAACATTTTAGATCAGATCAGTAACGTGGCCTTCAGATGCAGCCTTACAATCCTGCAGTACAGTCATCATATACAAGCTGTAGAAATGGCTTGGTATGTTTATGTATTGAGTTCTGACACACAAAAGCATACATCCTATACATCCTTTAAGTGGCAATAGACAAAATAATGCAGAAATAAATTGATGACTGTATTGAAGCATAATTACAGAAAAATATTTAACAATAAATTTATTTGTAATACAAAGGCAAATCATCCTGTTTGTTTATTGTTTGGAAACTGAAATAAAATCATTGATCTAAATACATTTTCAGTTTAGGTCTGAGGATTGGTCAATCAATGTCTGAATATTCATTTTTCTTTCGTTCATCTTTCGGTTTAAATGCCAGGTCTCTTTCACAACTATTGCATGTTTCCTCTGTATTGCTTAGGTAAGATATTTAAGCAGATGAAACCTGTACACCCCATATATACAAATTATGCACTAGTAATGACATACAATAAAAATCAAGGATTTTATTGCATTTAAATTTGGAAATATACAGAGGTTTAGAGTTTTGACATTTTTCAAACAAAGAAAGTAAATGTTCAATATCTTGAAGATTTAATATTCAAGATTCTGCACTATTTCTAGGTCCCTATTTAATTATAAGCAAATTTGTCATATTGATCATGTTATTGACCAATTTTGTGTGTAGAGATGTTGCTCATGCCTGATTCTATTGAAGCAGGTGGTCAGGTGTCACTCCAATGGATTTGATCTAAAATGGATCATAAGGTTTTGCATAAATGTGTGCCATCCATGCCAGCTTGAGTACACTGTCATTAAAGCAAACATTCATTCATTCATTGTCTACCGCTTATCCGAACTACACTCGGGTCACGGGGAGCCTGTGCCTATCTCAGGCGTCATAGGGCATCAAGGCAGGATACACCCTGGACGGAGTGCCAACCCATCGCAGGGCACACACACACACACTCTCATTCACTATGGACAATTTAGAGATGCTAATCAACCTACCATGCATGTCTTTGGACTGGGGGAGGAAACCCCCGAGGCACGGGGAGAACATGCAAACTCCACACACACGGCGGAGGCAGGAATCAAACCCCCAACCCTGGAGGTGTGAGGTAAACGTGCTAACCACTAAGCCACCGTGCCCCCTTAAAGCAAACATGTACACACCAAATTTTATAAAATGTAAAAATTCTACTTTTCAGTCACGTTTTTCATGAATTTTAACCTCCAGCAGAGGGCAATATAACATAAATCACTCCCATTTCTTTTTAAATAATAACAAGCCAAGGCTATGGCATCAAATGAATTTCAGCTTTTCTGCATTATTCTGTATCATAGCAGCGAATTTATCACATAAATACTTTTATGATGAAGATTCTCATACTCACAAATGTATACTCCCTGAAGATGGACTAGGGCTTCTTTACATGGATCGCCACAAAATGGCAGACTTTTATAACATATCTTTTTTAAAGTGGGATGTCATGACATGCACACCATCAGCAGTAGATTTGTGCTTAACAAACTATAGTATAAGACTGAATGAAGTATTTTAAGTACAGTTTCTTTTACAGGAGAAAAAATTTAAACCATTGTTATACAAATAGCTAAACTAGAAAATGGTGCCAGCTAATGTAGGATTAGTCTGGTTTAGTTTAGCCCACTTATCACTTTCATTGAATGAAACGTTGCAGTAGATGTTCTCTTCTGCTTCTGTGTAAACCATTTAGAGAAAATACTATACATCAAAATTATTTGTCTGCAGGTTACAGGTGCTTTCTTGGGTCATTAATAGTTCCCACTATAGCTCAAATTGTACCTGGAGTTCTAATAGAAATACACCAATTTTTCACTCGTTCATCACCTTCCCACATGCCAAAGGCTGTTTCTGTAAATGTCACAACAAGTAAGGCACAATAATTTTATGCATGAGCCTTATGTAAGTGCAATGTTTTTTTAACCTGTCCTATATTCTGACCTAAATCACAAAATAATGATGATTAAAAATAGGAACTCAGAAAACAAGCTTAAAGAATGCCATAGATGTTATATCAGAGAGCGACACTTTTCCCTGATACTATTAGAATGAAATCTAGGGCATCTAATCCAGTATCCAGTCTCCTGATTGTTTGATCACAGAAGTTTAGACAGATGGATATTACTGAGAATTAAAATACGAGGAATGGATGTCCTCCATGTATATAAGATAGAGTAGTGAGATAGGGTACTGCTAGTTTTATCCATACTGTGTAAGCACCAGCAGTCAGGTAGAACTGTCACTTTGCTGGTATTTTCCTCATTTCCAGCATTTCTTATCACATAATAACATCCTTAATTTAATCATTTTAATTTAAACAGTGTCATAGGTTGCCTGTTTTTTCCAGATTGTACTGTATATTATAGATATACATCCTTTCAGATAATATCCCGCAATGCTTTAAAGATCTGTTTAATCCAGATCCTATACCTGTCACTCCTCAACTTTTTTGTTTTAAACAAGAAGTACATTTCCTTCTACTTCCTTTCAGTCTGGACCAGTTTTCTTTGGAACAAGTTTTTTCCTGTTTGCTTGTTTCCTAGCCATGTTGCAGCAGTAGGAACAAAAGCGAGCAGACGACTCAACTGAGCAGTCCCACGGAAGAGGAGAATGGCTTTACTGCACTGGTACACAGATTAGAGGAGCTGGCAGTAGGCACAGGACAAAAACAAAGCCTGTTTCCAGGAATGAAACAGCGTATTGAAGTGCAGAGCTTACTTACAGAGTGCCACCTCACTTACAGAGACAGATTCGGGTGTGTGATCAGCTGTGTCTAATTCAGACAAGTTCAAATCACGTAAAGATAATTACATCATTTTCTAGATTAAACATTGTTTGGGAAGTTGAGACAGTTTTAAATTGCAATAGGTAGAAAGAGGAAAGGTGAAGGGATATAATGAATGCTGGAAAAAGTATTCCACATCTTTAGATAAGGTATAGATGAATTTTAAGTGCATTCAGCTGTGTTTTTGTGAAGCATCTTAATAATCAGGGGAATAAAGTAGACCTGGAAATATAGAGTGTTCCTTAGGCCTTAGCATGCAGGGATTCTATCCAATTGTCCTGTCTTCATATAATTTAAAAAAAAAAAAAGATGTTGATGTTCATTTTGCGAAAGAAAATCTGTGTTATGCTTATGTAAGAAGTAAATAAAAAAATATTGACTTTTTCTTTGATTTTTTTTTTTTTATTTAATCTTAAGCATACTTAATTTTAGAGAAGATTATTAAGGGGGTATATGGTTATTGATTTAGAAAAATATTGCTTCTTATTGTTGTTGTTGCTCTAAGAATGAATTATATAATGCTACATAGGCCAGCATATATTATTATGACGTCTATTGTGTTCAGAAAAAGTAAGAATATGTTGATGATGAACTTGGAGTAGATTGTGAAGATTCAGCCCCAATCTCTTAGAATCTTTCAGGCAGTAAGTTAAAGTTAAAGTCAATTCAATTTGAAATGTATTTGTATAGTGCTTTTAACAATGGACATTGTCACAAAGCAGCTAAATTCTAGATCTCAATTTATCCCTAATGAGCAACCCAGAGATGACAGTGGGCTTCTTTTGTGGGCTTCAACTAAATGAAATGTGTTCGGTAATAGAGAACAGTGTGTGTGGATGTGCATGAGAGAAATGGCTATGATGGCTGAGCCAGTTTGCTAATTTCACTGTACACACATTAAAAAGCCCAAGAAAAAAACACAAGCAAGCTCAAGGTCAAGTAAAACAAGCAGACAACTCTTTCTGCTAGATATGTGAAGATTAAGGTTAGAGTATGAGTTTGCTCTGCCAGTGCTGTTTAACTTACCTCTGCTCCTAGATCTGATATCAAGGCTTAGATGAAGAACAAGAAGGAACATCCCCAGGTACAGTTAATACAGAATGTTACATAGAGAGTGATTTTAAGCATAAGACCTGTGTAAGCATGTCATCAGTTTTACAGTTTATGTACATTTTGCTTCACATTCATTTATTCATTCGATTGTTTCTTATGTTTATGTCAAAAGAGAGTGCAATTTCTGTAGACAGTGAAGCTGCTGTGTCCCTCCTTACTTCTCCACAGTCCGTTACACTTCAAGGTCTAGTTTCTCTTTCAGTAATTCCTGCTTGTTGCTATGCAGCTAGGTGACACAGGTTTAGCTGTATCTTTACTAGTTGCTAATAACAATGCTGTTACTGTTTTTGCATTAACATTTGGTTCTTTTAAAAAAGCAGATATTCATCTGGCTGAAAATGTGAAAGACTTTTTTTGTTTCTCTAGCTCATAAATCAATGACCTCACCCAGGCTTGCTCTTGTTAGTGTTTAGCTAAATGGATATTGTAATTTACTAGTCAATGCCAGAAGCACTCCAATTTGTCCCTCTAAAGTTGATGAGTTGGACATAGCCTTCAGTTCCACCAAAACCTTTCTCGCCTCTAGCTCTGCACGGTGTCATGTTGAACCTATCATTTGTGGGCCTTCTCATATTGTGCTGTTTTGTGTCAGTTCCAGCATGGCTTGTTTATAGGCACTTTCAGAAATTTTGCTACAGTCATATCAGCAGCAGCTGAATGATATTTGTGCCATTGTGCTTAATATTCTTAGATGGTACTGAATGGGCCATAAAAAAGTTCTTTAACAAGTTGTGCTGATATTTATCTGTGGAAAGTTTGGGCGGCCAGACTATGTCCAGTTGGTCAATGTATACCTATGAAGAAGAAGTTGCTTTCGGCTGCTCCCTGTTCGGGGTTGTCACAGCGGACCAACTGGTCCGCACAACAACAGGCACAGGTTTTACGACGGATGCCCTTTGTGATGCAACCCTCCTATTTTTCCAGGCTTGGGATTGGCACTACATCAAGTGGCTGGGGTTTGGGCATTGGCTGGGAATTAAACCCGGGCCTTCCGCATGATAGGCGAGAAACCTACCACTGAGCCACCAATGCCCCAGTCAATGTATACATATATAATCATTTATTCAAATTAAGTATCTTGTAGTGATGGCTGCAAGTTGCTTTTGGTGTAGACTTATTTTCATTTGCATTGTATTACCATATTTTCACCTGTGTGTGTGTGTGTGTGTGTGTGTGTGTGAGTGAGTGTGTGAGAGTGTGTGAGAGAGAAAGAGAGATTATCCCTCTCTCCTTCAGGGGCACTGTATCATGGCTGAACTTCTCTAAAGCTGGGCTACGTGAAGAAAAGAATTTTACTGCAATGTGTATGTGACAAACAAAGGCCTCTTCTACAAGCCCTTTTTTGTAGGTTGCATTATTATTACTTTTCTGTAAAGTGGCACACTATTAAATAAATGTAAATGTACTAAACATGTGTTTAAGTCATGTAATGGGTGCAAAGCAGCCAAATGAAAGGGCCAACAGCAGATGTTCATTGTTGATAGCCATTACGGCTAGCCCCTATCTGGTATTTTCATGTTCTGGCAAGTTTCAGTGAGTCTGAAATGTCAGACTGTTCTTAGCTCTTATCAATGCCAGTATCAGCCATGAAATAAGATGATCCTTGAAAAAACAAAAAGGAATCATGAGTGGATTTAGCCATGCTTCTGCCAAGAAAAGAAATCCCCAAAAAACTGAGTGAGAGTAAATAAGAGTAAGAGCAGAAAGACTGGGATCTGGGATTCAATAACAGTCTTTGCTACCAAAACCCACTCCATCCACCATATAATTTATGCTCCTATTTTGAACTGCAGAATGTCCGCTAACCACACACAGGTACACTCTGTGACAGTGCACCTGGAGTGAGATATAAATGTAAGTGGTAGATGGCAACACAACTTTTTGTTTGTAGGTTTGTGGCTATCCAAAACTGGGAAGAGACCCAGTGCATCAGCTGCTCATGAACTGCAAGGTACTCTTGTCATAGTTACGTGACAGTTAGCTAGTTGGGATGAGCAGCATATACATTACAGCATAACAGCTAAATATGAAACTGTTTATTATTAATGATAAAATAAAAGCAGAATGGTAGCAGACTGATTTTTAGTAAATCCCTACAAGAGGGTAGGCATTGTACATCCTGTCTGTCTTATACAAACTATATATCCAAGTTTGATAGTGTAGTAAATATTCTTTATGATATATAAGTAATGGTTGTATTTTACCTAATGAATATGAATAACAGTAACACTCATTTGTGGAAAGGTTATCACCATGAAGAAGTTGCTTTCGGCTGCTCGGGATTGCCACAGCGGACCAACTGGTCTGTGCAACAACTGGGCACAGGTTTTACACCAGATGCCCTTCCTGACGCAACCCTCCCATTTTTTCCAGGCTTGGGACCGGCACTGCATCCAGTGGCTGGGGTTTGGGTATTGGCTGGGAATTGAAGTCGGGCCTTCCATATGGTAGGCGAGAAACCTACCACTGAACCAACAATGCCCGGAAAGTTTGTCACCATACTACCAAGAAATTCAAATCTGTTATATAAAAAAAACTATTAAAAGGAAAAAGAGGGAAATGAAAAAAAACAAAACAACTTTTTTGTCCAAAAAGTGTTCTGGTATTATATTACACAATATGTTGTTGTTGATACACATCAGCCAAGTGACAAATACCTGGATGATTTTGGTAGGCTATAATGAACAATCAGTGTCTTAAAACATCATCTGTTCTGTGGATTTATACTTACAATTGTGAATAGAATTTAAAGAAACTGTCATTATTTGCTCAACACGTCTTTTAATCAACAGTTTTCTGAGTATTTTGAGTATAAATATTTCACCTTTTTCAGCCTGACTCATTCATATCTGCTTCATGTTTTTACCACATACAAGAATTATGCAATGTTTCTTTGAACTGAGCAAATAAAAAAAAATCACTCTTTCCTTGAAAGGGTGGTTGTTGAAATTAATAATGATCTATGCAAAACAGAAGTTTTTGTAACGGTGGCTGTATGAATTCCCTGCAGGAAGAATGCTCTATGTTTGTTTATTTGTTTTGGTTTGCTTTTTATTTTAGATCAGCTTGCAGACTAATGTGCTCTTGAATTGCCTAATCGATCACTTGAGCGATTACAGCAGCATGTGTTTTTTTTTATACAAATGATACTTATAAACACTTATAAATGTATTTTCATGTAAATCTATATATTAAAATGTCACACCCATATGAAACGAATGCTAAATGAATAAATGTAAATGCAATATTTGGACTGAACTAAGTGATGTGATGTATGAGTGAATTTCATTAATTTAGTTATATAAGCACCAGCCTCTCTCAGACCGCACACGTTTAATTAGGGCCTATTGTGTGATGCTTCTGGCTCTGATCAGATAGCGGCTCTAGGAGGCCACTCAAGGGCACACCTGTGAGCAACAGGGACAGAAGAGCAATTCAGTGTGCTAATGTGGGACTAAAAGAAAAGTTAATTAGTGTCATCACCAGACTCAGTCGGTGAACAATAGAATCCAGAGAGTGGACAATTGCTCATAGAAGATAAAGGATAAAAGGCTCTCTGGCCTATTAATGTTTTATTTCGCCCGGTGCATTAGAGACGTAATCCAGACTGCTCATACTCCCTCCTGGATTCACTGGGTCTTGCTAATGATGGCATATAGAGTATTTGCCAGTTTTGTCAGACTGTTCAAACAACAACTGGTCCTGGGTAATTATGCTGAATCACTTACAAATTTACAAATGTACTCAGAACAAATCTGGAAAAGGCAAACAGAGCATACGAGTTCTGTAAATTTCTTGTTTGGGTTGCTGGCACATGGTCTTGGCAAATGTTGTCCTGTAAATACATGGGCCATGAGAAAGATGTGGGTAATCTCAGGAGTTTTGAAATTCATATAGTGTACAAGATAAACAGTGAATTTACTAGGGGTTAAATCTATTTGTAACTCAAATATTCATCCTATAATTTCATTTCCTTTTGTATCTTTATGGAAATTTTGTGTATATGCTGTAAGAAAAATAAAACGAAGAGCGTCGAAGATCTTAATGAAGAAGAAGTTTATTGCAGCATCGCAGTGACAAAATACATGATGTACTCTGGGTTCATCGGAGTCAAAAAGAACACAGAACAAATCCTGCTCACACATTTTATACAGTGTTTCCCGTGTGTAATTTAAATGAGTTTCACTTTAAATGTAAATTACTGAGTATCCCCCAAATGGCTGGGTGATACTATCGCCTAGACGGATGTCCTTAATGGTAATCGCGGTCACATACACCTTGGCTTGGTATTGTTACAGGTGTGATCACCCAAATGGTCGGGCAATACTGAATGGTAATCATGGTCACGTATACCCTTTGTTCAGTGATGGTCCTTGATGTCTTGCTGCCGCTCCCATACTAATAATTGATTGGATTAAGTGTTCTAAATGTTTGGTAAGGCTGCTTTAAGCCAATGTAGAAATACCATACAGATAAACTGAATTGAATTAAACATATTGTTATATGATATGTAAGCCTTTTTGGGAATGAACTCTTTCAGATGTGTACTGTGGAGTGGAATCTGGGTTGGGGCAGTCTGTAGTTTCTTACAATGCATACCGATCACATTATGACCACCTGCCTAATATTGTTTTGGTACCCCTTTTTGCTGCCAAACCAGCCCAGAACCATAGAGGCATGGAGTCCACTAGATCCCTGAAGGTGTGCTGTGGTACCTGGCACCAAGATGTTAGGAGCAAATCCTTTAAGTCCTTTAAATTGTGAGGTGGGGACTTCATGGGCCCCACCTTGCAACTTACAGGACTTAAAGGATTCTTACAGGACATAAAGTATACTTTTGATAGATACTGACCACTGCAGACCGAGAACACCACACAAGATCTGCAGCTTTGGAGATTCTCTGATCCAGTCTTCTAGCCATCACAATTTGGCCCTTGTCAAACTCGCTCAAATCCTTACGCTTGTCCATTTTTCCTACTTCTAACACATCAACTTTGAGGACAAAATGTTCACTTGTTGCCTAATATATCCCACCCACTAACAGGTACAATGATTAGGAGATAATCAGTCTTATTAA
Organism: Hemibagrus guttatus; assembly: GCA_033459395.1. Lineage (NCBI taxonomy): Eukaryota > Metazoa > Chordata > Actinopteri > Siluriformes > Bagridae > Hemibagrus > Hemibagrus guttatus. Next base: position 13,053,531 of record JAUCMX010000003.1, read on the forward strand.
CTTCACCTGTCACTGCTCATAATGTTATGCCTGATCGGTGTAAACTATTTTTTTACATGAGAAAAAGTGTCATTTTTTATAATACTATATGGGTTTTTATAATACTATATATGTTTTGTTATACTAACATTCAGTAATCAGTCATGAGTTATACATCAGTCCTGGCACTAAGGTTTCACCAATATCTTTAGAGAGGTCTATGACTGTATCACAGACATGGGAAGATATTAAATAATAAAATAATTAAAAATGATTTCACTCAGTCTGTTGAACACCTTGAGGCACAAGCATCAATATGATGCAGGAGAGCCAGTACAAGGCTGAGGCTGACAATTTGGTATTAACATTGAGACTGCAGAAGAATGTAATCTTCAGGACCCTGATAAATTGTAAGGTTTAGTCTCATTTTGTTGTATCTGGACAAAAAATATTTCAAATAGTTATATGAGAGCTAGCTGACATGCCATGAAGGTCTAATAACCACCCACAGGTTCTAAAGGTAACTGAAAATACTGCTCATAAATGGGTAGTTCTTGGTGGCACAAAAACTAGACAATCTCTGCTGCTTGCTTTCCTCAGTGACTTGCCAATGCTTTAGCCCATGCCCTGTAAAAATGTGTCAAATGCAGCAAATCTATTTTGTATTTAAAACTCTCTAAAAATGTGACACAGAATCCCAATCAGGGGCATAAAGCACAACTCAAAATGAGAACAAACCTTTCTGGACCGCTGCTTAACCCTGTAATATTTGAATTTACATGGCACCAGTATTCATTTATATGACATCCACGTTTTTGTTCAGCTGGAACGATGACTGAGAGCAATTTAAATCTCACCCCCTGGTCAAATATTGGAAATTTTCAATTACAGATATCAGAAGGAGAACATGACTTTATCATTTTGGCTGGCATTTGATTATTTTATTTTTTTTCATTTGCCAAGGCCATCTACAGTGCTGAAAAGAAATGATTAGAGTGAAATTTCAAAGACCACCCAGCTAATACCTTTAGCTTAGAATAATGATATTAGTACACTTTAGTACTACTAATGTTCTCTGAATGTTTTACATAGGATTTCTGTAATATTTTTTTATCAATCCTAATGTTTATGTTTGTTCAATAAGGCACAGCTGTAAATATATTTCTAATATTATTAGCAAACCATTATTACATTCATTATTACATGAATTCTCCCATCTTATGCCCAGTTTTACTGGGATAGGCTCTGGATCTATCGCACCCCTGACCAGGGTGTTTACTATGATGATGAACAAATGAAGGAATGTTTGTAGAACATTAAAGAAGCTGATGAATACTTTACTGAATGTCTTAATAAAGTTTTCGGTTGGGTGGTATTGTTCCCAAAAATGGAAAGGCAACTAATTATCCTTTTAGTTTCCTGGCCGATATTTGTAAGCATTTCAAGTCTTCTCTTCATGGCAACACTCTACCAAGGACATGGGATTTGGGGTGCTGAGGATTTGTAACACTCCCTTTCTTTACTTTCAGGATTCTTTCAAGTGCGACTGCAGCTGCAATAGAAATAACTTAAACTAAAATAATAATAGTAATAATATAGATAGCGTACGTCACACCTCTCCTGTCAAAGTTCCAGCACCCCCAGTGTAAAACGTCCTTGCATTCTGCTGTCCTCGCTCCTTTGCGGATATCACCTGGCCTCCATTTTGACTTTGCTGCAGTCACACTGCAGAAATCTTTTTATGGTGCTGAATTCTTTTCCAAAAATGTGATGATACCCTGAGAAGAGAGAGCCTTCATGCCCATTAACAAGTTACCCTGCTTTATGATGTTCAGCATATTTCAACTCACCTGAAGCATTTGCATTTTTATACATAAAACATTGACTATTGCTGAACAAACTCCCTGTACCTAACTCTTAGAAACTGTATTAAATTATGTTTGAGGCTATGACGTACATTATACTCTTGTAGTCATGAGGAGGTATAAATACAATTAAAAAGGCTGTTGAATGAGCACATCAAGGTCTAGCATTATCAAGGTGAATCAAATACTGATTTTTGTAAAGCTTTTCAACTCAAAAGGTAAACAAGGACAACTTTTTTCAGCTGGAAACTGTACATATAATTCAATACAATATTGCTGAACATTCTTTAAAGAGCATGGCAAAAAATCTTGCTAGCTGATTCAATAATGGTCTCAGATATGCCTTACATCTTTCCCTTTACTCATAGATTCCATGCTCATGTATGTGATTCTCCAAGGACACACTGTTTTCAACCTCCATGCCACTCTGACCTATTTGTGAGATACCACATTGCTTCATTGTTGCTCTAACACTCATTTTTCACATTCCGTCTCACTGGTCTCTGAAGAGTGAACAGCTTGAGCAATGTCCTTCACTTAGCATAGGAAGGATATGCCTTCATAAACCCTTAAGAAAGCTGTGAATCTATCTATCTATCTATCTATCTATCTATCTATCTATCTATCTATCTATCTATCTATCTATCTATCTATCTATCTATCTATCCAATTGAAGAATGAATACTGAACAAAGAGATCCATCTTTGTTGTTTGAACATTCTTTAAGTATGCTACCTGGACTCATCCCCTTTAACACCATGCAGGTTTATATACTGTTGGCTTATTGTTGTTGCATTCAGACACAATGGAAATGTTGAAAATACGGTAGAGCACACAGCCAGGTTTTCATCCGGACGTTATTCACTATAAAGTCAACCCAGCTGCTAGGGCCTCAAGATGTGTGTATGTGATTTAAAGATGTATGCTTAAGACTCTGGAATACTGCAATCTATCAATCCTTGCTCCTTGCCCATTAAAGTATGTATGTGTCTGCCTCGATTCCCACCATTTATATTCAATTGTTTGCTGTTCTTTTTCTCATTGCTGTCTTAAAAATAACAAATGGTGCTTCTTATTTGTGGCATCAGCATCCAATTGTTATTATTTACAGTGACAGAAAAAGATTCAATGCTCTAGTCTGTTTAATTTCTAATAGGGAAAAAACAGAAGCATAGATTACAGTCTGCTAGGTCAGGTCTGTTCCTTGTGTGAGAACCGGGAATGTTCTGACAAAGAGAAAATCCTTTTGAACAACAGCTTGAATCAAGTTGTGTCCCCCTGAGGTCTTCTCTCGTTCCCTTTCCGACTATTTCTTCCTTTTTTGTCTCTTCTGTCTTGCTGTTTCTTTCGTGCATACACATTTACAAATCCAGACGACCAGCATCCTCTAATTATATAGTCAATGTTCTCTTTTTGGTGCTGCTTAGAAGGCAGGTTGAAATAGAAGCTAGCCATCCAGGGAATAGATAAACCCTCATCACTGTGCATCAAACACATTCAAATGCATTCTATTTATACCTCAACCTGTGCAGTCTGCCTGTTCATCCAGAATTCTCTGATCTGTCTTATAGTAAATATTTGGATTGTATAACATGGAGTGGAGCAGGAAAATTACAAAGCAAACAAAAAGATACAAGAAAAAACATACTATTTTTTGCATGTATGAGTACCAATTTCTAAGAAATTGTGAAATACTGAAAGAAATTCTGATTCTACTTTTTATTCACATCATTATTCCAAATCATAAAAGACTGTGAAATAAAAGCAGTCCCAGTATTTTGCACTGTATGTCCAGCAATTTTGCAGAAAGAAGCCAAACTGCCTCTAATCTATAAATATCAAGAGTGTGTCCCTGTAAAAGAGGGAGCATTTGAAAAGCTGACTCTTAAATGGATGTTGTGACTTTTTATCATCTCTCTTCAGGTTCATATGGCAGGCTATCATAGGTGCCTAACTGAGATCAAACACAATATTACAAGTGAAATAAAATGAAATAGAAATGTAACTAAATGATCAATCCTTGCTCAACATCGTTGGATGCACTGAAAACAATCTATGCCAGATTTGTATGCAGAATGTATTAAGATTTATTACATATAAGTTAAAGTTAGTAAGTACATTTTAAATAAACATTCTAGACCTTTCACTTCAGATTTCACTTTAGTAAGTTGTGTCTGTTGTGTCCCACTATCACCAGGCATCTTCAGCTGCACTGCTGCGTGTACTTGTCCTCTCCCTGCCATACAGCCTTAGCAGTTCTAGCATACTGCGAGCATAGGCATCACGCAGGTTTAGCCCTACAGCTGGCTGCATCCCATCTGAGGTTGAGTTGCGTTTCAGACGTTTCAGTGTCTCACTGTGCCGTAGCGCTACCTCCTTCATCTTCAGGGTGAGGTAGCAGACTGAGAAGCGGTCATTGATGATGGCAATGGGAAGGGCAAGGACAAGGATGCCCGAAAGAATGCAGATGAAAGCTATGACTTTGCCAATTGCCGTCTCTGGACGGATGTCCCCATAACCCACAGTGGTCATGGATGTGGTGGCCCACCACCAGGCGCAAGGCACATTGGTGAATGTAGTCTCAGGCATGTCATGCTCAATGGCATACTCTACCATGGCGAAGATGGAAATGCCTACGGAGAGGAAGAGCATCAGCAGGCCCACTTCTTCATAGCACTGTGCGATCGTCATGCCCAAAGACTTCAGACCTGATGAAAAATGTATGTCAGAGGTTACACATGATTTCTGGAATAAAATTGAGATTTTAGGTTCAGATGCTGAAACTAAGTACAAACTATTGGCTGTAGTTGTATCTGTGTTGAGTTACACATCGATAGTAATGGCATAATAATGTAATTATGCACAACTATAGTCATAGCACAGATGTAACTACAAGCCTTATCATTCATTTTTATTTATTTAATTTTTTTGCATTGTTAACATTGAAGGAGACCATCTTAATTGGAGACACTGCTTATAATAAGGATCAAACTGCCATGGGTAAAGTCATGACAGATGAATGCTTGGCCAGCCTATCCTTCAAACAATGGCCATGTTTTCTTTACAGGAGTGCACCATGAGCTCAATTTAATATTTTGTAATAGCATTTAATTATGTGCACAAATAACTGCCTGTACTTGCAAAATAATAGCATGTGCTGGACCAAGTGCTATATTATGTGCTTATACATAATAAGAGTGAAAACCATATTGTTAAATGAAACCAAATATGCAGCGATTAATGTGCTATGTGACACTAGGACTATTCATGCAGTAATATTTCACAATATACTAAGCTCCTATTTAATATTTATTTTAATATTAGCCATCTTCCTAGTCATATATCATAGTCGTTTGTATATCTATCATTTATAAATTGCTTTTGTTACATCATATTGACAACAATTTTACAGGAAAAAAGTTATTTTCTTTTTCAGTCCGCATTTTCTATCTCTGATTTTTTTTAGGCTTAAAGGCAAGTGATTGGTGTAGACAGTATCTTTGAATAAATGTAACTTTTTTCCACAAAAATAGTGCCATAATGTTTATACTTAAGTATAAAACCTGGCCCTATATATATTAAAACCCTGAAATCACCCCTGAAATTGTGTATAATACTGCTATAGGTGTATGAGCCACCTGAGAGCCACTTGAATGCACCTAATACAGGTGCATCTCAATAAATTAGAATGTCGTGGAAAAGTTCATTTATTTCAGTAAAATTGTGAAACTCGTGTATTAAATAAATTCAATGCACACAGACTGAAGTAGTTTAAGTCTTTGGTTCTTTTAATTGTGATGATTTTGACTCACATTTAACAAAAACCCACCAATTCACTATCTCAACAAATTAGAATATGGTGACATGCCAATCAGCTAATCAACTCAAAACACCTGCAAAGGTTTCCTGAGCCTACAAAATGGTCTCTCAATTTGGTTCACTAGGCTACACAATCATGGGGAAGACTGCTGATCTGACAGTTGTCCAGAAGACAATCATTGATACCCTTCACAAGGAGGACAAGCCACAAACATTCATTGCCAAAGAAGCTGGCTGTTCACAGAGTGCTGTATCCAAGCATGTTAACAGAAAGTTGAGTGGAGGGAAAAAGTGTGGAAGAAAAAGATGCACAACCAACCGAGAGAACCGCAGCCTTATGAGGATTGTCAAGCAAAATCCATTCAAGAATTTGAGTGAACTTCACAAGGAATGGACTGAGGCTGGGGTCAAGGCATCAAGAAAATTTCAAGGAATTTGGCTACAGTTGTCGTATTCCTCTTGTTAAGCCACTCCTGAACCACAGACAACGTTAGAGGCATCTTACCTGGGCTAAGGAGAAGAAGAACTGGACTGTTGCCCAGTGGTCCAAAGTCCTCTTTTCAGATGAGAGCAAGTTTTGTATTTCATTTGGAAACCAAGGTCCTAGAGTCTGGAGGAAGGGTGGAGAAGCTCATAGCCCAAGTTGCTTGAAGTCCAGTGTTAAGTTTCCACAGTCTGTGATGATTTGGGGTGCAATGTCATCTGCTGGTGTTGGTCCATTGTGTTTTCTGAAAACCAAAGTCACTGCACCCGTTTACCAAGAAATTTTGGAGCACTTCATGCTTCCTTCTGCTGACCAGCTTTTTGAAGATGCTGATTTCATTTTCCAGCAGGATTTGGCACCTGCCCACACTGCCAAAAGCACCAAAAGCTGGTTAAATGACCATGGTGTTGGTGTGCTTGACTGGCCAGCAAACTCACCAGACCTGAACCCCATAGAGAATCTATGGGGTATTGTCAAGAGGAAAATGAGAAACAAGAGACCAAAAAATGCAGATGAGCTGAAGGCCACTGTCAAAGAAACCTGGGCTTCCATACCACCTCAGCAGTGCCACAAACTGATCACCTCCATGCCACGCCCAATTGAGGCAGTAATTAAAGCAAAAGGAGCCCCTACCAAGTATTGAGTACATGTACAGTAAATGAACATACTTTCCAGAAGGCCAACAATTCACTAAAAATGTTTTTTTATTGGCCTTATGAAGTATTCTAATTTGTTGAGAGAGAATTGGTGGGTTTTTGTCAAATGTGAGCCAAAATCATCACAATTAAAAGAACCAAAGACTTAAACTACTTCAGTCTGTGTGCACTGAATTTATTTAATACACAAGTTTCACAATTTGAGTTGAGTTACTGAAATAAATGAACTTTTCCACGACATTCTAGTTTATTGAGATGCACCTGTAATTAGTATGTCATCCAGTAGAGTACATTTAACCTTTTTTTTTTTTTAGCTCGAGGTTCTTGTCTCCAAATCAGTGCTACATCACCGGTTTAATTTGTAATCATTTATCTGTCTTTAGTTATATTCCTTCCCTCATATTTGGTGTCTTAAGCACTGTGGCTGTAAAGGAATAAAACTAGTTTACACATGTTCAAATATATTGCAGAATAGACTGACTTTATTGGCTGCCATATGATCTGTGTTTTCATAATCAGATTAACCACAGCCAAGGACAAACACAGCCTGTGCGAAGTAGAGTGAATATAACCTCATGCAATATTAAAATGTCATGGAAATAATGCTGGCTGCTGTTTTTACTGTGAGATATCAGTCTGTAGTCATTGCTGATTTTATAATGCCTGATCTTAAACATTAAGCTGAGACTAGAACGGCTTTAATGTGTGTTCTTAATTCATCAAGTAAAAAACTCTTTGGATATCATAAGTAAATGTTAAAATTGTATGATAAATAAATAAATAAATGCAGTTGTATTGGCATTATTCATAATATATCTAAAACAGCCTTGTACTTTCATCTAGTAACATTTGTTTTACTATTTTTTATGAAACCATGGAATTTCAAGCAAACACCTATTTACTTTTTTTTTAGATTCAGGCTACATGCATCAGGCCCTGCTGTACCCACTTCTGTCTGCTCTGAAATATAATTTTCTTTAATTATTCAGGACCCTCTCAGGACCCTCTCACCAGGACACGCACAAGATCAAAGCTGGTCTTAATGTGCTCTGAAACTTTTTTCTGTCACAAAGCTTTCTCCTGCCAGTCTCTATGGGGAAAATGTCCAGATATGAATGAATGAATAAATTTGCTCTCTCTTTCTAGATAGTTTGAAAAAAAAAAAAAAAGAACAAATGATATCAGCTAAATAGGAAGCGTATTTCACTAGAAGGAGCATGAACACCTATATTAATTTACTGAGAGCAAAGTGGGCAATTTTTGCATAGTTTCCATTTCAATTTCATTTTAATAGTGTTTTCAAGGATTGCTGGTGTAATGGCAGTTCTAGGTCATTCAGAATTACTTAATGACCCATATGTACACATGTTACAGCTATGGTCCTTTTAATGAGCATCATCTCTTTCAGCAGAGAATAAATCTATAAGAAAAATATGGACACTCCTCTTTAATAACAATTCTCAAATACAATTTACTGTAAATATATTTTTAAAAATTTTCCTGTTTAGATTAACTTTGACCTATTTTTACATTTATTATGATATTCTGATCTCTTTTTTCCATAATGAAGAATAAATTAACTCATGATAGATGTGTAAATACATACATTGTATTTCAAATATAAAAGCAGACTCAGATTTATCTAAAACTTATTGCAAGATTTTTTCCGATCTTTGCTACATGTCCTATATAACTTGTCCCCTGAACATGGTTCAGCTATGATATTACCTGTGGAATGACGTCCAAGTTTCAGCATTCTGAGAGACCTCATCAGTCGCAGGACCTGCACTACCCGTCCCACATTCTCCAATTCTGTTGAGCCGCCATGCAGATTCTCCACTGCTAGGGTGATATAGAAAGGCAGGATGGCCAGCAGGTCAATGATGTTCACCACACTCCTGCTAAATTTACATTTGTCCTTCACACACATAAACCTGAGCACCAGCTCCCCTGTGAACCACACAATACAGATGTACTCGAGAATATCCAAGACAGGTGCGCCGAGGATAGTAAAATCCAGAGAGATCAGAGCCATGTTCAAGATGGACACAATCACAAAGAACATAGACAAGGTCCCATATGTTTTTGCTGCCTTGGACGAATCTGGCTTTTCCATAAGGTCCCAGAGACGCCGACGGATGTCCTTACACAGTACTCCGTTGAAATCATCCTCCACGGTATTCATTTCGACATCGTTTACGATATCTATGGATTCCTTCATCTCCTTTTTGCGATAGTACCTGTCCCTGCAACAGTGGTCTATGCGAAGCTCATCAATACCCCAATATTCAATTTCTTGCAGGAAAGAGAACACACACAGTTCCTCTCTAACATGCAAATGGCCTGTCTTGTAAAAGTTCATGATGTATTGGAAAGTTTGGGAATTGCGGTCAAAGAAGTACTCATTTTCCAGAAAGTCTGCATCATCGCATAGGTCTAAAGCTGAATCTCTGGTGGAGAGTGCCAGCTTGCCCAGGCGTGTTTCTGGGTGAGAGGCCAGCAGCTCCTGAGAGAGAATGTAGCGGCTTCCTCCAACATTAATGATGAAGAAGTCCAGAGGATTGTCAGGTGGTGGAGGGGGTTCACTGAAGAACACGCTGGAGTCCTGAGAAACCACAGAGGCACTGTCCCCATAGAATTCTGCTGCACTTGAAGCATCACTAATCATAGTGCTCTGGATAGTGTAAAGCCTCTTCAAACAGAAAATGAATGAATCAAACAAGTGCATTAAAAATAATTACAAATGAAAATTCTTTAGTTTGAATGACGTCACTTTGTGTCTACGCACATATTGACATGCACCGACATAAGGGAAAAAGATATATATTCTCATGTATAATAGAGCATCATTCACTGAATGAGCACAGCCCCCTAAATATTTTCCTCCTCCACCTCCATCACTGAGTGAACACACATTATGCACTGAGGGAGGGAAGAAGCTCTTAGCAGTGCCCTACTTCTTCCAAGCTGCTCAATGAGATTTAAATATTTTAGCTGTCCTTCCTAATGAATTGCTTTCATGCTACTATTCTTGTAATCATTAATTCTCCTGGGTAACTTCCTCTCTATAATATTGTCATGATAGTAATTTTGAGGCTTGCATTTTTAATCAGATCTCATGAAAGAGCATGAAGGATGTCCCATGCCATAGAAAACACAGATGTGCTGCAAGTTGATTACATTTATTTATCCAGCATTTGGATGCAAACTAAAACAGCAGTAGCAGCAGTAGTAGTAGTATTTTCTATTTTTGGAACATTATTTAAATGCGCTTACACATAACTCCATCCACACTATGAAATATTTAACTGAGCATCTTAAATGATCTTTGGTGGACTTCTGAACACAATCAAATAATATATCCACAAATTGAAATAATTTTGCTTAATTGATAGCTGATCTGAGTCCTGCTTTATGGCATATATAATAATTTCATTAATTAAGACAGATTTTTCATATTAAGAACATTCATTGTCTGCCGCTTATCCGATCCATTCTCGGATCACGGGGAGCCTGTGCCTGTCTCAGGCATCATTGGGCATCAAGGCAGGATACACCCTGGACGGAGTGCCAACCCATTGCAGTGCAAGCACACACACTCTCACCCACTACGGACAATTTAGAGATGCCAATCAACCTACAATGCACGTCTTTGGACTGGGGGAGGAAACCGGAGTACCCGGAGAAAACCACCAAGGAACACATGGCGGATGCGGGAATCGAACCCCCAGCCCTGGAAGTGTGAGGCAAACGTGCCAACCACCAAGCCACCCCCTATATTAAGTACATGAGTATGCACAACGTAAATAAACTACACCAGTAATTAAAGTAGCTTATGGTTGCACAAGAGATAATGAGAAAAAGATAAGTCATTAAAGTACTGTTCAGCCTACTTGGAGAGAAGTCGATGTTTTGGTTAAAGGTATGATGATCACAGTTCATGCTCCTCTTTGCCGTTCCCTGTTGTGACTAGTCGAGACGAGATTTACTTAAAATATTCCAGTGCAGAGCTGCAGGTTCATATCGTTTATCTGCGAGCGTTAAGTCGTGTAATTGTGCGCCAAGCCAGCAGACTGGTGCCAAGCGCGCTCACGTCGCCGCGCAGTTATTGGTGATTCATGAACCGAGTCATGCTTTTTAAACGACTCCTCTGTGTGCATTAGACGAATCGGAACGGTTTTCTTCCCTACACTCGAAAACAAGCACAATCATGATAAAATACTTATATGTATTTGTATAAACATTTCATCCCTAACATTTCCTAATACCTGATATATAAAATATTTCATATTTTGGAGTCTTACAACAAGCAAGTGGGATTACAGTGGGGTCCAAATATCTGTGACCACACTGGAAACCTGGGATTTTTTGGTTTTCAGATTTAAAAATGAAAATAAACTAAAGGTTTTAGAATTCTGAAATATTTAAAAGAAACAGAGTAAATCTTCAAATACATCCCTATTTAAATATAAGCAAATTTGTCATACTGACCATGTTATTGACCAATTCTTTGTACAAAAGGTCAGAATTTTCTCATGCCTAATTTCTTCTACTGAAATGTGTTAAGATAAGGCTTCAATGGATTTGATCTAAAATATATCATAAGTTTTTGCCAAACTTGTGAAGAAATTAGGCATGAGAAAATTCTGACCTTTTGTTCAAAGAACTGGTCAATAACATGACTAATTCTTTGAACAAAAGGTCATCATTTTCTCATGCCTAATTTCTTCTATTGAAATATGTTCAGATAAGGCTTCAATGGATTTGATCTAAAATAGATCAGACGTTTTTGCCAAACTTGTGAAGTCCATGCCAGCTCGAGTGCACACTGTCATTAAAGCAAAAAGGTACATACCAAACACTGTAAATATACTTACAGTACTATGTGCTCCACAAGCACTAATAAAAAGCCTTGCTTATTGTTTTTGAATGGCATGGTCATGTGTCCATATACTTTTGGCCATATAGTGTAGTTTTAGTGCAATGATGTTCCTCGTGCCTTCAGAAGTTGCATAGTTATTTGAATGGAGTGAACCTGTGTGCAGTTGAAGTGTCACATGAGCTCAATATAATAGACCAAAGCAGTATAAAAAAAAAAAAGTCCTGGACAAAGTTCTGTAAAAGTATCTTCATTCAATTATAAAACACATCCAGGACACCTGCAGACCACCATTAAATCCGTTATAAATAAAGGGAAAGATTATGATATAACTGCTACTGAAGATGGATTACTGAACTGGCCTATAGAGCATAGACCCAGAGGCCCAAGGAGTCCCACAGCCAGAGGGAGCCCCCAAACCAGAGCTTTTGTGTAAAGTCTTTTTTATTAACTATTCAGAGTCAATTTCTCCATGAACAAATGAGCCATACACCAGAAGTCAGTAAATGTGGAAGGAAAGTATTAGTCAGAAATTAACACCACAACAAACTTTGGTGGTAAAGCTAAATGTGTTCATGTGCAAGAAGAAACAGCCGATGATGCTTACTAAATGGTTCTTTGCTGCCATCTACTGTTTCTTAAGAGGAATACAGCTATAACAGACATTAAGTAGCTGGATGGTTATTCATAATCAATACTGCAATGAAAGGCTACAAGCTGTATTGACCAGTCATTTCATCAAAAGTGAATAGACATCCATTGATAATTTTGAGTTCTCAGTATATGGAAAGTGTTGTGTGAGTTTGCATTTTAGGGCTGTTAATATGATCAGTTGCATTCAAACCCCATTGTGGGATATTCATATATTTTACAAAGCAACCTGGTAACACCAGGCACTGGGACAGGAACTGCTATTAATATAAAACTCATATAGTAACTCAAATAATCACTCATTACAACTGTGGTGAGCAGAAAAGCATCTCGGCAAATACAAAACATCAAACCTTGAGATGGATGAGCAACATCAGCAAAGTACCACACCAGGATCCATTCCAGTCAGCCAAGAGCAGGAATCTGAATTTAGCCAAGAGCAGGAATCTGAGGCTATCATGGTTACAGACTCACAGAAACTGGACAGTTTAAGACTAGAAAAAAATCACCTGGTCTTTTTCTAGTTATTAACTGTCCAGTTTTGGTGAGTCTGTGCCTATGAATGCTTCAGTTGAATGAGATTTTTTGAGTCTGCTTCCATGTCCCACTAATGCAGTGATTTTCACCCACTGTGCCGAGGCACACAAGTGTGCCGTGAGAGATCATCAGGTGTGCCGTGGAAATGATCCATTTACAATTAATTGGTACAAAAAATGATGATTTAGTTACTGGAAATAATTTGCCATTGTTGAGCGCCTGTGTCTGCAATGTAGTGACTGGCAGAGTAATGGAAATACTTCTACATGACAATTAATTCACAACAATAGTATTAATGAAGTGTGACATCAGTGGATAAATATTTTAAAAGAAAAAGTGCAAACTCCGAACCAGGCCCTGGATGAAATTCTGACCCAGGTGAAGGCCCTAGTATGAGTGATGGTCAAAAGAAAGCAAATAATGGTGACCTTGAGGCACTACAGTGAAAGTTATTTTTTGTTTGGATTTACTTTTACTTAGGATCTGACTACAACCACTTTATTATGCCTGTTGTGTGGGGGAAAAGCTATCCAACAGTGCATTGGTCTCAAGCAAGCTTAAACACCATCTCCAAACGAAACACCCATCACAAAACAAGAATGCAGACTATTTTGTACACCTGCATACTGAGAAACAGTCAACTTTAATGAAAAAAACACAAAGGAGATGTTGACACTGCACTCATGTACACAAGTCTTGGCCCCCAGAACCCATGGCAGTTTAACTAGAGTTTGCATGGAAATTTTGCATGGGCTACCAGGTCATCACACCAGTTGCTGTAAACAAGCAACCTAGCAATTTCATCCTCATCATTATGATTTTATCAGGATGAAAAGTGGTATTTAAAATGACTTTTTGCCTTTAAAAAATGACAAACAAACATTCTGGAAAGTTTTCTTCAGCTATACAGCACACTTTATCTGACACAGTGGCTTAAATGTTTATTATTTCTTAAATATTTCTAAATAATGTTCCCTCTGTATTTGTACTACTGCTTATCCGAACTATTCTCGGGTCACAGGGGGCCTGTGCCTATCTCAGGCATCATTGGGCATCAAGGCAGGATACACCCTGGACGGAGTGCCAACCCATCACAGGGCACACACACACTCACTCACACAATATGGACAATTTAGAGATGCCAATCAACCTACAATGCATGTCTTTGGACTGGGGGAGGAAACCAGAGTAGCCAGAGGAAACCCCCGAGGCACGGGGAGAACATGCAAACTCTACACACACGGCGGAGGCAGGAATCGAACCCCCAACCCTGGAGGTGTGAGGCAAACGTGCTAACCACCAAGCCACCGTACCCCCCTGTATTTGTACTAGTAGTATATTTAACTAGTTAAAATATATTGAGTACTGCACCTTTAATTTATTTTTATTCTGTATTTCTTTTATTAATTTTTCTCATTTTCACTAGGAGTTTCGCCGTGACGTTTATTCAGCTAATCTACTACATCCATTCCTCTCTGATGGGTTTGACATGGACCAAATCCCAGTTGATTTTCCACATATAGGTGTAGAAGCCATCTTTGTTCCCTACCTAGAGCACTCGTGTGCGAAGCGGGGAGACATTTGAAACGCGGCCTTTCTGTTTGTCCCCAGTCCCGGGGGTGAGCAGGTCACGTGATTACACGCCCACACTTTTCAAACGCCATGTTGCAGATCTTTTCAGTTCAGTTTGAGTGATTTTTCCCCGCAGAATGTCCAGTCCTAGTCTGTAAGTTTTTACATAATGTGTTATTTAAATATTATAATTTTAGTAGTTCAGTTATTTTTTGGTGATATATTTCTAGTCTGTGTAGTATACTATATCATTTGTTTTGGTTAGGTTTGTGGGCGGGACAGTTTGTTAGCCACCTAGCATAGTAAGCTATGCTAAATGTCTGTAGTTGTTATTAAATGTGTGAACACAGTGTCAGAATCATGTTATAATAAAGGTAAAGGTTTACAAGTAATTTAACTCTACTCTGTGCATATCAGTTCCTGTTGTAATAACCAGACTAAAAGCTGTTTGTTGTCGTTATTTATGTAAGGAGCAGAGCAAGCTGGTCGCTCCGCTAGTTACTCGCGCCAAATTTTTTTGAACTCGGAGACAGATGGCTAACGCTAGCTACAGCCTTATAGCAATATTTAGCGTACTTAGTATTGCGAGTTTTGAAGGTGTTCAATTTAATACGCGTCAATAGTTTATAATGTTTGTTATATGCAGACGTTTTTATTATAAACTTAACCTCTAAAACTAATTTCCTGCGTTTAAGAAGAGCTGAGGTCTGTGTAAGGCAGCTCCGTGTTTATCGCTACAGCAGTGCACTGAGTTGTGTGCTGATGGGCCACGAAGTTAGTCAGATTAATTCCTCATACACATGACAAGACTGTTGTTTAAAGTAGCCTTATCATCCTGATATTAGTTTAAGGTGTGGCCCAGATCAGTGCCTAAATAAACTGGTTTTCATTTCACTCTGTGTATGTAACAGGACTGAGATGACTGACACCATGGAGGCTGAGATGAAGTCAGCCGCTACAAATGAAGCCATCCATGACACATCCACTAAAGAGGAGCAAGATGACTCAGGCTCACACAAACCCAAGAGCAGGATATGTATGTACATCCACAAGGTTATTTTCTCTTTAAGAAATAACATTCAGCAGCAGCAGAGCTATTTAACTATATTTCTTTATACACTATATTGCGAAAAGGTTTGGGACACCCCTCCAAATTATTGAATTCAGGGGGTTGGGATTGGCCCCTTGGTTCCAGTGAAAGGAACTCTTGGACATTTTGGACAATTTCATGCTCCTAACTTTGTGGGAACAGTTTGGGGATGACCGCTTCCTGTTCCAACATGACTGCACACCAGTGCTTAAAGCAAGGTCCATAAAGACATGGATGAGCGAGTTTGGTGTGGTGGAACTTGACTGGCCTGCACAGAGTCCTGGCCTCAACCCGATAGAACACCTTTGGGATGAATTAGAGCGGAGACTGTGAGCCAGGCCAAAACTGGGATGTCTGCCTTTACACGCACAAGAATTTAATATGGAGTTGGTCCGCCCTTTGCAGCTATAACAGCTTCGACTCTTTTGGGAAAGCCTTCCACAAGGTTTAGGAGTGTGTTTATGGGAATTTTTGACCATTCCACTAGAAGTGTATTTGTGAGGTCAGGCACTGATGTTGGACAAGAAGGCCTGAATCGCAGTCTCTGCTCTAATTCATCCCAAAGGTGTTCTATCAGGTTGAGGTCAGGACTCAGGCCAGGAGTGCAGGCCAGTCAAGTTCCTCCACACCAAACTCATTCATCCATGTTTTTATGGACCTTGCTTTGTGCACTGATGTGCAGTCATGTGTATGTTATTCTTTTTGTTAAGAATTAATGACACAACCCACTAACATGTAAATTTTAAGAACTGTTACTTTGCACTGTTGTGTCATTAATTCTTAACAAAAAGAATAACATACACATGACTGCACATCAGTGCACAAAGCAAGGTCCATAAAAACATGGATGAATGAGTTTGGTGTGGAGGAACTTGACTGGCCTGCACTCCTGGCCTGAGTCCTGACCTCACATGTGTGTGTGTGTGTGTGTGTATATGTGTATATATATATGTGTATATATATATATATATATATATATATATATATATATATATATATATATATATATATATATATATATATATATATATATATATATATATAAATTTTATTTGCCCATTTTGATTTCTTAAACTACCTCCCAGTATATCCTTTGCATTTTTCATTTTCTCTTGTTCAACACTTGTTCAGTGAATTGACAGTTAATTGAAAGTTTTCTTTGTTGGTTTTGATAGATAGGGACAGGTAGACTGGATTCATTGTTTTATAATGGAATATGAAATAAAGCTAGTTATCTGGCTAGATATTTTATTATATAAGCACTTATAAGCACTTTGTATGTAAGCCACTGAGGGGTTAATTGTCAGTCCCGAAGCCAAGCCCAGATAAAATAGGAGGGTTGTGTCCGGAAGGGCATCCGGCAAAAACCTGTGCCAAATCAAAATATACTGATCGAATGATTTGCCGTGGAGATCCTAAAAAGGCAGCAGTCAAAAGACAACAAGAACAATAGTAAGCAGAACTGATCCGAGGGGCAGTGTTTGGCCTGTGAGCCACCAGTTGAATAGCCCGGTCTTGTAGTTTCTGAAAGTTACCTGTTGCTTCTTTAAACACTTTTTCACTTACTCTTTTTAGTTTCAGGGGAAATCATTGAAGGAAAACGAGAGAAGAAGACAGTCCAGAGACTTAATATGCAGATGGGTAAACCAAAAGAAAAGCTGAAAATTGAGAGTATTGGCCAAGGGGACAAATTGGGAGACATTGCTCGCGTGAATCATGCCATCGGAAAGCTCAAAGCCCCACAGCTAAAACCTCTTCACAAGATTATATACGATCGTCCAGGAGCAGTAAGCTTTTTACACTGTGAATTACTATATCTGTGTCAATTACATGAGTAATTTCCTAGTTTTTAAAAAAAAATAATACTGAAAGTTCTTTCAAAATCTTTTAACAGGTATCTTCACTAAGGAAACACCTTCGATTGTTCAATGGATTTCCATTTGAAATCGACAGTGACCCTTACAACAAAAAGAAAGAAAAAGTGTTAAAGTAGTGAATCACATCTTTGTTCTGTATTAACATATGAATATATGTATTGTGTTAATAACATTTGAACAGGTTTTTAACATGATCTGAAGCCCATTATTTGTCTGTTTGCAGACTTCCTAAAATACAACTCAGGACTATTTGCCAAATTCTTGATCTTGAGAGAAGCGGCACTCAGAGTGTTCTGGTTGATAGGATTATGCAGTTTCTCATAAACCCCACAAATTCAGGCAAGGTAAGACGTGCATGCTGAATATTTTAGATTCATGTACGTGTGTGTGTGTGTATATATATATATAATTGTAAATATTCAAATAGGCTTTAAGAATATTTTAATGAGTAGTGTGAACAAACCTGACTTGAGTTTTTGTGGTTTTCTTTGTTTAGCCAGTAATCCTAAAAAAGAAAAGAAAGAAGAAAACTACGAAAGATGCCAAAAGAGAGAAGAAAACTTCATCTAAGAGCAAGCAGCAGCAATTAGAAAGTGGAAAGTCTAAAGCAATCGTTACTGATTCCAGCAGCGATGAAGCTGATGAAGAAGATGAAGATAAAATTAAAATCAAGGATGGTGAAAAGTCAGACAGTCAAAAACATGAAGGTGATGAAAGCATGTCTGAAGAAGAGGAGGAGAACATTGATTCAGATGAAGGACCAGAAGATGATATGGATGAAGAGGTGGGTAAATATGCAAAGGTTAATATTTTACATGTTTCTCGGCTTGAAATCACGTGAAACAGTGTATAGCATTAAAGTGTTAAAATAAAGTTTAAAAACATTCAAGAACACTGAGGATGATCATGAACGGTAACAAATAAATTTAAGGTTGCAAAACAGGGAGCATAAAGGGAGCGTAAATTGCTTTTTCCAAAACATTGCTGTGATGCTCCTTGCAATACCAAATCTTACATTCTAAGAATACATTTAATATGTATACATAATAAATATAATAAATACATTTATATATAATAAATCAGACCTGCACATTGTATGCATGTTTAAATTTATCATCTTGTTCTCAGTATTTTTTTGCCATTTTTACTTGACCCAGACACCAATGTCAAAGCAAACCAGTAAAAAGAAACCCACCACGAAGAAGGCTGCCGACTCTGACCAGGCTGTGTCGGATGAAGATGATGATGATGATGATGAATCTGATGAGGACACACCTCCAAAAAAGGTTAGCTGTGAAATTAATTTGCAGTGTATATAAATGAGTTTTGCTCAGCCTGCATATTCATGGATGACTATTTGGCATTCTAAGGTTAAAAAGAAACCAGCTGCCCAGAAGAAAGTGAAGGCCAAACCCGCTCCTAAAACAAAGAAAGCAGACAGCAGTAGCAACAGGAAGAAAAATGCTGCAAGCAAGACCAAATGTAAGTTGCTCAGGGTTTTAAAATGTAGATTTTGGCAAATGTGATTCTATAGGACGTCTTTTTGCTTTTATGATGTATTTACTTTTATGTTTTTAGTCTACATACACTAATAAGCATCCATAATTTTGATTAGTTCAGGGAATTTTGTTTTCAGGCTCACTATTTAATTTTTTAATAAATACTGTTTTAGAATATGTGAATTCCACATGTCAGTGAATTACATTAGCCTCCAACCAAACCTGGGGCAAAGACAACAGCCTCTGTAACAGCAGAGCTAAATGTAACAACAAATACACTCTATGGCTTACACTGAAGGTTTGTGTACTTCTAACCATCATACCTGCATGTGTTCCTTCCCTAAACTGTTACCACAAAGTTAGAAGCGCACAACTGATGTTTTTGTATACTGTGGCATTAAGTTTTCCCTTGACTGGATCTAAGGGGTCTACACATGTTCTAGCATCAAAGTAAGCTCCATGAGGATATGGTTTTGGCAAGTTTGGAGTGGAAGAACACAAGTGGCCTCCACAGATCCCTGACCACAGCCCCACTGAACACCTTTGGGCTGAATATACACTGACCAGGCATAACATTATGACCACCTGCCTAATATTTTGTTGGCCCCCCATTTGCTGCCAAAACAGCAACAGTAGCTCGTCTGTTGGATCTGGACCACACGGGCCAGCCTTCACTACTCCCTACATGTATCAATGAGCCGTGGCCGCCCATGACCCTGTCGCCGGTTTGCAACTGTTCCTTCCTTGGACCACTTTTGATAGATACTGACCACTGCAGGCCGGGAACACCCCACAAGAGCTGCAGTTTTGGAGATGCTCTGATCCAATCATCTAGCCATCACAATTTGAGTCAAACTCACTCAAATCCTTACGCTTATTCATTTTTCCTGCTTCTAACACATCAACTTTGAGGACAAAATGTTTACTTGCTACCTAATACAGTGGTGTGAAAAAGTCCTGATTTCTTATTTTTTTGCATATTTGTCACACATTAATGTTTCACATAATCAAACACATTTAAATATTAGTCAAAGATAACATAAGTAATCACATCATGCAGTTTTTAAATGAAGGTTTTTATTATTAAGGGAAAACAAAATCCAAAACTACATGGCCCTGTGTGAAAAAGTGTTTGCCCCTAAGCCTAATAACGGGTTTGGGGTCCACCCTTAGCAGCAACAACTGCAATCAAGCGTTTTCCATAACATGCAATGAGTCTGTTACAGCGCTGTGGAGGAATTTTGGCCCACTCATCTTTGCAGAATTGTTGTAATTCAGCCACATTGGAGGGTTTTCAGGCATGAACCACCTTTTTAAGGTCATGCCACAGCATCTCAATCGGGGTTGAGGTCAGGACTTTGACTAGGCCACTCCAAAGTCTTCATTTTGTTTTTCTTCAGCCAATCAGAGGTGGACTTGCTGGTGTGTTTTTGACCATTGTCCTGCTGCAGAACCCAAGTTTGCGTCAGCTTGCGGTCACAAACCTACCGATCTATCAGTCTGGAAAAGGTTATAAAGCCATTTCTAAAGCTTTGGGACTGCCGCGAACCACAGTGAGAGCCATTATCTACAAATGGCGAAAACATGGAACAGTGGAGAACCTTCCCAGGAGTGGCCGGCTGACCAAAATTAAAGAAATACTTTTTCACACCACTGTATATCCCACCCACTAGAAGGTGCCATGATGAGGAGATAATCAGTGTTATTCATTTCACCTGTCACTGCTCATAATGTTATGTCTGATTGGTGTAAATGGCAACTAGCCCTAACCCAAATTCAGTGCCCAACCTCTTGTGCTTTGTTGAATGAGCAAATCCCCACAGCCACGATATACATTTTCGTTGAAAGCCTTTTCAGAAGAGTGCTAGATTTTTAGAAAAGCATTCAAAAGGACATATGGGAGTTACAGTTAGGTGTCCACAAACCCTTGGCCTTATAGTTTACAATAAACTGCCTAATAAAAATTTATTTGGGCAATGGTTCTCTTTAAATATGTGAGTGTTAATGTAAAGATTTTTTCTGTTTAAAATGGACAGAGTTTGTTTAATGTCAATAATCTCAGGTCATACTGCATTATTAAACAACAGCTCAAAAACAAAACCTGACATGAATATGACAACATAAGTCTGCCACAGATGAAAATATATGAAGCGAGCAACTTGTCATGAAATTTTATTGTAGTTTGAGATCTCAATTGCTGATCATTTCTGTCAGGACATGTGCATTCTTTCCAGGGCCATAATGATAATAAGAAGAACCACCACAAAGCATTTTTGTCACATATCTTACCATATATCTTTTTTTTTTTCTCTTTGCATATTTCAGTTTGTTATTAAGGTTGGTGTCAGAGCTCAGGGTCAGCCATGATACAGTGCTTCTGGAGGGATAAGGGCGTCGCTTAGTAGCTCAACAGTGGTCCTGGGGCTTGACCACAGAGCTTAACCATTAAGTCACCCCTGCCCAAATTATAGTGTCTGTAGCCTCTGAAAGCCATAGTGAATATTTTATTTCCCTTGATGCCCAGTGTTGATACTGTAATGCAGTAAATATGCATTTTTAGGGTGGTTGGTAGAATCATTTGTGGTTGTCTGGAAAACACTGTTTAAAAGCTTGAGAACCTTTGAATTACAGGATTGATTTTAAGTCTTATATTTCCTCCTCTTTCAGTGAAGATTGAAAGCTCAGATGATGACGATGATGAACCTCTGATCAAGATGATTAAAAAGCCACCAAGTGATGAACAGTTAAAATCAGCTGTTAAAGACCTCCTGAAAGATGCAAACCTAGAGGAAGTGACGATGAAGCAGATTTGCCAACAGGTGAGTTCTAAAAGCTCCACCCTGAAAATTAAATATGTTTATACAGAAATATTTGATGTGGTTAGTGATGAGTGACGTTCTAAAGTGCAGTACAGCTAGACAATTCAGTTGCTTAGAGTTAAAGCAGATACTTGGGTAGTTTAGCAATCTTCAGGAGGAGGAGTACGATGCTGCATTGTCTTGGCTATGATGCATTTATCAAGTAAGCATTGGTGCCAGTCTGCTGTGAGGTTGTATACAGCAGACTTTACAGATCCAGCAACAATTCTTTACATTTCACAAGTAGGTGCTTTATTTTTGTTATTCATGTTGGTGTCAGTGATCATGTTGATCATGATTGTTGATGATGTGGTTCTCACATCACTCTCAGACTCTGTGGTTGTTCACATCACAAACTTTGATGCACATTGTGTAGTTTTAGATTACTTTTGCTTTACTGATCTGTCCTCTATTTCCGAACAAGAAATGAAGGATTGTTGAATTACACGTGATATATCAAGTAATGTATATATTAACATATTATTTGTTATAGTAAAGTTAATATAATCAGTAATTTTGATTTAGTTTTGCTTTTCCCAGGAATCACTAGTTCAATTCTGAAATCAATTCAGCACTTATCATAAACATTCAGTACAAATTTGATGAATACAGGCAATGTTCTGCTATATAATTATACTTTACACAGATCAGCCATAACATTATGAGCACTGACAGGTGAAGTGAATAACACTGATTATCTCCTCATCATGGCACCTGTTAGTGGGTGGGATATATTAGGTAGCAAGTGAACATTTTGTCCTCAAAGATAATGCTTTAGAAGCAGGAAAAATGGGCAAGTATAAGGATTTAAATAGAAAATGGTTTTTGGAATTTCTGTTTTAGCAATGGTTTTGACCACAGAGTTAGCACAGAAAAAGTTGAAGCTTTGGAAGCTGATGAGCAGAGTGTACAAATGAGGAAGCGAGAGCTAGACTGACTGAAGAGTTTCTCCATGTCTGTCTTTATGTAGAGATGAGCAGAGGGCTAAATCCTACTTGTACAACTGTTCAAAGTAAGAAAACAAACACAAAATAAAAAGTAGTAAATTCTTACTGAGTGACTTAATGAGTGGCTTAGTGGTTAGCATGTTCGCCTCACACCTCCAGCGTCCTGAGTACGATTCTCTCTCCCGCACACACTGTGTGTGGAGTTTGTATGTTCCAGTGTTAATTTTGACAGCCATTTTTGATTTAGTCTTAGTCTTTATCTTCAGACGAAGACGTCTTAGTCACATTTTAGTCATTTTTGTCTTAAATAGTCTTAGTCTAGTTTAGTCGACGAAAAGTCGTTGCATTTTTTTTGTCAGGTTTTAGTCATTAGTTTTAGTCAAACTGCAGTTACCAGCTTTAATTTTGTTAATTTTCTATGTAAATTTAGACAAAAATAGTCATAATTTTTCTCTCTTTAGACCAATTAAACTTATGAGAAATTTGAATCAAGATAACAAGCTATACTGACACTGCACTCCTAGCACTTGTGCAACTCTACATATCCCTTTTCTTAGTTGGATATCAGCCTGCTGTGCTGCCCTTGCTCATTTATAAGGTAGGATCATACATTAAGGACAGGTAAAAGTGCTCTATAGTTCAAGTATCAAGTAAAAACCAAAATGTTTTTTTAGCTTTAAAAAAAGCATTTATTTTCTGAAACTTCAAATAAATGTGCAATAAACAGACAGATGTTCAAAAGCAGCTGAACATATATTACTCACATACCTTTGTCTTCCAACAGTATTTACTCTATAATAACCATTAAGGGTGTACATTTGGAGGCAAAATAACATTTTTATGAAATCTTTCAACTCAGATATGGGAGTGTCAACTTCTCCAGAATGTAAATTGGGAAAAAATCATGTAGTGTATTCCAGCCTTAATCATACGTTCATGGCCAATAACTTAAGCAACTTTCACAACCATCTGTCATTTTAGAAACAGCTTGCTATCTGCATGCTATTAAGTTAATAAAAACAAATAGTCTAATAGTCTAAATAATCTTGCTACAGCACGTGATACAGATTTCATTAGAAACAGAAGTGAACACTGCAGAAAAGCCGAACTGTTGTACAAAATATAACTTAGCATTGTACATTTATGAAAGGCTGGCTCAGAATTGTGCAGTAAGGCTAGCTAACTGACGTTAGTTAACAGAAAGCTAAAACGTAGAACTTGCTAACGAATTTCCCTGTGGACACATCCAGTAACACTGACCTAATGTTAAGAAAAAATACTTAAATAAGACTAAATAGTCGACTTTCCTTGACAAAAGCTGTATAAATAGCAGGGTGACGCACCTTCAGATGCCTCTTAAGATTCGTGGTATTCCTCCCGCCTATTTTATAGCCACATGGCTTCTCTCCGTTTTCTGTGACAGTGCACAATGTTTTTTTTTTCAGAGGAATTATAACAGAAATGCTTCCATATATCAGTTCTTTGTTTTCTTCCTAAAGCCACTGCAGCTCACCAGGCCAGTTGGAGTTTATTTAGCCTACCCGCTAACTGTCTGAGATGGAAACGCCCCTTATCCAGTCCAATGACAGGAACACACATTTTTAAAGACAGTCGATACAAAGAGATCATTTATTATGAATGTCCGATACTCCTAAAAAAAAAAGAATTTTAGTCCAGTCTTGTCTCATTAACAAAGAAACGTCTTAAATTTTGTCCTAGTTTTTATCATCAGATATTAGTTTCGTTTTAGTCTCGTCTCGTCTTAGTAACAGAAAAAATGGTCGTTAACGAATATGTTTCGTAATCGTCTTCGTTAACGAAATTAACACTGGCATGTTCTCCCTGTGCTTGGTGAGTTTCCTCCGGGTGCTCCGGTTTCCTCCCACAGTTCAAAGACATGCTTCTAGGCTGATTGGAGTCTCTAAATTGCCTGTAGTGTGTGATTGCATGAGTGAATGAATGTGTTTGTGTGTGCCCTGCGATGGGTTGGCACTCCATCCAGGGTGTGTCCTGCCTTGATGCCCGATGACGCCTGAGATAGGCACAGGCTCACCATGATGATAGATCCCATAAGCAGTACAGACAATGGAATGAAATACCCAAATCATTCAGAGTGATTATTTTAAACATTGTCTCTGAAAAATAAAAACGGAGATGGCTAATAGCACGTCTTGGTTTATATATAACTTTTTATATTCAACTTTCTTTTAGGTTTATGACCTTTATCCAGACTTTGACCTGACAACCAGGAAAGACTATATCAAGGAGACCGTGAAGAGTGTAAGTAAATGAAAGTAACATTTTTACAGCTTGTCATTTTGCTGCTGTTAGATATATAGGTCCTTTTGTGTACTGACATTTTTGGTCTAAAATCAAATCATAACAGATCAGAACATCTTATTCTGTTGATCCAGCCTTCTTATATTTCTGATTATTTGAACATGTTGAAATGTTTACTTTCTTCTTTTTTTTCAGTTAATATCCTAACAGGAGGAAGCCATTCATTTTTTTTTTGAAGACCAGTGTGCAGAGTTACAGAAGAGTGTGTATAGTCATCCTATTTTCATAAATACAATTGTTCATTATTTTGTCATCATATTTTTTGCAGAATTATGAAATGTTTGTGCATCCTTTTTGTATAGCTTTATATTTGAGAATACATGGATTTTGTATAGTACATGTACATTTATATAGTACATAAGGTTTCAAATGTACTATATAAATACCCCACCCCAAAAAAAAAACACATTTTGTCCTAAATTTTGATGTACATGTATTTTTACTATTAGAGAAACATCTGACTTTGATCTAAAATGTTTGAGGGGCAATTTTGTGGTTGATCAATGTACAGGTATTTTTGTTTTCCCTTGTTTTTCAGTGTGTTCTGTTTTGTTTTCTTTTTGTAGTTTACGTCTTTGTTATTTATTGCTTTTCTTATTATAGAAATGGTGCAGGGAGAGGAGTCAAATTTACATAACTTCCTCCTGATTACAAATATAGTTGATCAGCCAATTTGGTGTGCAAGTTTTTTGAAATCACACTTTAAATCATAGTTTTTAATAAAATAAGCTGAGAAATGTCTATCACATTTGAAGGGGTTAAAAAAACAACCGACAACCGATTTGTAGATCAACGTGGCTGCCATTAAAACTTTCAGCAATATATTTTTCTTTATTATTTGGACAACAGTTTGTCATCTGTTTGATATTAACATGGTTTAAGGAAAGTTTATGATGATTTCAGAAATATGATTGGCTTGCCAGATCAAATTAAGGTAAAGTGTAAATTTGACTTCCCAGACCCATCTGTTTTATTGTGTGTATGAGAGAGCATACTTGCATATGTTTGTTTGATTTATATATGTGACTTTTATTTTCTTGGTGTGTTTTGAATATAGATCAATGATATTAAGTATTTTCCTCTGCTGATTGTTTACAATACTTGTCTGACTTTCTGGTATGAACAGGCAAATAACTGCTCAACTAACATCACAGATGAAATGCTAGTGTGTAAATATCCTTTCCCATTCTTTTTTAAAATAAGCTGGTTTTTATATTTAACAGGACACATTTTCACTAGTAAACAAATTAACTTTCAACAATTTGCTGCCATGTGTAGTTCAAAATTACGTTTTTCTTTTTCTGGCTTAATTTAGGTATGCGCTTCTTTACTAGGTATTTGTAAAGAATTGTCATAACTGAATCAAGGAAATAAAAAGGTTTTTTATTACATTGAGTCCTTCCTGTTTTAAATCTTTATTGTATTTATTGAACAGAAATTGGTTTAAAGAGAATTCTGTCTATATAGTGGCATAGCAGTGGGTCTATTTTAATGTTTAATGTCTATTTCTGTTTAATGTGACCCGGGTGCTGATATTTGCCAATATTTCTCAGTCCCATTCACATGCAAGGTGATGCATCTTGGTGTTTGGGTTGAACTACATTGTCCTGGTGCAGTAAGAGTTGGTTTATTTCATAAACAATACGTTAAACTTTCAGCCATTACCTGTACCTTCAACCACATGTCCAGTGACAGTTTAGATGTACAGTATATGGCCAAAGGTTTGTGGCCACATTACACTAACATTTAACATCCACTGTTCTGTGAAGGCTTTCCACTAGATTTTGGAGTGTAACCGGGAGGATTTGCATGGTTTATGATGGACACTAATTTTAAAATCGTGTAACACTAACATACATACAGCTACTTATTTTCTCTTGTGTTAGTCCCTGATTAAAGTAAGCTAATGTGCTTATCCATGAACATCATGGATGCTTAATCATGCATTTTCGACATCATGAGAAAAGTTGTGCTCTTCAGAAAACAGCTTTTATCACAAGAAATATATGTTAATAAGATGAAGACACAGGAAAATATAAATATGTATAAATAAATATAAATCATGGCCATTTCATTACAGCATATCATAACTGATATTGTTTATTTGGTGCATTTTTGGTCTAAAGGTATGAAATTCATTTTGTGTCAAAGGTCTTGAACATACACTACATTGCCAAAAGTTTTGGGACACCCCTCCAAGTAATTTAATTCCGGGGTTGGGCTTGGCCCATTAGTTCCGGTGAAAGGAATTCTTAATGCTTCAGCATATCAAGACATTTTGGAACAGTTTGGGGATGACCGCTTCCTGTTTCAAGGTCCATAAAGACATGGATGAATGAGATTGGTGTGGAGGAACTTCACGGAGTCCTGACCTCAACCCCATAGAACACCTTTGGGATGAATTAGAGCGGATACTGCGAGCCAGGCCTTCTCATCCAACATCAGTGCCTGACCTCACAAATACACTTCTAGTGGAATGGTCAAAAATTCCCATAAACACACTTCTAAACCTTGTGGAAAGCCTTCCCAGAAGAGTTTAAGCTGTTATAGCTGCAAAGGGCGGACCGACTCCATATTAAATTCAGGTGCATGTAAAGGCAGACGTCCCAGTTTTGGCCTGGCTCGCAGTATCCGCTCTAATTCATCCCAAAGCTGTTCTATCGGGTTGAGGCCAGGACTCTGTGAAGTTCCTCCACACCAAACTCACTCATCCATGTCTTTATGGACCTTGCTTTGTGCACTGGTGCGCAGTCATGTTGGAACAGGAAGGGGTCATCCCCAAACTATTCCCACAAAGAACATGAAATTGTCCAAAATGTCTTGGTATGCTGAAGCATTAGGAGTTCCTTTCACTGGAACTAATGGGCCAACACCTGAACTCAATGATTTGGAGAGGTGTCCCAAAACGTTTGACAATACAATGTACTTTATTCACTTATATGGATACTTTGAAACGCAGGGGTGTCCATTTATAACCGCAAAGGGTATGGGTGCAGTCTTTATATTGCAGTCAGGCAGTAGCCGTAACTGATTTCCCGGATTTAATCAGCTGTTCTTGGCTTTCAGTAGATCCTGCACACACCCAAGGCCATATTTGATCGTATTTCACTCAGGTAAAATAGCTGCTCGAGAGCAAACAGGATTTTTGTTAAATTTGCAAATTAGCTGGTGTGTAAGTGGTGATATCGTGACGAGAGAGAGCTGTAGCTCAGCCTGATAGCGCGGTACACTTGACAGGCGGCTCCTTTGAAGCTCACTGGTTTCTTCGTGATCATATACTCTGATTTGTACAATGGTTCGTATGTGTCTTGCAAACAGTCGATACTTTGTGCGCCAGATCATTCCTGCATTTTCAAGCATGCTGAGCCGCCAGTACAGCCTGAAGATTTCCGCCGAGCTGCTGCGGACTCAGGGCTTCATCAATGGCGGCTGGGTTTCGTCCTCGTCCTCATTCCCTGTACTGGATCCAGCCAGTGGACAAGAGCTGGCCCAGGTCTCTGACTGTGGACCTCAGGAAGCTCAGGAAGCGGTTAAGGCTGCGTCCAAAGCTTTTTACTCATGGAAAAGTCAGACCGCAAAGGTAAATAAATGGTTGAGTATTCGTGTTATTGATTTATTTTTTCTTTAGCTATTTTTTTTTTTTTGCACTGTGCAGTTTAAGACATGACTTTCAGTTGTCCGGCATTAACACCTGAGTGAGGTGAACGTTATTGTAAGCGCTGATACTGTATTGGAGCATATATGTGCAAAAGTCGTATGTTTATAAAAGTATAATGCTGCCTTCTTGATGCCTTGTTCATTTATAAGTTGTAATAACGTTATTTAGGAGCACGTAAAGCTCACAAAAAACTTGTTTAACCGCATTGTTACTGTTGCAGTCCTGATGTGGATGTTAGTACTGTTTTACTATAACGAACTTTAAATATTCACGTAACATTTGGGACTGAAATCGCAGCACAACGACTAGCGTTAGCAACAAGCTAAACATCTAACGTCATCTTAACCTCTAATGTTCATGATTATCTTCTTTATACAGCTATTAGTATGGTCTCTGTTATAGATTGAACCAAGTCTGTACGTTAGTAACTGTTCTAAAGCTGACATTGCTATGGTTCATTATAAATACTGATCGTTTAAAGGTAGAGACTAGCTTCACACCGACTGTATGTGGACATAATGGCTCAAAGTCTACGGTGGCCGACAGGCAGGGGCTAACACCAACTTTTAGTCGTTTCTGTAGTTCAGAAAACGTTATTTAACGCGCTGCAAAACCGTAAGTACGTGCACCGATTTGAGAACACCCATGGTGCACGTAGAAGTGCAATGCAAACGTAGAAAAGTCGTGCAAAAATAAGTAAATATGTATTGCGTCGTTTCCCCCACCCCGAAGAATCAACATTACCGCCGCCGGAACTTACATTGTAACTGTTTTTGAGCTACCGTGCGTGTGTTGCCAGTTTGACCAGATTTCTTCATTTGCATGCTTTTTAACATTTTTGTCCTGTTTCTCAGAGCTGTAGTTTTAATGACTGTTTGAATTGAAGTTTTGCGTTCATGTCTTACCTCTTTTTCATGTTATTTTCAGGAAAGGAGCCTTCTGCTAAGGAAATGGTTTGATTTGGTCAATCAAAACAAGGAGGATCTGGCCAAGATTATTACAGCAGAATGTGTGAGTGACACTGGAGTACATGAGCATTCTTTGAGCATACTTTGTGATATTAGATATTAGTGCTTGTATTATGCATTTCCAGGGCAAGCCCATGAAGGAATCACTAGGTGAGATTGCATACTCTGCATCTTTTCTTGAATGGTTCTCTGAGGAAGCTTGCCGTGTCTACGGGGACATTGTGGCACCAGCAGCCAAGCACCGCAAGATACTGCTGCTCAAACAGCCAGTGGGCGTAGCCTCTATAATCACACCAGTGAGTAGCTCATCTCTCAGTTTTAGCATTAGCTGTGGAAGCTGTGACTTACTGACTGTATCAGTTTATAGCTCTTCCAAGCTGACCTCTGTTTTTCTCCACTCGCAGTGGAACTTCCCCAGTGCCATGATCACCAGAAAGGTGGGAGCGGCCTTGGCAGTCGGCTGTACTGTAGTGGTAAAGCCAGCTGAAGACACGCCCCTTTCTGCTCTTGCACTTGCTGAGGTTAGTACTGCTGTCTTTATATGTAGTTGTTTTTTAATGTGTTCAAACCTGTAGCAGTTTTTTGTGCAAGGTTGACAACGAATTAAACTGGATATATTTCTGCAGCTAGCATTGCGGGCTGGAATCCCTCCTGGAGTGTTTAACGTGGTACCCTGCTCCAGGGAGAAGGCCCCTGCTGTGGGTGAAATCCTCTGCACTGACCCTCTGGTGGCTAAAATCTCATTCACTGGCTCCACTGCTACTGGCAAGGTATTTATACTTATTTGCACAGTTGTGGTTACAGTAAGGTGTGCATATGAAATGACATAGTTAACTAGTATGAGTTAATTCAGACCAACTCTACATTCACACTAGCAAGCTACTAAGCCACAGGTAACCAACCATTCATTTTCTACATATATGTATGACATGGATCCACATTTTCAACAACATTGCAAATTAGATGGCATTGGCTTGAATGATTGCTTGGACAAATGCTGGGGAATGTGTGATATGACGGTTCTTTATTTCTGCCCTTACAGCTTTAGTTACAACCTGCAATTATTTTGCTGTTTTGCAAAGAAAAAGTAAAACTGATGGTTGTATCTTCATATACAGTCTCTCATCAAATGTATATAGAGACACTATAAGGAAAAATAAAGCTTGGAAGACAGTATCAGAGATGTTGGTAGATGTCGGTATGATGAGAGTTGGTAGATAGGACAATTAAGAACAGTTGGAAGCTCTATATTACTACAAATGTTTCTCTTTTTTTCATGACTGAAAAAAGCTAGACAGTGCTCACCCACAGTGGCAAACTATAAACAACACAAAGGACTAATCTTTGTACTTGTTTATTATCCCGGTGTCCTAAATCGAACATGATCCAAAAAAGGGTGTATTATTTGTTAGTTACATAAAAAACTAATGTATGTGTACTGAATTGTTTGCAGATACTGCTGAAGCATGCTGCAGATACCGTCAAGAGGGTGTCAATGGAGCTGGGTGGCCACGCTCCCTTCATTGTCTTTGACAGTGCAGATGTTGACAAAGCTGTAGCCGGGGCAATGGCCTCCAAGTTTAGAAACTCTGGCCAAGTAAGGCACTAAAAAAATAATGATTTAACTATTACTTTAATTTTCCTGTTTTCATGCCCTCTAAGCAATTCTCACTCCTGATCTGTTCTGTGTGCTATAGACCTGCGTATGCGCCAACCGCTTCCTGGTGCAGAGTGGGATCTATGATGTGTTTATGGAGAAGCTGGGGAAAGCCATGGATGCAGAGCTGCGCATGGGCCATGGGTTTGATCCCACAACCACACAGGGGCCCCTTATCAACGTCCGTGCTGCTGAGAAGGTACTTTCCACATCATGAGTCTCAAATATGAGTATCAGATCTTTTCTTTTATTGTTTTTAGGTGTGTGGAAAAAGTCCCTTTTCAGGTGAATTAATACTTCAAATCTAAACAATTCACTGTTTCAGTTTTATTTATGCAGAGCTTTTAATAATTACAGTTGACACAAAGCAGCTATACACATATCCAGATATAAATTTAGATTTTTAATCCTTAAATTCTCCCTTATCTTTTCATATAAATTATGCACTTTTGTTAGAAATGCATGCCATTATATTGTGCCTATGCTTGTTAAAGTTAAATGGGAAGCTGGCAGTGGATCAGTGTTGTGGCCAAGGAAAAGTTATGGCTTCATGTTGAAAGAAGCTTTAAAATGTAGATCGATTAATTGCATTGAACATACACTTTTTATTAAGATCACTTGTACAGCTACGATTTCATGCAATTATCTAATGAATCATATAGCAGCGGAACATTCTACAACGATTAACCATAACATTATGAGCAGTGACAGGTAAAGTGAATAGTTAATGCTTTCGGCTGCTCCCTGTTCGGGGTCGCCACAGCGGACCAACTGGTCCGCACATTAACTTGGCAAATGTTTTACGCCGGATGCCCAGTGGCTGGGGATGAGGCATTGGCTGGGAATTGAACCCGGGCCTTCCGCATGATAGGCGAGAAACCTACCACTGAGCCACAGTGAATAACACTGATTATCTCCTCATCATGGCACCTGTTAGTGAATGGGATATATTAGGCAGCAAGTAAACATTTTGTCCTCAAAGTTGATGTCTTAAAATCAGGAAAAATGGACAAGCGTAAGGATTTGAGCGAGTTTGACTTGGTCCAAATTGTGATGGCTAGACGACTGGCTCAGAGCATCTCCAAAACTGCAACTCTTGTGGGGTGTTCCTGGTCTGCAGTGGTCAGTATCTATCAAAAGTGGTCCAAGGAAGGAACAGTTGTGAACCGACGACGTGGTCATGGGCGGCCAAGGCTCACTGATGCATGTAGGGAGTAGCGAAGGCTGGCCCGTGTGGTCCGATCCAACAGACAAGCTACTGTTACTCAAATTGCTGAAGAAGTTAAGTCCCTGATGGCTGTGGCCTCTTTCAGCAATATATAACCATGCAGCTGCAGGTTAAGAGCTTTAGTTAATGTTCAGATCAAACAAAAAAAAAACTGATCTTAGTGATTTTAAAAGCCACATGATTGGCTGATGAAATAATTGCATGAACAAGTGCTGTAAATGTACGTGTTCCTAATAAAGTGCACAGTGTGTGTATAAGCTCTTCAGAAGTGAATAAAACAGAAGCGCTACATTCCCTCAATAGTTTAGAGCAGAAAGCTGAATGCAGGGAGCACCAAGGGTGGTTTTTTTTGTTTTGTTCCCCCCCCCTTCAGGTGGAGCATCAGATCACAGATGCTGTTTCCCATGGGGCTGTAGTACTGAAAGGTGGGAAGAGACTTGAGGGATCTTTCATGCAGCCTACACTGCTGTCCAACGTCACAACTGACATGCTCTGTATGCGAGAGGAGACTTTTGGTCCTCTGATACCAGCTCTCAAGTGAGTAAAAATCTCCTTACTGTTTTAGGGAATTATACATTGTTTACAATATTTACACCAAACTCCTGTGCAGTGCTTGTGATTACGATTAGTCAGTAGGCATTCATTAATTTTCTCAAATCAAGGTAAATCACAGGTTTTATATTGTTCTTGTATAAATTATGCACAGTATAAACAGATTTGGAAGGAGTGTCCAGTGTTAGTGCTTTCTAACAGTCAGAAGTGAATCTTTAAGTTTTCCAACATGAAAGGGATTTATTTACTCATGCAATATGATAAATTGCATTTCTTTAGTCATACTAACTTGGAGAGGAAAAGAGGCTGGTGAGGGAAAGACCAGTATTAACAGGAACTAACCTTTTAATAGCCCAATAGCTAAGAGTTTGCACTGTACTGTAAGTTATTGATGAGGTTGACCTTAAATACAGCATCATAGATTATAATCCATGATCTCACCAATGACTAATAAAGCCGTTTCAAGCTCATATTGATGTTGCTGTGCTTGTTTAGATTCAACACAGAAGAGGAGGCTCTTTCCATTGCTAATGCATCGTCAGTTGGGTTAGCAGGTTTGTCTTAATAAATATCTTAATAAATAAATAAATATCTTAATTAGTAAACTTCATCTTGACTTTTACTTGAAATATTAATAATGAAATCCTTTTCCTAACCATACATCCCCTTGGGTGTTTAATGAGTGTGAAAGCCATTACCAACCAGCAAGTTCTTTTTCCTCAGGCTATTTTTACTCTCAGGACCTGAGTCAGATCTGGCGAGTGGCTGAGCAGTTGGAGGTGGGAATGGTTGGGGTAAATGAGGCTCTTATCTCTACATCAGAAGCCACTTTTGGTGGGGTTAAACAATCAGGCCTGGGCAGAGAGGGCTCTAAATATGGCATTTATGAATATCTGGAAGTGAAGTACATGTGTTTTGGTGGGCTTAATATCTAAGCGTGGTTCTGCTGTTGGGGTTTTTTTGTTCTTGCTGAATAAATAATGAAAAAAATCAATTAGATCACTGTGAATCAAACCATTGCTTTTGTTCATAATAAAATGAATGGGGATTACAAGGATGTGTCAAGTGAAAAGCACCTTTTTGAAACAGGAAAAAAATTAAACCAGTATGTACACATTTACCTACATGTATTTATGAACATTCTGTTAATATCAACTGTTAATATCTAACAAATGGGAAGAAAAATACACGTACATTCCCCTTTTTTTGAACTATTTTTGATGTGTATATTAAAGTGAAAAAGCACAAGACATGTTCGAGTTTTATAAAAAATAAGGATAATCTTCCTATAAAATTTACAAGTTAAATGTATTAAAATCATTGTTAAATGGTGTTTTTGCAGTATGGCTAATAGCCTTGTGAACAATTGTTGTATTAAGGGAGTTATTTTTGTAAAATGGTTTACTACCTTTTGATTAAAAAAAAAAGGCTAACAAGTGATGGACTAATATAAAAAATTATATTTATGGTTTGAGAAATAGTGTTGTCAAAAATTCTTAAAGTGCCATGGATCTGTGAACTGATTTGCTTCTTTTTTGGTTTTAATAATTTCTTTAGATGTAATCTGCTGTATTAATATATCTCTACATGTTGATGATTCTCATGAACCGAAATCATTTGTCATTTTGTCAAAAAGAAAATGGCAATCAGACTGCAAACAAAAAATGACATATTCAAATAAACCAGATTTGAACACTACGGAAGGAGCACTGTGAGTTTACTCGAACATATGCTTGCTGTCATGACAAGCATTACATCTGTAATGAAGTTGAGCTTAACATTTAAATAATTAGATCAGTTATAGCGTCAACCATAATCCATATCCGTTTGCTTTCACTTATACGTTTAATAAAATATTAAAGGACATCACCTGAAATCTAGAAGCCCTGGTGTTAAATCAGCATTCCTTCCCGAGACTGTTGGTCCTTCCTTAGGAACTACTTTTATTGAGTGTAATAGAAAATACAAGGTTGGGATCTAACTGTTTTTACCCAACAATTGAATGTGTCTGTGTTCAGCATTGTCTATCATGTCACACTCCACAGTGATGCTTAATGTCTTATAGGAAGTACACAATCAGGGCTTTTAAATTTGTAGTTTTTCATACGCATTTCTTTATCTAGCCTAGTAGAGGCAATATATTCAAAGAAAAGTTCTTAAAAAAAAAAAACCCTAAAAACATTTTCACACAAATGTTCATATTTTCAGAGTAAATGGTGAGCTCAAACCCATTTTTGATCTGAGATGTTTATAAGAATATAAGGTACTGAAGGTGAAATCAACCACTAACATTCTGTGTAAAGTTATCCAAACAGAGGTAAAGAAAAAAAAAAAACTCTGAAAGCCAACAGCGTCCTGACTTACTTTATAACAGACTTCCGGAGATAAAATAATTCAGTTGTTTATGCTGATTGAAAATGTCTGTTGGCAGTGGAATGGAACGTCAGTGTACTGGCAAAAAAGGATTGCACAGGGATTCCTGTGTGTTTGGCTCCTAGGTAAAAATACAGTCTTTTGGTAAACACAAGTACACTTTATTTCAAAATCATCAGTCTTTAACAAAAGAGCTAAATCTCTCTACTGACTGATCAAATCTGTATTCATATCCAACATCATTAAGAACTGCATCTGACAAGTGATGGGAGCCATCAACACCATTCAGTCACCATTACATTCAACTTAAAATTTTTCACAAACATAATTCAGTGTGTCTGTGTGATTATTGTTTTGCTCTAAAACCATCAAATGTAAGATCACTGTAAAGTTCATGTAATATTTAATGAAAGAAATTTTATGAGAATTTTAGGTTTAGGCAGTGTGACAGCAGAGGGACACTTTTATTTTAGGCCAAATCATGCAGTCAAATACCTAAAAAAATAATTTGCAGCTTTTGGCGTTTCCCCACTAGCTATTATTAAATTAAGCAAGGCTAAAATAAGGATTTGCCTGCCACCATAAAAGAATAGACTTTGCAAAATGACAAAGACTATTTACATTCAAGCGTCGGTGCTCTTTAGAAACCATGAAAACTTTATTCTCTGTAACCTGTAAAGGTTTCCCAGTCTGAATCTAAAGCAGCCCTGTGCAATGTAGTTTCCTTCGGAGAAAAGGAAAGTCTCATCCTTCCACGGGCCGCAGGCTGTACGTGTCTCCATTCATCACGGCACCGTTAGCTCGGTTTCTGGCCCTGTCCATCCTATCGTAACTGAAGATAGTGTCCTGGTCACTATCAATCTCAGACTCTGACATCATCAGGCTGGAATTGTGCTCTGTGCTCCTGTGCTTGATGTCTGAAAGAGACCAATGCATTTTTTAAACTATAGGGTGTCCCAAAATTCATCGTACAGAGCCGGAAATTAACGCTTTGTCGCAAAATGTAGCTACATATGCAATACATCCTTTATTTACAACACATTATTAGCATTTCTTTGTAAACACATGTCATCTCTCCCACTCAATGAACTCAAGAGATATTCATGAAATTGGGTTTTGAATGTAATCTTTTAAATGATCTTTGAGCTGTAAATTTTCATGGAACATCATGGCCCATGTACATTTCAAGTACAAAACCTTGAAATGATGAAACAATTTGGAAGACATTTTGCATTGTATATGGAGACTTTTGGGACACTTTGTATTTCTGTATTTCAGTCTAAATTCCAAACTTATTGACGTACTGTATTTTGGCCGTAATTCCATTCGCTCCTGTTCATCCATATTGTCCAGTATTGTGTACTTGGTTTTCTTTCTTACTTTTGTACGTCGGCTCCTGTGTATGGCAAAACAACAACATATGACTTACTTAAACACCAGAACATCTGCAAAATTCTTCCACATCTCTTCCACAAATCTTAAATTAACCTACATTTTCTGTTCAAAACATTTACTTATGTGTCAAAGATTACAAAGATCAGGAATGAGATGGGGATTACCTTTTACACCAGGCCCAGCTTGAAGACACCAGAAAAATGATCACCACCACACAGCAGACTGTGACATACAGTACACTCCAATCTGGAGAAGAATCATTTGATTCCACATTTCACTACTGTGAGTTTCCATTATTTAACAGAACTTTTAAACTGCTATTTATCAGTGATGCATCTAGAAATTTTATCTGAAAATTACAGTGATTCCTCACCACAATTGCTCTCATCATCAAGGAAGTGTCTAAAGGGGTTCTCCATCCACAGAGGATTACAGGAACAACTTCGAGTGACAGGGTCACACTGACCATGACCAGAACAAAGCAGCAAACACACTGCATAGATTTGCCACAAGAAATTACAGTGAAAAAAGTTTCTGTGTCTGTACGACTAGATCGTGTTGAGAAAGAGGTAAATTTGATTAATATGTAGGAGGAAATGTTGCTTTGTGCTACTTACTGACTGTGTCCACTCTGAGGACTTTGAAGAGCAGATAATCTGTTTTCTCCTTCAAAAGCTGATACCTTAGGAGACGGGCCAGTTTTGGGCCTGGAATCGTCCCATCAGAACCCTGAACTGAGAACCTAAAAACGGTGCTGTTCACATACACACACACACACACATGCTTTCAAGCTACTGAGTTAAAGATGCTTATGTTTGTGTGCTGCACTAAGCACTTGTTGCTGGAATTGCTTAGTATACTTTCCAGCCCAGAGTTGTGGTCATGAACCCTTTTTTTTGTGGCCCACAACTTTGGTATTCCCAGGTTTATGAGCTATGATGCAATGTTGACAATTTGGTTTAATTTATAGGGCTTTTCACACTTGAAATAGACAACTCTGGGTCATTCTACCTTGTCATACCCACAATGCTCATACTTTACCCAGTGTTAACAATGAATCTGATATTTCACACTGTTCATTCCCAAAACCCCGGGTTAACGTTTTAATCTGCATATTTGTGATGTTAGCAACCATAACTGGATAAATACATTGCATGACCAGTTGAAATAACAGCTTGTCTAATGCTTTTGCATCAGTGAGGAAAAAATGACAGCACATAAATCCTCCAATTATTGGGTCTTTGATTTGGTCTCTGTTGCTAAGCATCAAGCCGCAACACTGCATCACTTCACAGTGTACCCGTATGGCACCATAATGCATGGTTAGTAACGCAAAAGTGGTGCTTCGGAGCAGGGTTTCAATACTCCAGATAAAAAGCGGTGCTTTTAAACCCCACTTAAAAATGACGTGAAATGTTCATCTACCTGGGGTTTAGAATGATGCTAACCCAGGGTTAAGTGCATACTTTGTAGTTGATGACAAGTATAGCTACATTTTTTTTTTTTTACAATTATCCTTATAATTACATTCTACATAATTATAACTTCATTTTTGAAGTTCAAGGATTCAAATGTGAAATTCAGGACAGGTTTGTCTCATATTTTCCAGTTGCCAAGCAACAATGTTCTAACACTGATCACTGAAATGGAAAGCGTGTCATATGATCACCCTCTCATGCTGAAAACACAAGTTCCACTGAACAGACAACTATGCTCTGTTCAAATGGGACTGAAGATGGAGGACAACGATCTGTCACAGAAGACAAAACAATGTAATATTTAGTGCAAATAAAACAGGGTTAGCTTTTTGTACCTGATATCAGACTGCCCATGCAGGCTCTTCATATTAATGTCTGCATCCAGCACATGCAGCAGTGCAGCCAGCTGCCTCACCACTGACTCCTTCTGCTGCTGACTGACCTGAGCTAAGGAGACCTGCAGCTCCAACTCCACCTCCTCCCGCTCACGCACATCTACACACAAAAACAAATATACCCATTATAAAAGTTGTTAGCACTCAGAATCTTTGCATATATTTTGTCTAGTACACAGTTTGTAATATACAATTTCTGGCCCCTTTAATAGGAACACCTCTGTAACTGCTCATTCATGCTATTATCCAATCAGAAATAAAACGCCTAACGGTCTTATTTACAACAAATCAGAATGGAGGAAAAATATCTCAGGGACTTTTTCTTCATGGCATGGTTGTGCCATATTTGTCTCGCATTTTGATGGCTGGTTTGAGTATTTCTGGTCATCTCTTAGAGATTCTCATGCACAACAGCCTCTAGAGTTTACTCAGAATGGTGCAGTTCTTGATGAAAGAGGATAGAGGAGAATGGCAAAACTGGTTCATGCTACAGTAACACAAATAACCACTCTTTACAATAGTGTTGAGCAGAAAAGCACAAACAGAACACACAACACATAGAAAAACAGAAAAGACCACATTGGGTTCCACTTCTGTCAAGCAA
Source organism: Hemibagrus guttatus (assembly GCA_033459395.1). Lineage (NCBI taxonomy): Eukaryota > Metazoa > Chordata > Actinopteri > Siluriformes > Bagridae > Hemibagrus > Hemibagrus guttatus. The sequence continues at coordinate 13,092,892 of JAUCMX010000003.1, forward strand.
GAACAGGAATCTGAGGCTACAGTAGACATAGGATCACTGAAACTGGAAAGTTAAGGAGTAGAATAAGATCTGATGATGATTGGATAATTACATGAATAAGGAAGTGTATAGGTGTTTCTAGTGAGCGTATATTGTTTAATGAAAAATGTCCAGAGTGACAGCATATATGTATAGCAGTATAAGAATAACCTACAATACTAGAAATACTGGCCCAGGATGAGCAGTTTAACAATGGTTTCTTTGCAGAAATGCAGATAAAAATCACTATACCAGGACGGACTTCCACTGTGGCCATAGCAGTGCTGGAGTGACCCTGACCATCACTGACTCGTAGCTGGAACAGGTAAGTGCCCTCTACAAGGTTGGCCAGGTACAAAGTGGCCTCATGATCTGAAACATACAAAATGTCCTGCAGAGAGACAGAGAGTGCATCAGAGAATGGAAGTTGTGCTAAATAATGTGAATAATCTGAATTCCACTAACCCCTGCAGCTGGACTCTGCTCATCTCTGACCCACAGGAAGGAGACATTTGTGGAGCCACAGTTAGACACAGAGCCTCTCAGCACCACAGAGTTATTGGGTAAAGTAAGTGTGTGACTACCACTTGCATGGGCAGTGAGAGGCATGCTTTCAGCTGTGGAGAACACTAACTTTTACACATATGCAGAGTAAACAAGTAAAGAATGAAATAAGCAATTAATTATATGAATGTATGTGATGAAGAAAAATATCAATATAATGATAAAAATCTATGAATAATTATATCTAATAGTCTATTGTTAAATGTCTGTCCAGTGCTATAACGCCAACGTCAGTGAAACCAAGATGCATTTAAGAGTTTTTTTGACTGTAGAAAACACACATTACAAAAGCAGGACTCATCTCTAGTGATATTATAGAGGATGGTGTATATGAATATAATCATCTGCAGAACTCTGCTCACCTTCTTTGATTGTAACTGTGAGAATAGTGCTGTCAGATGCTCCCTGCTCATCCTGCACCATCAGCTTAAAGCTGTAAGTCCCAGCTCGCAGGCCTGCTACCAGTGCAACTGCTGTGCTGGCGTCCTTTATCTCTGATCCAGGAGGGCCACTTGAAATATAACATTTTGTAATATATAAATAATATAATAAATAGTTATTCAGACAAACCCTTTTTAAGAAATTATAAAAATCTTTAAAAAATGGTAAATATATAAAATATAAATAATTTTTTTTTAAATGATTAGACTTTTTTATTCTCAACTCTGTAAAGCTGCTTCGTGACAATGTCCACTGTTTAAAGTGCTCTTGAAATGGGAAAAAAATTTAACTGAATTGTTCAACTGAACTTTTTTCTGTTTGTTTGAGGAGAAGCACATGGATGCTCCTAAAACAAACCACTAATTTGTACTATTTTTATTATAATACTTTATAATAAATTAAACTGGACATTAACGTCATTGTTACAGTCCTCTATTTTTACCTCTACTCATATTCATATGTACTCATATGTATTGTGCACAGGAATGCAAAAAAACACATTGAAGGTATGCATTAGCATAATTGATCCTAGGCAGGCTGTACCTCAGGATTTCCCACTGGTAGCTGGTGATAGCTTGGTCATCGGTGCTGTCACTGCCATTCAGCGTGATGCTGCTCAAAGGAAGAATCAGTTCTCTGTCAGGACCTGCCACAGCTACAGGAGCTCTGTTCTCTGAAAATCAACACAAAACTGAACTGTGTGCTGTTCTATTGATAAATTATTAATTTCTTTTAATAGGTCATAAAGGAAACTTAAACCAGTATTTACCAGCAAGCACAGTGACTGAGACTGTGTCTGAATCCTGTTGGCCACTGGAGTCAGTGACAGTGAGCTGGAAAGTGTACTGACCCTCCTGAAGATCAGAGAGTTGTAGAGCTAGAGATCTGGAACCCTGACACAAACCCAGAGATAGTAAAACATGTGCATCTACAGTATTTTAATCAATTTCTTTGTTGTGGTTGTTTTTTTTTATTATATTGTGTGCTATTTTTTGTTGAGATGTTTGTTACTAGGCACCAAACCACAGGTCTTAAATCAGTTTACTTTTCATAAACCATGATTGTTCAACTTAAGTAAATTAATAGCTCTGATTTTAAATATGGATAGTACTATACACGTGTTATAAGCTTATACTTTTTCACCTGTATCGTTGCTGATTTGGCTGGGCTGCTGGGCTGAAGGCTCCACAGGAAGCTGCTGATAGCATGGTCATCTGTGCTCTGATTGGCCCACAAAGTCAGGTGGTTCAGAGGAAGCCTGATGACCTGGTCAGTGCCTGCTATAGCCACTGGAGGCTCATCTTTAGGACTGCTTACTCTCACTGTGGCAGTGGTGGAGTCACTCAGTCCCTCAGAATCCACAACTGTCAGCCTGAACCAGGACAACATAAATATCAGGACAGGGCACCAGAGACCTGTAAGCTAATCAATGCAGCACAAATTATGTGAGGAAGAATCATCTACCAGAGAGTGAGTCACTGTTAATAGCTTTCATGAACAAATGAGTGGCTAAAAAGTGGTCTGACCAAATAGTGATCAACCTGAGAAGACCATTTCGTGCTTGGGTCGGAATATAGAATGTGAAGTAAATATATACATCCAGACTTGGGGAGACCCAGCACGCCATAGTGTTTCAGAAATATGAGATTTAAAAAAAAAAAAAAAAAAAAAAAAAAAAATTTTTTTAATAATTCTTTTAGTGATTTAGGTAACTCTGTGCATTTTATGTATATGTATATGTATATATATATATATATATATATATATATATATATATATATATATATATATATATATATATATATATATATATACACACAGTGGTGTGAAAAAGTGTTGGCCCCCTTCCTGATTTCTTATTTTTTTATCTTTTATCTTTTTCTGATAATCAGACACATTTAAATATTAGTCAAAGATAACACAAGTAAACACATCATGCCGTTTTTAAACGAAGGTTTTTATTATTAAGGGAAAACAAAATGCAAAACTACATGGCCCTGTGCGAAAAAGTGTTTGCCCCCTAAGCCTAATAACTGGTTGGGCCACCCTTTTTATTGAAAACGCTTGATTGCAGTTGTTGCTGCTAAGGGTGGCCCAACCAGTTATTAGGCATTTGTGAAGGAATTCACAAATGCACCCTTGATGTGGATGGATTTTGTGCTTATAAGAATGTGAGTCTTGCACCTGTATGTGTAGTCTCCAGGAGAGATGTTCTGCAGTGCAAGTACAGGTGTGTCCATAGGACCATCGCTGGTCCTCAATGGTCCATCCACCTGTTCCCACAGGTAACTTACTATACCTGAATCATCAGAACTCTCTGACAATGGAGAGAACAATAGAATCTTATCAAAACACTGGTTACTCACCCTATATAAACATGATTTATGACTTTGTTTCTGAGTAATTATCAGTGGATTAAATAAAGAGAGAAGAACATACGGGTGCCATTAATGAAGATGGTGGTATTAACAGATGGAGATACATCCTGGTGTTTGGGCAGAGCAATCGATTTAGGGGGCATGTTCAAGCTAACCTCTGTAGAGAAAAAGGAATTCAGCAGTCTGGAACAGCAGCTGAAAGATGCTCAAATGATACTAAGTGCATGCCAAAAAATATGGCGAAGACAGATGTTTTTACCAGGATGCACTGTGAAGTTTACAGCACTTTCCCCATAGGCCTGCTTCCCTGTCACACTTATTTTGACAACATACACACCTGCAGACAGCTACATGTAGGAAATGTATTAAAGTACAACAATGAACACCAGAATGCCATTTAATGTGTTAAGATGCAAGCAAAAGCATCCAGTACCAAAATCCTGGATCTCTAGCATGAAGTCGTACCTCAGAGACTTTTACAGTCCTCGTGTGTTTTCCCTCCATCATGCCTGGATGTCCAGCTGGTGCACTAACAAAACTCCATTCATACGTATAAGGGTTCTCTAAGAGTAAACACAAAAATGTTTCCAATAAAACACAATGTATCTTCAAACATAGCAGTTTATCTCTCATTCCTGTTTGGACAAAATACAAACGTCAGTATACCAGTTTCAGTGTGTGAATTGACTGAGGCAGTGAGCTCTACAGCCTTCTTAGGCAGCGTTATATCATCAATGTCTTCAATTGTCACGACCAGTGCTTCTACTGAAAGAGAAATATTGATGTTAGAATCGCATATGACGGCTATGAGGATTATGTACTATTTTTATGAACATGCTAGAAAATATCTTTTAGTTAAGATGAAGCCCTACATAACCTATAGCAGACCAATTCTGTTTTATATCCAAAATAATACTAAGAGCCATGCACCACACATCAACTTATATACTTTTTCTATAAATCTAGTTTGATTATGACCCCTATAGCCCAACATCTCTTTCATAGGAATCCTGACAAAGCTGTAGCCATCCATGGCCAGGAGGCCAAGAGAGGCTGTGTTCTCTAAGGGAAAGGATGGTATTACTCTTTATCCTCCATCAAAATGACAACAGCCTATGGAGGTATTTGAACGCATGAGGAACAGGGCAGCTCCTCTGATTTTGTTCATCTGCCCCATGAGCAGCAGTTCAACAAGATGTGATGGCTGGATTCACATGTCTCAGAGGAAGCACATTCCAACATGCATAGTTGTGTCAGAGGAAGCTAGCTAGGAGGTGGGGATAGTAAATTATCATGTTTTAAGAAAAAAAATGGAGTAAAAAGTTCCACCCCTGTACCAATGCTGTAGCAAATGTCATGAGTAATACTACTAGCTAACTAATAGTAATGTAAATAATGGACTAACATGAATATTTCCTATGTCTGAACTGAAGCTCAACACCAGCAACAGAAGCATGATTTTGTCTGATGCATGGCTGGAGGATTTGACTATATTATAAGTGTATAAAAAGAAAACTATTCATTCATTTGAAGTGTTGAAAGCAACCACGTGATATTTTGGTTGTACTAGTGTACCTGGAAGTGAAGAGGTGCTGGGGGTTGTGGATCCCATGTTAGGCGGAGATGGGACAGAGCTGCTAACTGGGCTCAATTTGGACAGATCTTCACTTATCATCTCTGGCATGGATGTTGGGTCTAAACCTGTGATGGAGATGTTAAACTGATCTGCAGGATATTCCTCATCCTGAAAAAAATGTAATTAACTGTCAATTTCAGCCAGAAAACCAAACATATACCCCAAGTGCTGTATTCTTCTTTCCTACTGATTTCTACTAACATCACAAAAGACAACAGGAAGACTGAGTCAGCACGTTAATGAAGACCTATTAAGGTTGTTTAGGGAATCCTCTAAGTCCATGTTCAATGCTCTTGAAATCTACATTTTCATTTTAAGTGCAACTCAAATGTAAGTATTATATTCCTCTATTAAAACTATACAGTTTTCTGACTGGCATCGAATCATATCACTGCCAGGCCTTAACTGTTGTGCCCTTGAGCAACATCAGTAACTCTTGCTTCAGAGGTGCTGTATCATGGCTCTGACCCCAGCTTCCTAACAATCAGGGCTAGAATTATCAAAAGGTGTGATTACATTAGATAATATCTATTCAGATCATTCATTGTCTACTACTTATCCGATGTAATACTCGGGTCACGGGGAGCCTGTGCCTATCTCAGGCGTCATTGGCATCAAGGCAGGATACACCCTGGACAGAGTGCCAACCCATCGCAGGGCACACACACACACTCTCATTCACTCACACGCTATGGACAATTTAGAGATGCCAATCAACCTACCACACATGTCTTTGGACTGGGGGAGGAAACCCCTGAGGCAGGGGGAGAACATGCAAAATCCACACACACGGCGGAGGCGGGAATCAAACCCCCAACCCTGGAGGTGTGAGGCAAATGTGCTAACCACCAAGCCACCGTGCCTCCCTTTCTATTCAGATCAGATTATCTAATTTTTCTTATGCTCCAGTGCCTCAGCACAGAGTCATTTTCCAAATAACATACAATTATTATTATTTTTCTGGTCAGACGAAATAACCACCAACACAAGCAACCTAGGATAAAGAGATTATATAATGGTTATTATGGCAGGACCATTGTGTATGGTATATTAGTTTGGTCTGATGTTCCTGACTTGTAATGTCCCAATTCACATTCAGTAGCCAATAAAACGTACATTTTTAAATTGATCAGTAACACGTACCTTTACAGTAGGCAAACTCAATGCTGAAAGACTCCATGAAGGTTCTTCTGGACTCACAGATGTTCTGCTTCCATTTGTCACTGCTAGAGAGGAGCTGGGAGTGACCTGGCTGCCCTCAATACTCTCCATTACAGAGAGATTTATTTTGCCTCCTTCTGTCTCTGAGAAGTTAAATCCATCTCTTTCATCAAGAGGCCAGTCAAGTAGTCCTTGTCTCTTCTCCTGTTCCATCTTTGAAGCAGTCCTCTCTTCACTGATGTCATCTTCTACAGTCCTGTAACTTTCATCATACTCCATTGCATTGTTGTCTAAATCTTGAATGTCCTCCAGTAAAGCCAGGTCCTTCAGAGGGTTCTCTGGGCCCCTGCGTCTGGGCAATGGACGCCAGTGACTGGCATAAGGCTCGCCTTGTACCAGTGACTGCAGGACCAGGGTCTGTGGGCGTCTGCGCTGTAGGAAGGCCAACCGTGAATCTGCCCCAGGCCTCTTTTTAGGCTGGCAGTTTTCTTTTTGCTGACAGCTGAGAATATAGCACCGTCTATCAAAAACCCAGGCCAGGTCACAGCCTGGAAGATCACAGCAGGCACCTACACACTGGGCCAAAGTCAACACCTTGGGAACTCTCAGGATGCTGCTGCTCCTCAGCTCGGGAGAAACTACCGTCTCAGAATACGTTGGTCCCTGCCAGCACTGCACTGCTAACACATCTACAGCACAAGAAATTGTCATTTACAATTTGCTTTACAGGTTGCTGTATATCCTTAGAATGCACTAAGCAGCATTTAACCACATAAGTCTTCAGCATTTAAATCTTGCCATATTTCATAAACATGCTACCCGCAACAGTAAGAAAAAAAGTGTTGCAAACAGAAAAAGATCACATAGAATTCTAAATGTATAAATGTACAGGCAATGCTAACTGATGATGAGTGGTGATTATGTCACTTCTACCCAGGTGACTCATAACACTTACCAGATGGCTGCATCAATTGAACAAACTGCATTGAATTATTGAAAACACATTTAACTGAGCATTTCCCAATAAATGCCTAAATTCAGCTCCATTTCATTGTCAAAGATCAATTTTGTGGTGTAAACCACCAAAAGAGTAATAAGATGAGAAACACTAACATAACTGTTCAAAGTTATGAACCCTGAAATTAATGGGTGTGTTCTCACACCTTCCACCGTCCATCAGTCAACACCTTCTACTTCAATTACAAAAAAAAGTAAAATACAATATTCTTACCTCTTATATTGTGCAGGATCAGGTAGAGCGAAAGGATGGGTGCAAAGTTCATTATGACAATGAAGTTTCCACAGAAGGTTTGGTCCTTTCGATCATCAGTTCAATGCGCTGATTTCTTTAAAAATGTCATAAACAGGCAGATTAATTTAAAACAGCTCACTGTATACACAGGAATATCTCAGATCTAATGAGTGCATGGCAGGCTACATACACCAGGCTTTAGTACAAAGTTTTGAGTGCATGGGTAGCTAATTCATGATTCAATGATGGCTTTTTTTCTTGCAAAGCCTACAAACCAATACACTGAGTCTCTGCTACTGAGATCCAGCCATCTGCCATCTTGGGAAATAAGCTTGCCATTTTTCTGTCATCTTGACCTGTGAACTTAATGGACAATTTGTTTGTTTGTTTTTGGTGGACATGAAATCTGTCCTTAAATACATAAATCACGAGCATATACAGAACTGTTAAGTGTTATATAAACAAAGCCCCACCCCGAATTACCCTACAACGAGCATATTTAGGATAGAAATCTTTTAATTATCTTAATAAAAGCTACCGTTTTCTTCCTTCATTTCCTTGTATTTTATAGCACCTAGTTTGATTAGCTTTGCTCTAAGGGTTATATGAGGTAGCTGTTGTTACAAGTAACCAACACAGCGAGTCTTCATCTTATTATGGAAAAAATAAACAGCAACCTAATTATACCTGCGTATAATAGATGTTTTATAACAGTGACCATATGTTCTTGCTGGCATCCTTTATCCTTTACGAGTTCCTACACCGAGTCAAGAGACTGTAACTAAACTGAGATTATAAATAAAGTGATGTAATATAATAAATGAGATATAAACAGCGCGAGATCAGGATAGGACAATTCACAGGTAGTAACGCGACATCATTTCCAAACATCCCTCAGTGGCTTACCATCATGTCCAGTGTATACAGGGAGGATGAGGATAAAGCGACATGGCAGGACTGCGCAGATGAAGATGCGCCGAGATGAAAGCGTGCGTGTGTGTGTGTGTGTGTGTGTGTGTGTGTGAGAGAGAGAGAGAGAGAGAGAGAGAGAGAGAGAGAGAGAGAGAGAGAGAGGTAGGGATGAGAACAGTGCGGATGGAGGGAGTGGTGATGGAGTGCGGAAGGACACTCATGGAAACATGAGAGAGAGAGTAGTGTGATACGCCTCATGTGTCGTTACGCCGTTTCCTCCTTCGGAAAAGAGCAACTGTCCCTGTTGTTGTTGTTATAATAATAATAATAATAATAATAATAATAATAATAATAATAATAATAATAATAATAATAATATACTGGGCAAAATTAATAAAACGTAAAATAATCTATCCATTAAATTAATACAAAAATCGTATCAGCTAGTTACTTTAATACCTACTATACTATAATAATTACTAGTTACTATAATACCAAAATATACAGCAACAGTAATGCACTTTATCTGTTATAAAACAATAAATGTATTATTATATGATATATTATATTTTAAAATCTACACTATTACCCAGTATTTTGCATGCATAACAAGTTGTATTATTATTATTATTATTATTATTATTATTATTATTATTATTATTACTTACATTACTTCTTACATTGTTAAAATCGTTACACAAATCACAATTTAAATCACAATGTCCATTGTTAAAAGCACTATACGTTAAGTGAAGCCAGCAAATTTGACTTGTAATTTGAATGGATTTCACCCAAAAACGTCCTTAACTTTAAAAAGAGCAAGATTACTAATTATTGGTTAGATCAAATTTGTTCTGTAGGCAAACAAAATGGTGAAAAGGTCAAATAAGTGAAAATTGAAAATTAAACAGTATAAATGGCCAAGAAATGGCCAAAATACTATTGTGCATAACAGTGGATAACAGTATTGTCCTGCTGTCGGCGACTGTGTCCTGCTCTGAGCATGCGCACTGTGGCGTCCTCTGCAGGCAGTAGTGTAGTACTTCATACCAAAAACCTGAAACGAAACCAAGACACGTCATAGCTTCACACACCACCCGTCCCACAAAACACACACACACGCACGCGCGCGCACACACACACACACACCATCTGTGCAGTTAGATCAGGTAAGACAACTGTCTATACCTAAGATAAGCATAATCATTTGGGCTACGTAGTAAATATACTCTGTTTCAACTTCTAACTACTAATATTTGTGTGATTTTGACATTTTTGTGACTTTTATGCTCAGAACAGTAGCTGTTATTTGCTATAATTGCATACTTTATATAGATTTTGATAACACTTACTTAGTGATGTTATATAAATCCAAAACAACACTTTACATTTCCAAGACAATCCAAGACAACAGGTAATAATTCCACACTGTTAGTGTTAATTCAACACTCAGTATAGTTCGTTGAATTTTCTAAAGAATTGTCAAACTTTGTGGTTTTGTGTCCTAGTAGAGCTACTGCCTGAGAAGTACTCAAGTGGAATATGTTTTTGGTTTTTAGAGGATTATAATTTTATATAAAACCTTTAGTGTGGGTGTGTCCAAATTCCAAACCCAGAAACAGAAACAGAAAGGAGAAGGCTATGCTGCTGTTGATGCTACTGTTGCTGTTGTAATACTTTTAAATAATTTTATTAAATACAATGACTGCCCTTATAGTCATTAGCCCTGATATACCAGTTATACCAGTTATACCAGCTGACCTGATAATATATGGTATTTTAGTATACATGTATACTCATATCACTTGTCTATTATTCTTTTATTTGTGTATTCTTTTCTTATAGCCAGGGATATTTGAACCTATCCTTTACTGTATATATATCTTGGAATGGAGGACAAGCAAAACGATGAACAAAGGTAAAGACCCATTTGTTTTACCAATGAACAAGTTCTTAGTTATTAGTTTTTGAAATATGGTTGCTTCTGTCATTGTGTAGTTGTATTTAGAAATTTGATCAAAACTCAGAAATGAACAATTATAAATTAGGACTTAGGTGTGAGTTGATGTATTTGAAGAGAATGCTAGAATTTACATTCTTAATTAAAAATACTCAATTTCTTATAGCTTATATTTCTTTAAAGTCTTGTATCTAGGGAAAGTCCAGCAGGGGGCGACAAAGAAGGTAATAAAGCTCCTGAAGCGCACCAAACTCAAGGAAAAGCTGCCAAGAAGAAAAAACGTGTGAGAAATAAGCAAAGTGCTGAACGCACATCAACTGAGAAAGTAGTTACACAACATAGCACATCTCAAAAGCCATCTGACAAAGAAAAACAGCATTTAAAAGTCCAGCACATGTTGACTCAAAACAACTGTGACCAGTCAACCCAGACAGAGACTCCTAAAAACATGACCCAGAACCAGGCTACTCAAACTATATCACTTGAGCACATTGTCACACAGCCTACAGAATCAAAATCAACCCAGACACAACCTGCCAGGCTCTCATATAAACAGTTGTATGACAGCCAGGTATCTGTAAATGAAGGCAACGATGGTCATGATCAGCGCGGAAACCCAGAGCAGATAACTGTGCTTACCTGGAACATAGATGGCCTAGATCCTGAAGACACCAGAGAACGGCTCCCGAGCTTGTTGTGGCATTTAGGAAAGTTAGTATTGTTTGACTCCTGTATTCATTCTTACTTTATGCAGATAAATGCTCTCACATCAGAGCCATCCACCGAGTCATTCACTGGAAGATCATATAAATGTTAGCTTTTTTCATATTTTTAAGATACCGTCCAGATGTGGTCCTACTGCAGGAACTTGTCCCACCTTACCTGAAGATTCTAAAAGAGATTATGACAGATTATGAGTTTTTGGCAGGTGAGACTCTTTATTGCATTTATGAAATATCTATGTGATATACAAACCATTTTGATGATTTTGATGAAATTTGCTTTATAGGCAATGATGTTGGCTATTTTACTGGAATACTGCTTAGAAGGTGCAGAATGGAATTAGTTCAGAGCAACACTGTGAAATATCCCACTACAGAAATGGGGAGGAATCTGTTAATGGCTGAGGTGAGCTTTCAGTTATGCTATTTAAACCAGCTAATATATACAATATGTTATCTTTTACATGCTGCATGTCAGTCTCACATCTACTGTCTTGAGCCATTTGGTAAGGTTGCACTATTTAGATGTTTTAAAATACAATGTCTTAAGAGATACGAGACATTTGTTAAAATGGTTTTTGGAGCTGTCTCCAGAATTAACAGAAAATTTAGAGCTTTGAACAATGTTTGAAATGGAATATTACGCCTTGAACAATGTTTGTCTTAGTTTAAAGGAGTCTTCTGGCTGTTGGTGTAACCCCTTACAGTCTCTGCTTAATATACAGTTATCTGTTTTAAAGCATATCAAACTGTAATATCAATAAATTATTTAGTGAAACTAACAGAAAAATAATGCATTTAGCAGTGTGATCCAAGAACCTGGCAATTAAAAAGCCCTTAAATTGTAATTACAACCTAAATGTCAGTTTAAAAGGTGAAATAAAATAGTTTGTAAGAATAAATCACATTAGTATTGCTGAAACATGGAATATAGCCCTCCAAACTGTTCGTCCAATTTTAAAACAGTTTGTAGCTCTGCCTCTGTAGTGCTCCTACTGTCAACTCTGCTGTAATTGCAGACGATGTTTAATGCCACACAAATACTGAGATGTCAGATTATGCAGATTATTATTTTAGAGGCTGTTTTTGGCTGATGAATGATTTATTACGATAAATTTGCAACATTTGCAATAATGAACAGATAGGAAGAGAATATTGTTTAAGCATTTTTATACTATGGAATGCAGCACATTGCACATTGCTTTAAAAAAGTTACAAAAATGCTTTAGAAATGTGAGTAAACTAAACTTAAAGTTAATCTTTGTTTCAACTAACAAGTAATGAAGACAATGGTTTATTTTAAGTTTTAATACCTTGTGACAATCAGTGTTTAAAAAAGAGAAGAAATAAGTTAATGTAACTTAATCATGTTTTAGAGTGTGGAGATTTTTCTGCGACGAATCATTTTTCCTTGGCTACAAGTTTGTACGTGTTCCATAAGCAGTAATATTTGGGTTCATGTTGGGACAAAAGTATTTAGCCATCACAGTAATGCAAATAGCACCACAGCTATATGTATTGTTATTAGTCTGCTAATGAGTTCTTACCCCACTGGTGTTCTTGTGGTTGTTGTACAAACAAGGGAAAAGGTCTGTTGCAGGGTGAGAACACTGCTTGAAAGATGTGGATTTCAGTAATTGGGTGCTATGGTATATCATCATAGAATAGTTGAACCACAGGGGCACTACAGAGGTGAAATTACATATGATTTTCTATTACATTAACAATTTAGGCATGTATTATAGGTTTCAGTAAGACTGACACATTTTATTCATACAAAGCATTTAATTTCAGTTCTTAACTTTATGGGGATGGATTTACTCTGTATATACAAACAAAACATAAGGCTTTGACATTTGGCTAATGTCATTTTGTACTTTATTGTTTTGTTTGTTGAGCTATTACTGCTCTCACTGTAATAAAAGCTGTAATTTAGCTTGCAACTAAATATGCCTTGTCTAAAGCACACAATTATATTTTTAGAAAGTGGTACAGGTGGAACGGTTATTTACCTCTGCTGTGTTCTCAACGTGGCCCTTATCTTGTGTATGTGTGTATGTGTGTGTGTGTGTGTACCCAGGTAAACTTCTCAAGCCATCAGCTTTGTTTTATGACCTCTCACTTGGAGAGCTTAAAGGCCAACTCACAGGAGCGCCTGAACCAGCTGCGTAGGGTCTGGAAGAGGATGAGGGAAGCACCAGACAGCCAGACGGTCATATTTGGAGGAGACACCAACATTAGAGACTGGGAGGTGTGTGTGTGTGTGTGTCTCATTTTTAGACTGCACTTGTTTCTTCACAATAATAGCATAATGTCTAACCTTGTGTTTGTAATGTAACTTGATGTCTCTAACCCTGGTATGTGGCATGTGTTGTCTTGTCTGTGTATTAGGTGAAGAAGTTAGGAGGTCTCCCTGATGGTATTACAGATGTATGGGAGATGCTCGGAGAGCCCGAGGACTGCCAGTACACTTGGGACACTGTAAATAATAATAACAA